>VZTI01004655.1:288-59667 GCA_013397865.1 Struthidea cinerea | reverse complement strand
AAAAAAAAAAAACCGCATAAATTAAAAGCACAGACGAGCTAAGACAGCAGCAGACACACTCCAAGGATGGGATGGGAATCGAGGAAAGATAAAAAATTGCTACATCTTTCATTGCTTGTTCCCTCAGTGACAGGACCTGTTCTAACGTGAGAGCCACGAAACCAGGCTTACACGAACATAACCAAATCCAGCAAAAAAGAAGGAAACAAAAATTACGTTCAGGTCTGATAGTCCTTTTTTCTCACTCTCTTTTGTTTTTTTTCCTTTCTTTATTTGCTCCCATCAATGAGCAAAAGCACCAAAACCAATTTGTGTCTATTACCTGTTTTAGTGCATTTCTACTGTCTCCAGCCAGCCTCTATAATTACACGGCAGTCCTTTCTCTTAGTACGCCCTCAGACCTAACAGAGGGAGAACACCACAGATTAATGTTCTGTATTTGGAGACACAGAACAGTTCGATTTGCGCTACATTCAAAATTCTTACAAGCAACACGCCAGAAAGCAACACACTCAGGCTTGCCTTGCTCCCCAGAGTAACTTACAGCAACTCACACACAGAGGCATCCACATGGCAACTGACAAAAACACATTCCCAAAATATATTACAAGCATCTTAGTGCAAAGCTGTGACCATGGCAAGTTCTGAGAACTCTGTCCTCACAAGCAACTTCTCAAACCCAAGGAACTGGCAGCTAAGCTTCATCCTTTCTAGCAAATTAAACTGTAGTCAAACTGAAGCAAGAGCCTGCAGTGAACATTAACCCTCTACCACCACTCCCCAGCCATCCAGGCTAACAAGCAAGTCCTTTTCAAGTGCTCCTACAAACGCTCCTGACCAAAATATAATCCTGCTCCGATCTCTGGGAGTACATGGTCCCTCATTAGCATTTATAAATCTACTATAAATTTTCCTTACGCATGAAGAACCATGAGACATCTGAAACTAATGTCTCTGTAGAATACCCTACAAAGCTCCTCATCATCTGGGTGTCTATGCTGAACTCACTTCATCACTGCTATTTATGCTTCATTTGCTGATTGCTTAACCATCTACTAGAGGAGCATATTCCACACAGGAGGATGGATGTTACCAGGAGTTGAAATTTACCTTTCATGGTTCAATCCTTCTCAAATTCGTTCTTCTGGATTACATGAAGTTCAACGTTGCCAGAATTAAACTGCATCGCACAACCACCAGAGCATGCAGCCAATGCTCTGTCACTAGAATTAACCCTAAACATGTCGTGCACGCTTAAATCTACCTGCGTGAGCTCTCTGCAAGTGTCTCTGAAGATAGTGTGCACATAGGATTTATTTAGGTTCTTCAGCGTGCTCCCAACTTTCAGTTGCCAGCCCTGTGACTGCGAAATAAAAACACTAAAAGAAAAAAAAAAGCCACTCATAGATGAATAGGTGATTTTAAAGAGGATAAAGACAGTACACACTTGTCATATCTAGTACTAATGGCAGTGATGCCACTATGAGGAGAAAACAGACTCTAGTTCTTATCTAGTTCCCCCATAAAACAGGGGACACATTCCCCAGTTTGAGAACTAGGAGTTCTATCCTGTAACAGAGACAACATCCTCAAAGCTGGACTCCCCACTTAACAGAAAGTTGCCCAACAGGAATAAGAAGTTGATGCTGAGGAAGCCGAGGTAGGAAAAACTCACCACAAAGAGGTCACGTATCTTGTACTGTGCTACAAGTCAGAAGTGATAAGTAACAGAAGTCTAGCCACACACGGGTTAGGAAGTTTTACAGGCAACACTGGAGCAGTAATACACAGCTGCCAAAACCACAATTATACGTTAGTTTACAGAGACTTGGGGAACATGCAGTGCTGCAGATGAGTCACAGCATGACGCCGTATGAACTCTACACTGCAAAAAACCATCCCAACAGTATCCAGACTCATCGTCCCCTTCACTGCTTTACAGGACACTTCTGGCTGCACTGGGAATATCTCTTCCTCCCAAAGAATTGTGAAATCTTGATTGTCTACAGTTGTGCAACTCCATCTTGCTAAATCCCATGAGCCTCACCTGTTTTCTTCCCTGCTCTGTCCCATTTCACCCTCTCTCCTCATTCTCCTAACCATCTCACCATAGAAGTTTCAGATTTTAAAAAGAAGAAAACCTCCACACCCACATCCTGAGTATTCCCATACTAACTGCATGTCAGAGCACTCTTTTCAAGCCTGAGCACCAAGAATCAGCACACAAAACAAACTTGTGATGAACAGCAATTCTGATCTTCTAAAAGCAGGAATCAGCATTACTGGAACTGTAAGGCAACCATCTCAAGACAACATGTACAGAAATGTTACTTTACTGCCTCTCACAGTATCAACATCCAAAAGCTTTTACATCCAGATTATGAGTCAGCCTGAACCTGAAAGAGAAATCTGTTGCAGAACAGGTGTGCCGGTAAGGATATCAAGCAACGCAAAAACCATACAGGGCTGTGACTTTGCAAGTTAAAGACAATGGGGGAATTCTTCAGCAAGGGTACAAAACACCAGAATTTACATCTCTGTTCACTTTTCTCCATTGCTCAGCTGCTTCAGAGACAGTTTCATGACTGCAGTGTTGTAGAGAAAACAGAAACACCTCTCATCACCAGAAAAGTAGCGTGGGGTATTTTGCATATTTAAGCACACATCATACATACACTGCCCCCCAAAAAAGGATTGTAAATTATTTTCTTCTTCTAAATTGGAACTGCACTCACAACCATTTGAAAAGTACAAATCCAAACACAAGGACTAACCTTGAATTCTCTGACTGATAAGGCACTTAATGAGCACCGAATGAAGATTTGTCTTTTAGCTTAATAAAGAATACTAAAAATACCTCACCATGAGGATGGTTCACCCCAAAAATTACAGAGTAGTCACTACCATTTTACATGATACTTAGGAAGGAACATATGAGCATTGTGGAGAGGGTTGAGAGCAGGGTGGAGAGCAAAAAATGGAAAGACCAACTGCTGATTCTGAGCAACCAAAAGCATACACTGGAAACCAGCAGAGATCTTAGTCAAAATACTTCATCAACCACTATTCAGGCTGCAGAGAGCTTATTTTAATAATACAATAACCTATTTAAGATACCTCTACTTTAAAACAATAAAATAAATCAAAATCTAGTATTAAAATTTTATTGTGGAGTACAAAAGTACTTTTAAAACAACACTTGAAACAAAGGACCAGATCCTGAAGTGACTCACAACCCATGAATCAATACCTGTACAGTCTTAGTAATTTTCTTTATTTTACACTTGGATGAATAAAACTCATGCTGCAGCATGCTTTGCTGTGTCTGTATGGGGATGGCCAAAGTCTACGCAAGCATGGCTTATGCAACACAATGAACACGAGACAATGCCTTTGAACGCTGAAGTCCATATTAGATTGTAGCACCTCATCTGCTTTTCAACAGCAGACTCCTTCCTTTTACACCTGTCTTCTTTTCAACATGAGGTCTTAAGAAGATCAAGAGCATTTTTTCTTTCTTGTCTTCTTCCTTCTTTCTTCTACTCAAATGTGCTGTTTAAGCAGATGGAGAGTCTTAATGAAACCTCAGTTATATCCACTGGTAAACAAAATTGACAAGCATTTAGGAAATTAACAAGTAGAAGAGGAAAAAAACCCCAGGTAATTTCTTTAAGGGGATTTCAAAATATTATTTGATATTTTCTTTAGAGGAATACATAAATTCTCTGCACAGGGAGTTACAGAGCTGTAAGACATGTAACTTGGACTATAAATGCTAAGATCCAATAGGAATTGGCAAGTCTCACTGATACAAGTCCTGCCAACTACACATAATAATGGAGTGAGCTCTACACAGCAACTTCCCAACACTTGCAGAAGAAATTTCTGAGACAGTGCATAGGATGCCTGAACTAATTTTAGATTAGTCTAAAATTGCACAAGTAAAGCTAAAGGTCTGTAACATAACCCAGTTTCTAAGTGCTAAATCAAAGCCAAGCCCACTGAATGAGCAGAAACAATTCTTGTTTCTAGAATCCCATGCTAGAGGAGGAGTAAGTTCTGTGCTAGCATTTATTTCCAAAATCCACAAAAGTGTAGTGCAGATAAGCTGTTATTGGTTTAGCTTCACTTGAATGTTTACTAACAGTTTTTGCTTCATCTTCATAAAAGAAAAAGTTAGTGTTCATTCTTCTGATATTTCTAAGCAATGCCTTTCCCACCCCCAGCATGTTTTACAATGGCTGAGGAGGGAATGCTTTGGACCGGAGCAGCCCTGAGCCAGAAGCAATCTGTACGAAATAACAAGCATACTTAACATCCTGATCCATCAAAATGCATTCAAAGCTGGGCCAAAACCCATTAATTGCACAGAACTAGAAACATACAGATGTCAACATATGTGAATACAACTACCCACTTCTGAAGTCAAAGCATTCTGTGTCTAACTATACCTGTGCAGCTCCATTTTTCAGAAACTGCAGCTACACAGCACACATACTGAACTCCCTTCCCAAACAAAAATCTTGCTCACAATATTTGAAAGCTTCCAGCTCGCCCACTTCCTGTTTTTCACAGCAGGCTTTACTTGTCTGTACCATGAGAGTTTCTTCCTCCAGGGCGTATCTCACAGGGAACACTCCAGCAGGTCTGCAGGCATATCTAAACTATACAGCAAGTCATGCTGCCAAGAAACCAAAACCAGTTTTAGAACCAGTAAAGCCACCATCAGCTACACTGTTTTCAGAATATGAACAAGCACCCATGGTACAGCTCTACACTGATAGCAGCTGGTCCACACATTTCTGTGTGGCTCAGGCTCACAAAAGAGCTTTGTGTTCCCATAGGATGGCATGCAAGATTTGCTCAGAATGCTGCCTACCTTCACACTGTAAAAGCAAATACAAAAATAGGTTCAGCTCTTCTGCTGGTTTCCCTTTGCCTGTTTTTAAGCTGATGCAGTCCCTGACTTTTAATCACCACTGCGGTTATTGCAGTACCTGTGTATTGCTGATTCAAACTCTGGTCTCTCCCTAGACAGAGGCAGGCTTTGCTCTGAAAAGCACAGCCCTCAGTTTTCACCTTTGGATATAGACACTCCTGGAAGCAACAAAGGGCGCTTGTACAGAACGAACATTTTTGAAACACATGGAAAGCAAGGAGGACATTATATCCACGTTCAGTTTCAGGTAAGTCAACTTGTAAGGCAGGTTGCATTGTTATAACTTCCAGTAACAACAGGAGTCTGTCTGATGCTGCTTTTCTTCCTTCTATGTTTTTTTCCAATCTTGCAATTAGACAGAAGACACTAGAAATAGTGCTTGACTCCTTCATAATGGAGCAATAATTGCGAGTAAAGCTCACACTCTTATTTCCTAAAGCAAGAACTTTATTCCATCATCTTTTCAGTAAAAAAAATCAGCACAAAAATCCGAAAAGCTGGTCTCAAAAGCTTAGGAACACGTAGGAAACAGGCTATTCCAAACACTTTTATTTAAGTAATAGCTGTCCAAGCCACTGTCACAACACACAATCTTTCACCTTAGTATTTCTATCTTTTCCTCAAGATCATAACGGTTTTACATAAAACTAACAAATTCTAGCAACAGAGGCATTGATTTACAAAATAGCTCTTGCAAAACATTTTCTTCTTCTTTTTTGCATACCATAAACAATATTAAGTTTAACTTCAAGAAATGTTTGAAATTCGGATCATGTTAAGAAACAGTTACTATTACTAACTGCTTCACTGTATAGGACAAAAAGATCAAATCCCTATTTGACAATCTATCTGAACTTCCCAGATGACTTAATATAAAAGAAGCCAAACACGCCTTCTTAAGAAGAGATTGACAAGAATTACTTAATTTCAAAAAGTAGAAACTACACTGCATAATTTCTGGCTATCACCTAGCACTGAGGGTTTTTTGTTTGTTCCATTTAATGTATGTATTTACATTAACATAAACTAAATCAAGACTTAGATTTAGTAATGACTAGGAACTAGAGGTTAATTTCATTTACAACTACGAAAATTACTCTGGGACTCCTGTCCCAGCAACTGCAACTTTTATTCAGTTTTTAGTTCTCAGTTTCAGATTCTAGATATAGACTTATTTCTATTCTAATGTTATGAACAGTTAATTTTCTTAAAAGATAAGGTAAGGTATCAAAAACTTAACGTAGTTCCTTCACTGCTCTCCTATCTTTCCTACATCCCTCCCAGTAAAATTTCAAAAGCACAGAACAGCCATCTGAATCTTGACAACCCAGAAGTAGCTTCTGGAACATTATGCATTAGAAAAACTAAGGTAAAGAGGAGTTAAATTTAAGAAAACTGTAATGAGAGCTCATTTGCAATCTTATACCAACAGCTGTCACAAACAAAGTTTTTTGGAACAGCATTCCACTTGTCTGTGGAAAGAGCATACCTACTCCAGAACTGAACTACTAATTTAATAATCACCTGGGTTCCCTAAAATAGTTCAGCATTTGAATAATTCAGTGTCTTATTTCTACTTAAGAAAGATCGACAGCAATAAAGGAAAATGAGATGCAACTGTTTAATGGTATCATGAAGTGTTTTGTGAAATCAAGAATGTTTTTAGAAAAATGTCAGGACAGACAACTTTGCAGTCTTTCAGTATACAAGTTCAAGTGCAAGACACACCTGAACTTGAATTAATTAATAAAATTGAAATTTCTATTTTGAGTAGTCAAAAGCTACACAGAAGGATTCAGACAATACTTCTCTATTGAAATATGGTATTAATCCAACTTTTCACCTTTTTTGTCAGCATATTTTGCATTAAGGAGATGAAATGCGGTTAGCAAAACCACAAGTTTGGGGGTATTTTTAGGATTGGGGAGATTTTTAAAGTACTTGGAAGGGAAGGAGAAATAGCATTCTCAGGTCTTTGGAATCCACAAGGTACAATCCTGTATCATCCCACCTCCATCACACTGATCTTCTCTCCTAAAACAAAAGATCATTCCCCTGGTGTAGACCACTCTGCTCCAGTGCAAACACACACACACCGCCAAGTGAAAACACTGCCTCTCTCTCTCTCCCCATTGGGTTCCACCAATTACAATTAAAAACCAAGAATTAATATACTTCCCGTCCACTTTTATGAAAACTTTTCAATTCAGTTTAGCAAGTAAAATGTCTAAAAAAGGCACTGAATGACATCTATTTGATGTCTGCCCTGTCAAGAAAATTGAACCATTGTGAAAGCACTCGTCCTGTAATCATTCTGCTTAATGCCAGGAAAACACTTTACCTCCTCACCTTCAGATCAGAAAGGGGATCAGAAGGGGATTTTTAAAAGCGTAATTAAGACTGAAAATATTTGATGACAACTTGACAGCTCTGAATGTTCACCCTAGAAAAACTGATTACAGGTCTCACTCATACTGTTACCTGTAATTTTGTATCCATATGCAGCCAGCTGTCCAGCCATGTATTCACCATCTGAATTATTGTGAGAACATCCCCACGTACGAATCCAGATTTTCTGAACACCAGGAATAATGCTATCAAGTAAAAAGGAATGAGAAATGCAAGTTAAATGATGAACAAGCTTCCCCTTTAAGCCCCCTGAACTGACTGAATGAACTGTAATTCTTCAAACATAAAATATGCAACACAAACAGTAACAACACCAAAACAGCTGAGGAAAAACAGTAATTATGTGATTTTAGTGTAATGGGTATTAGGCCTTGCTAGGATAGAGTAACTTTCCTCACAGCAACCCATATAGTGCTGTGTTTTGTATCTGTGACTGTAACAGTGTTGATAACACACCCGTGTTTCAGCTATCATTGAACAGTGCTTGCTTGTTTCCCACTGTGCTCCATCCTGCCACAAGCAGGCTGCACATGGACAACAGGTTGGGAGGAACATGAACAGAACAGCTGACCAAAAGGATATTTCATTCCAGAAAACATCATGATCAGCAATAAAAGCTGTGGGTCTGGTCTTTCCAAAATAACCATTGTTCTGGGACTAGTTGGATACCAGTCTGCTTGTGGGAGGTGGAGAATGGTTGCTTTTGCATCACTTGGGGTTTTTCCCTGCTCCTTCCTTCACTTTATCTGTCTTCATCTCAACCCACAAGCTTTCTCACTTTTACTCTTCCAGTTCTCTCCCTTGTGATAAGAGTCAATCCACCACAACTAGCAAGAGATAGAGAAGAGTTTTAGCATGGAGAAGGTGCAAGAGCTGTAGGATAACAACAGATTCGGTACACTGCAGTTATGCTAAAGCAGCAACAAAAACCCCAACAAAACACACAAATAAACACACAAAAAAAAAAATCCCAAACCTAAACTCCCCAACTTTCTCAAAATTATCATATCATGTACAAGTAACCTTCACGTGACAGCACTGAAATTAGGCCACCAGCAAACAAACTGCAACCTTTTGATATTATGGCATGCATTGATTGTAGTTCCCTCCATACAAGCCAGCTCTGTAAATTAACTTGATGGCCACCAGCCGTAAGAACAGTGGAAAGCTCCCATCCCAACCTTTCTGGGCTACAGAAGCAGCATGGCAGACATGCAGTGTGCAGCTAGCACATACAATGCTCCAAGAACCAACAAAAAGTTCTGCAAGAAGCTCTCACTGAAATTCCTGGGATAACTGCCAAGTGAGCTAAAGATGCCAGTACAAGAACACCACACATCCTGGAACACAATACTGCACCCTGCCTACAGCTTCTTTTTTTCCCTCCCCCTCCACGCTTCTTTTGTAACAGACACTTCCCCTAGCTAAAAATAGAAATTTGTTGATGGAACATTAATGATCATTAAGTGTAAACACAGGGTATTTAGACTTCCTGCTGTCCAAACGACACATGTTCAATGCACTTTCTTGGGTACAAAACACTAAAACACAGCTTGTTAGAGAATATATAGTACCTGAACACTTTGGGGCATGAAGTACTTGTGTGGAGTGTCTACAGAGCACCAGTTCAGCTATCCATACACTCCTGGCAGACCGGGGCCAGTGCACTTTTAGGGGCATGCAGATAAAGATGCATAGTTACGCTTATAAAAGCTCTTTTGAATGCAGATGAAAACCCAAAATTTAATTTCTCCACAGGAAATTAAATTTCCATACACAATTTATTTTCATCTTTATCATACATGGAAATTTTATCCATCAACTTTAAACTAATGTGCGAAAAAAGAAAAAAAAAAGAAAAATCCCAGATCTCAGAACTGCAGTAGAAACTATAATCAATAAATGAGTTGACCTATACTCTAATCAATTCCACTGCAGCAGATTCTGTTCTTATGGAAATAACAAGTTGGAAAAATGCAAAGATACATTTCGTGCTTATTGCACACTATTTCCACTGAAATAAAACAGCAAGTTCAAAAGAAGTTTCACCATGTCACTTGCAGGATGTATACACAAAAAGTACAGCCTTTGCAAATCCCAAGATCCAGAAAACAGGTTGAAAGACTGAAGCAAGGAGACTTCATGAAAGGAGACTGGCTCAGGGAACAGTTCAGCACACTGAGCATACGTAAGTCCCTGGGCTCTGCCAGGATGCACCCACAAGAGAGACAGGGACGTACTGGAGACAGTCCAACAAAGGGCCATAAAGCTCACGAAGGGACTGGAACATGTCTCATAAGAGGAAAGGCTGAGAGTGCTGGGACTGTTCTGCCTGCAGAAGAGAAGGCTCAGGGTGATCTCATCGAAGTATATAAATACCTGAAGGGAGAGTGCAAAGAAGACAGAGACAGGATTTTTTTCAGTGGTGCCTAGTGACAGGACCAGAGGCAACAGGCACAAACTGAAACATGGGAGGTTCCCTCTGAGCACCAGGAAACACCTTTTTCACTCTAAGAATGACCAAGAACTGGCACAGGTTACCCAGGGAGGTTGCAGAATCTCCATCCCCTGAAGATACTCAAAAACTACCTAGTCAGAGCCCTGCCAACTGTTTCTTTGTGACCGTGCTCAAGCAGGGGGTTTGGACAAGATGACCTTCCAACCTCAAGCCTTTTTCAACTCTCAGGATTTTGTTCTCATTTCAGATGTCAAAAGGCTACTCCAGGACTGCATTTTCAAGAGTTCAGATTGTATTTAGGTAATTAGCATGAAACAGACAATTTTTCAGAAATGTTTTACACATAAAAGCATAACAGAAACCATTTTTCCAGTCTGATTATTCCATTCATCAACACCTCAGCAGCAACTGATTTCTACAGAAAATCTGTCTAGGAAAAGAAATTTGCTTAGGATTTATTATTTATTCTCTCTACGTTCTATAAGGACTATTTTACTCGTTTTTATCTTGTACACAGATTTTACATGAAGATATAACACAAACTTCCACCTTATTTTTAAAAGCTGAAAAGTGCATACAAGATACAAGAAAAGCAACGACACCGGGTCGACGTAAGACTTTACCTGTCACTTGGGGGCTCATCATCTGTCTGAACATTTTTTTGGGAGTTGCGTTTTCGCACTTTGGGAAAAACATTCTTTCTCACAAACTGTCGATCGTGTGGCTTCAAATCTTCTGCTGACACAATGTCTTCGATATCCTCAAGCACTGACTCACAGGCAGCAGGCATCTTCAGGAAGCGTTGGAGAAGATTGGCATTAGCAAAGCATTTGAGTACAAAACCAAGGCCTCGTATCTACTGCACATTTCTCATAAAGAAAAGTCAGATGTATTTCTAAGCATACGTGCAATACACCACACATGAGGGACACTGAGCACATAGAAACAATCCACTATCCAGAGACATTTCCTGAATGCCCTCTTCCCCCGATACCTCAAACACAGGCATGGAGAAAGTCACAAACCATACAGATTCTTAATGGCTTGTTTATAAATCATCTGTACCTTTTCATCTTCTAATTCAAAAACCCTTCATCTCCTCTGCCACGACACGTCCAAGATACAGATATTTTTAACTGTGTCAGCATCATAATAAAATAGTGAGCTCATGTTATGTGATGGATGTACTTCCACTCACATCACAGAAGAATGAAAAATACAGAATCCAAGTGACTGCTTCAGAGGCCGTTCTGGCTCTCTTACTTGGGTCTGGACACTATCTAAATATGTTTTCATAGTCCTTCTGAAAACAAACCAAACTATTCCTAGACGTCCTGATTCCACAGCCTTTCATCTGAATTAGTTCATTCATTGGGACAGTAAAACAAAAATTTCTGTTTTCAGGTACAGAATGTCAAACAACTATACCTAACTAATAAAAAATAAATACATTATAATCTGGCTAGAGTAATATACTAAAAGATTGCTAAAACCTAATTATATTTTCCACAAGAAAGTAAATATATATGCATATGTATCTCCCAGCAGATGTCAAAACCCAGATTAGATTCCAGGAATCAAAAAAAAAGCCATTTGCTAGAAGAGTCTATAAAAAAAGTTACTGCATTAATTACACGCAACATTGTGCTGTAACTCCTAATTACAATAAAGTCTGAAGCACCATTGGAAACTCAGGGTTTTTACATAAACCAACAGTTTACTACGGAAATCATACAAAGGCATTTCACAGAGTTTACAGGGAAAATACAACACTTGGCTAACTGACAACGAAGAACAGAAAAACAAGGCTTTAATTTCTTTAAAATCAGACTTCAGGAACAGAAGATTTGCTACTGGCATAAAAACACTTCCAGATGTTGCAAATGAATTACTGAAGAACATAAAAAGTTAAACACCCGTGAATTTTCCCAGCATGTGTCCATCAGTCAATCTTGCAAAATATACTTCAAAGTAAAACTTCATGAAAGTTGAACCATCACACATCTGCATTTAACTTAAAAACAAACTGAATGATGTCACAAAGAGGATGCATCTGCCCTGGCTACTTAGGCAATTAGCATTCTTCTAGATAAAAAAACTCAGGATCTATAAAATAATGCAGCAAAAGGTGAATAAAAATAAGCATTTCTGAAAAGTCTAGCCATAAAGAATATGAGGGAAGGGTGACATCTCTTACACTAATTTATACCACTGACAATATGTACAAATAGGTAAAGTCATCAAATCAATATCTGGAAGGGAATAAAAAGTTTTGATTTGTTGTTTTTTTCTCTCTTACAGAAAAATATCCAACGTAAAGGAGCAGCTGGAAAAACAAATAAGCTTAGCTTATTTCAGTGACCCATGGAAAAAAGAATACAACCAAACTAAAATGCCTACCTTTTTAAGCAAGGTCTAAATCCTCTTGGACAGTAAACCTGGGGGGTGGGGGAAAAGGAAAAAAGATATGACATGAACAAGCAGAACTAGCGGACAGAAAACCGTGAATCCATGTTATTGTCCAACAAGCATTCATCCTCCCTTTGCAGAAATACATTCCTTGCTCAGCTTGACCTCATGTGGACTGGGTACACATGCTGGCTGGCTGGCAAGGTGGAAGAGTACCCGCATTTTCCCTGTCTCCTGAGCAGGGGCACTGTTCTGTTAATCCTTCTTCTATAGAGTCTTTTTTTTCTTGTCAAAGTCAGATGTATTTAAGTTATCTCAGACTTCCTCCAGATTCTGTCTTCAATCAGTTTAAAATTTTGAATGACAGAAGGGAAAGATTAACAGTAAATTTTAGTTCAAGTCATTCACAAATTTTTTTTTAAATTAGAATACTGTGAAGTTATTTTAGAACAGATTATTTGGTATCTGCACTAGTTCCATATGCATGCATGGTATCTCCTTCACAAGGAAAAAAAAAAAATAAAGACAGATTCCTACAGCTATTCTGGTAGATTGACTAAAATATGAAGCAATAACAAAATTAGAAGTTAATGTATTCTTCTCACACTGCCAAGCTGCACCTACAAAACTCTACATTTCTCTTAAAAAAATGTTAGTAAGCAAATAAAAAACTGCAGTTGTTTTAACATCATCTCACAAGCAAAACTTCCCTTGTGCCAGTCTGTTTTGGTCACCCCTCCTCAATCTCCTTGCACAATGGAGGACTTCCACCCAGGTGGAAGAGGACTGCTCTTTTCAGCTATTTACCAACAGATGTCTCCGGTACAGCCCCAGGATTTTATCCCCGGGCTCACACAGAGTAGAAGAAAACTGTACCGTTAATACAGACTGAGACCAAGTATTATGTACCTATATACGTGCGTGTGAATATACGTGTGTATATATATACATATCTCACAGAATGACAGAATTATTAGCGTTGGGAAGGGACCTCCAGAGATCATCCAGCCCAGCCAAGGCAGGGCCACCTGGAGCAGGTTACAAGGGAATGTGTCCACGTGGGTTTTGCACGTCTCCAGACAGGGAGATGCCACAGCCTCCCCGAGCAGCCTGTTCCAGTGCTCTGCCACCCTCAAAGTAAAGCTCTTCTTCATATTAAAGTGCAACTTCCTGCGTTTTATGGCCTCGTCCTGCCACTGGGCACCTGAAAAGTCCGGCACCATCCTCTTGGCACCCGCCTCTGAGATATTTATATGAATTAACGAGATCCCCTCTCAGTATTCTGTTCCCCAGACTAAACAGGCCCAGCTCCCGCAGTCTCTCCTCACATACATAAATATGTAAACAACACATATATTTATAAACACAGACACAAGTACAGCCCACGGGCGAGGGGCAGCCGGGCCGCCGCCTGGACCACGCACACCCCGGAGCCTGGCTAGGCTCGGCTCCCCTACCCGGCTTCCACCCCGCTGAGGGTACCCCATCCCCAAGCTGCACCCCGGCCGCCGACCCCTCCGGAGATTCCCGCCAGGAGGTTCGTCTCCTCCTCCCGACGTTAACGCGAAGCCCTGGGAAGGCCCCACAGGGGATGGGAACATCGCGCGAGCAGGAGAAGGGGAACTCGGCCACACCGTCAGAACCGGGCAGGGGAGGGAAGAAGGGGACGGAAGAGGAGCGGAGGGAAGGGGGCCGGAGCCCATCCCGACCCCGACACTCACCCGCGCCTCACCCGGGCTCCGCCATCGCGGCCCGCCCCGAAGCCCCGCGCGCGCAGCGACGCCAGGACGGCGGCCGGCGGAGGCCAGAACAGCGCGGAGGACGCGGCGCCGCCGCTTCGCCACTGAGAGCGCCGTCCCCGGCGGGAGAGCCTCCCGGACCCTTGGAGACTCACCTTCGTTTTAATTGCAAAATAGCCATCCCAGCAATACCTACCCAGTTAAAGAGCCTGCGGTTCTGATATATCTGATCCAAATGGCTGATGAGCTATTCAATCCTCTTCTGGCCACAACGCCGTTTCTTTATTATTATTTTTAATCGTTAATTTCCTCAAAATACAATGCTAGTAGCAACACTGCCGAATAGTCTAAACGATATTGGTCAAAATACTTAGTATCAGGTGGCTAGAGTTTCTGGCACTGTTTTCCTCCAGACTTTTCTGATTGATACTTAGTAAAACACCAGTGTGGTTGTTCGGATTTGGATGGCTGAAGCTAAAGCTCTGAGCAGATTAAGTGTGCAGTGTCCTTGGTGATCAAAGTGTAGTACAGAGTGAGCATAATATTATTGCTTTGGCTTTAATATGCACAGTTAACCTAAAACGATTATTCATATTGTATCTTTCTTTAACATATTCTATTTTGAGGTAGTCAGCTTTGGAATGTAAAAGTCACCACTTCCTGTAGTTGCATTTCAAACATCAAGTTTCTCTCTTTAGAAGGAGCCTTTTGAGTCAGTTTACTCTTAAAAAAGCAGATTCCCTGGAACTGGGGGGAAAGTTAATGAAAACCCTGGGCATATTCCATAATAGGTCTGTTGGTCCACTCGCCGATAAAATGTGGCAACTTCTAATTACGAATATTATTTCCCTCTCCTTTTCCTACAAACTAGTGCTTGTTTTATGTAATGCTTATCTGACAATGCCCACAGGGGAAAAAAAAAATAAAGAAAAGAAAAGAAAATGTGGACAAAGGAACAGGAGAGATTTAAAGAAGAGAACTGGGACAGAAAGAAATAAACACTTCATTTAAATCGGTCCTTAAGAACAAATCATTCTGAGCAGGACTGAGCACTATTAATATCACCCTGGTCTCATGATAGAGTCATTGTTACTGTTTAAGACATATTTGCCTTCCTGTTTGGTCTTTGTTTAAGCACACAAGTACTTTCCAGAGATTCATTCTCTCAGCAAGACACTGTGTGATGTATAATTTGTTACTTTTGTGGCATTTGTAGCCCAGGAGAGAATGGAGGAAAATATTTCAAAATGGGTGTCCACGTTGACCTATTTCAGACCTCCTCCTATGGTATAAGAAGTCCTTACTGGGCCAGTAATAATGGTAACTGTACCACCAATCAGCCTTTTAACTGCTTTAACCTGATAAGGTTAGCGATTCTCTTCCTTTTTTCTTTTCAGTTTCCCATGTTCAAGGTATTTCACATGCAGTGCTTGAATTCAGCTTCTCTGTTCTGGGAGCACTGCACTGCACTACCTCACAGCTGTCCCCAGCAGCCAGGTGTTCGTGCTCTGGTTAAACCCAGCTGGGCACACACCAGCGCTGGTTTATGGCTGGCTGAAAGAGCAAAGCACAGACAGCCTGCAAGACATAACCAAAAATCTCCAAATGGCCAACACTGTCCAACACTACTCATAAAGGGGAGGCAGTGATCTCCAAGAGCAGCTCCCAGGCAGGAATAACCCATATCCAGTGACATAAATAGGCCACACTGATCAGTTCCAGCATGATCCAGCAGAGCCTTTACTTTGTCCCGCTGCCAAGAATCCATAGTATCAAGCAGCCCTTGTGCCAGCAGAGTCCTGTTGAGTCCTAGGATGTACCCACAACATGGAAGGCACTCTCCCAGTGCTTTTGAAGCTCACAAACCTAAGCTGGTTTGTAGCATATTCATAGCATAACAAATAAAGCTGCATCAGACAGCAGGTAGCACAGCAGGTAGAGAAGGAAGCAGATGATTCCCTACCACCTCCTGATCACAGGAAGGAAGTTTATCCACATCTACCTGGGAAAACTGCTTTTTATGTGACAGTGGCTGGGACTGCAACTTCATGTACTGGCCTTCTCTGGGCTGGCAGCAGACATGCTCCAGTTCCTTGAGTGTCCAAAGAAGAGGTTTAGATTACATCCTTTCCATGTTGCCTGCAGACCTTACTTCCCACTCTTCAGGTTTGGTAGACTCAAAGACATCAGCCTCAGACTGGGTTACCAACTGAAGTCATAGGTTTTGCAGGAGTAGGTAGTTGGAAAAAAAAAAAAAAAAACTACTGGGAAAATAAAATCCAAATCTCAAATTCGGCTCCTGGTTAGTAGAAGACACATCCTTAGTTGGTTTAGAGCATCTCAACATCCTTAGGGCAGGAAAACAGCCAGAGAGGTGAGGGCTCAATTTTTATATGGCAATCTTATTCTCTGCTAACTAACATCAGTTCTGGGTGGAAATAGGTGGGAAGGTATTCAGAAAAAAAATGGAGAGTCCTGAAAGAGATACAAGAAATTAGATTTTTTTTCCCCTATTCTTGACATTTAGGAGAATCTAGCTGGTCATTTGTGAGCAACTTTCAACTCCACTCAGAACTGGTAACAATCAATTTTTTCCTGTTATATGTGACACTTTCTCCCTGTCAAGTTTTGGGAAGAAAATAGTGGGTAAAGAAACTCCCAGACTCAATAAAGGCCAAGCATTCTTCTCATTGTTGCTTAGCTGTAGAGTAATATCCAGGCAGATCTTGCTTCAGCAAGAAAAGCAGAATGGGGAGATGAATTCTACTTATTTATGCTTTGGTTAATATCACTGCATTGACTTTGCTCTACAGGCTCATGGTTCACTTAATGTTGAGAATTGTTGGCTCCAGGAACACTAATGGCTTTGTGCATTGACTGTGTTTCATACAGGGGTAAAAAAAAGACATATACTCAATTTGGTGCTTTTAAACATGTAGCTATGTTTCATGCTACAGAAGGTACCTTACATATCTTTCATACTTTCTTTCTACAACAAAAATGTTCATGTCTGCATCAAGACCAAGGTGCTATTTATTCTTTCAGGTGTAAGTCAAAAGGAATATAAAGTGACCATTTCTTGTCATTTGTAGGTGGACAAGTTCTTACTGTAGGTTCAAGAGCATGAACCCCCCCCGTTTTACTTTCAAACTCCTTTCCTGTGTGTAAAGGAATAAATAGTTGCCTACCATTCAAGCCATTTTGACAGATTTTTCCAAAACCTCTTCCATCTGCTGGCAGCCAAGGAATGCAGCACATACAGCCCCCAATAAAACCTCCCTGAAACTAATACTTGTGCTGTGAATAATGTTGAGGTACACACACCATGCTAGCCCAGAGGAGCAGGAATAAGTATTTTAACTGGCTGGATTTTTTTATCCTGCACCTCAGCACATGGTAGGATTGCAAAGCAGATACAGAAAGCAGAAGGAAGGAGAGGGGACAGTGACATGAAAACTAGTAATCTGTAGCAGATTCTAGGGGCAAATAAAAAACTTCTTATGGCAGCTGTAGAATAGAGAAACTGAGAACAGGCCAGGGTTCAGCAGATATTTATTGCCATCTCTGCTTCAAAGGGAGATCAGAGAACACAGCCACCTAGCCCTCCTTTATTATTTATCAGGAATATAGAGAGGACCTTTGTAATCTTCCTTTCAGTACTGCAGTGTGGAGATGTTTGAATACATACAGCTGCACAGAGAAAGTAATAGCCTTCTCCTAGTGTGCAGGAAGTGGACAAGACACAAATGACTTGCTCAGAGGTACAACATTACAACATTTAAGCACTCAACCATATTACTGTGATTTTATTATCCTGGGTTTTTTTTGTTTTGTTTTGTTTTTTTTTTATTTTTTTTTTTGCAACTGATGGATGTCGTGGATCTAGAAAGGTGCCACAGCAATACCAGAAAAGACGTACAAGTTTGTAAATACAGGTCTGGCACAAGGGACTGTTGGAAGTGAGGCAAGAAAACACAACTTCTTTTCAAAGCTACTATTAGGAAACTTCTGGAGAATTATCAGTAGGAAGGTTAAGCAGATCCTCAACAACTGCTTTCATGTGATTTAATCCTACAATAACACAATTTCTATGAAATTTGTAAGAAGTCTGTTTCTAATTCATATGAGAGGAGAGGGAATAAATAAAAATAAACCTGTATTATCTCAACCTCTGGATCACCTGCTGTGTCTCTTAACACGTGTCTTTTCTTCTTGTTTCACTCTGGCTTAAAAAAACCTGCTGAACTTATAGTTGGCATTGTAAAAAAATGGGATTGAAACTATCTGGTGTCAAATGAGTGTTTGCACTAATAACGAAAACAGTAACAGGTTTCAAGGAACAGTATGACAGGCACCAAGAGTAAGAAAAATTAAATAGCTGTATACAAATCTAAAGTCTTTAAAAAATTTCATTTTTATTGATTCATTACCATACAAAATTTATTCAAATTACATCCATTTGAAGTGGTAAGATCACAGCTAGAGAACAGGTCACCCTTTAATAAATCTATTTACAAAACTCACCATAAAAGCTTTTTTTGTTGTTTTTTTTCCTTTTTTTTTTTTTTACAGTATTTTACAGAGGTTTGTTTTGTTTGTTTTTTTTTTAAACTAGCATACAATGCAAAGCTAAATTAGATTAGTATTTTGCCCACACACACTGGGACAAGTGTTTAATTTGTACAAAGAAAAAGATGGTCTGCGTTAGTCTTCATTTTCTCTTCCCTCGCAAAAGTGCCCCTTTGTCTCACAAATCTTCATGCTCACACAACTTTTACCTTCCTCTTCCACAAGACAAAAACTTTAAATACTACAATTTTATTTACAGATCCACATCTAAAAAAACTCTTAAAAAATTACAAACCAGCTAGAAAATATTCTGGCAGTGTTTACAAATTAATTCTATTGTACAAAACTGCTAGATAACTAAAGTGTGAGTTGAGAACATATATCAAATTAAATACAACTGCTGAATGATCTATGCAAACATTTGTACATATAAACACACACTTAACACTGTTTAACAGTTCTTTATGTGTTGCCCTTTATACATTTGTTATATTCCAAAACCCACACAGTCATACAGTTTCCTTATTAGTACTGTGACTTCTTGCCTTTTCGTGTGTGAGCTTTCATAGCAGCAACTCAATGGTACCAGAAAACCTGCTTACATAATATTCTACTACAGTACAAATAGTACTAATTTTCTGAGTATGTCAGATAAGCACAACAGTAATGCAAACAAAAAGATTATATGGGCATCATCTATTCAACATTACATTAATTTAGCCCAGAACATGGCAAAATATTTTACACTCAAGAAAAACAAAATTATTTAAGACTTCTTAGAATTCCTTTGACGTTCAAAAAATAAATATTGGTACTATACTATACTAGCAAAGATCTTCAAAAAATAAATGCAATTCAGTTGATGTGGTACTTACAGTTATGTACTTTGGAAAAAAATTAGTTCCATTTTGCTGGCAAAGAGAATTATAAAAAGCTGTAAGCAGAGGAAGCTAACCCACTGAGATAAATATGATATATTGAACAAACAAAGCTTGGCATAAGTGTTTTCCATAGAGGGAAAAACCCACAGTGCATCTCTAGTAGGCACTTAACATGAAGCCCCACTTAGTACCACAAAAAATCATGTACCAGTTCTAATGCACACTGGGGGCAGTAAAATTGAACTGTGCATCTTCGTTCTAGTTTAAAAAAAACAACCAACAAAAACTACTTTCACACACACACACACACACACACACAAGCATTTTTAAAAATCTGCAATTACTACGAGAAGTGGCAGAACTTTATACTTTTCAATATCTGCAATATACACTACATTTACAGTGTATTTTTTTTTCATTAAAAGCTTTTAAGGACATAAGTATTTGACCTCATAATGAGACATATACACAGCTCAAAATGAGCATTATGACAGCAATTTAAACATTCCCACAAGTAGCTGAAGAATCCCATTCCACTCTTTTGCATTACTTCATATTTACGTTCACTGCATGTACAATCCATGTTGTGACACTCAAAAGACATGCATTCTCTGCAGAAGGCACGACCTGAAATACTATTATAAAATTGTTATTTAGGACTAAACCAGTTCATGAAGCCCTTCTCCGTAAGCCCACTTGTCACAGTAAGCAGAGACTGGGGGAGTGTGAAGACAAAACATTTACGGTCACCTGCTTGCACCTGCTGACTCGCAAGGCACTGGAGCTCAGGGTCAAGGAGAAGGCTCTGCTGTAAATGCCTTCTGTTGTTTCTTATAGTATTATAGGGAGCATTCAGTTAAAGTATCAGCATTGTTCAGGAGCCTAGTTTATTTAATAATGCTATTTTATGGTAAGTAGAGGACAACTCTGAATGACGGCAGGTTTTTTGATTCCATTAGAAGCATAGTTTAGATATAGACAGCACTTAAGACAATCAGCTGTATATAAATTCATCCATCAGTGAAGGAAGTTTCTCTAAATCATAAGCATCAAAGAGGTCACTGATGCCTTCTTCATCCCCAAGGCTCAGCAAATAATCTTCCTGAAGCAGAGGAGGCAGCAAATTCACAAATGGTCCTTCAAAGTTTGAGGGAATTTGGTCCTCGGTCTGCTGTAGAAGGTTGGCTGGGGAAGCCAACGGAGAGATTGTTGCCATATTTACTGAGCAGTCACCTTGTCCTGAGTTAGCAGAAGCCACTTCTGTGAGAGGAGGGAGAGGAAAAAAAATAAAAGATGCCACGTTTAATCTCAGTAGAAATATCAGACACAGATCAAACAAAGGAACCACTGCATACAGAGCCTTTCATAAAGCATCGTTTCAACAATAAAAAAATGGCCTCCATATAATTTCTAGCCTTTTTTTGATATGCTACAAAGGGCTTCTCAAAAATGAACATGTTGCTATCATCTCTGACTTTTCTATTAAAAAGTTATCTTACAAGATTTGAACAACTACAGGGGGAAATAAATCAAGCACAGTGAGATGCCCATTTTTCAGTGGAGTTCATAGTTAAAACTGAACTTCCTAGATAACAAATGTCATCAGTGAAGCAATGTAGCTTCACATATACTCATACACAGAGATTTCTGCCTCTTGTGTTGAGATGGATCTTTACTGCTACTGTCCTATTTGAAAACTTAAAAGGAACAAAATTGTTTCTTTCTTCAATACTGCATACACTTTGGTTTCATATGATACGCAAACAGGAAACTCATTTTAAACAAATGATGCAAAGGAAAACGTATTTCCCTCTACATAAACCAGAAATGCACAGTGAAAAATTGATGCCTTAGCTTTTCACTTCTTAGAAAAATAAAGCCAAAGAATAAGAGCTGGAAAGCCAAAGTTCAAAATGAAAAACCTTGAATGTAAGCTTGAAGAATGGCCATTAGTATTGCAAAGAAATAATTTTACCTTTGGAAATGCTTTTGGAGATATTTCCATTGTGGTCCTGACTATAGGTTTTCATTGGACTGAGTGCATCGTTTTCCTCTGGGCACAGATAAACTTCAATAGGTCCTTGAGTACTGGATAAATGTATCAATGCACTCTGCTAACAGAACAAATATCAGAATGGCATTACAGCAATGAACACAACAGAATATTGATGACACTGAGCAAATTCTTACTGGGGTGTGAGTGTTTGAGTACAGTTTTACTAATCAAAAGAACCTGAGAAGAACACCAAGCCTTTTTTTTCCGAGATGTGAGAGGTTTGGCTGAGGTACCTTGCAGACTAGAACATAAAAACTTTTCCCACTGTAGTGCACAACTCTCAAAATCCCACCATTTTGTGTGTCATATCATAAGGAGGGAGGTATAAAGGATTAAACTCCTAATATTTTCTTACAACCACAATAGCCTGGAGCATTCTGATGGAATGGAGCTGTGGGATGCAAGTCACAGGTTTTATTATTATTCATAACAATAATATTGGATGCATTTGTGTAAATGTTTCTGCTTTAAAAATATGCCAAAACATCTTTCCCACTCTCCCAAAAGCCTTCAGCATTTATTCAACTGAACTCAAATATCTACATGTAAGTTCACCTATTTATCAGGCAACATTTCCAAATAACAAAAAATCCCCGAGCCAGACGCCATTTTCTTCACCCAAACTTATTTATGTAAGTCCTTCTGCCCCCTCAAGGCAGTGATTCTGATGGAGGTTCTGAACAGGAACTGCTAATTTGTCGCACGAAGTTACATTTTTCTTAACTTTCACACACTGATTCAATAAACCAACATGACCCAGGCGCAGAAAACCTGCAAAGCTGCTCTTTGTGTTACAGTGGAAAATCATAAATTACTCTAGTTACAAATAAACCTGCTCCTGCTGTATTGCATTAATAGTTTTCTAAAAAGCACGAATACAGGCATTAGGTACCTCTTTGCAGACTTGTTTAAAATACTTCCTTTTGTGCCCTTTGACAAAATGTTCCTCATATTATTTGGGTTCTGACAGTTATGTAACATAATAGACAGCGCTTACAAATACAGAGAACAGCAACTGAATGGGGGCTTCCCAGGGCAGAGAAAACAGTTAAGAGTACTTAGGGCAATGCTATAGATAATTAGGAAAAAAGGAGATGGGAAGAGCAGGAGTTGAAGAAGGAAGATACTATTGAGCGACTGAGGTATGCAAAAAAGGAACACTGAAATGTAACTGCATGTGACAGAAGGAAATAGGACCTTACTGCCTGAAGCTGAGAAATAAGTCGGGTATAGAGGATAAGGGAGGTCTAAGCACTAATTTTAATGATTGTGTGCATCTCTCTCTGCCTGCCTGATTTCACTGAATTAAAAATCAAAGCATAATGCCCAGGGGAAGGAGACAGGAAAGCAAACAACAATAACAGTATATATTTATGAATACTGATAAAAGACATCCTTTCCTCATTGCAGCAAAATGATTTATTCTTCCTGCCAAAACCTGCAACAGGGTTCAAAGGGGAAAGTAAGGACAAAGGCAGAGAAAAGAAAAAAAGAAGGATGGAAACCATAATGGGTCTAAGCAAGTGCAGGATAATCTTAGGGGGAAAAAAGTGACAAGGAATCCAGAGCCTGTTCCTGCCTACGGGGCAGCAGGTATCGCTGAGCTCACTGGCCCAGTGCAGGGATGAAGGATTAAGGCACAGGTATGAACAAAACATAGCAGTGTTTGTGGGGTTAGTCCCATCTCTAGCTGCTCCTTGAGTGAAGAAATTAGGTACATTTTTTGAATCTCTAAACCAGCAGTTCCTGTCAATTATTCCCATTTGCCCAACATACTTGGGTCTGTCTTCATCAGTGAGAATTAAAGTGCCAATGAAGCAAAGATGATGATGAAAGAAGGAAGGGTGAGAATGTGTTCTAGGAGTAAAACACAAATTTCTACAATAACTTTAGTATTTCAGAAAAGAAATTCCTACATGAGAACATATGTTTAAATAAATTAGGATATCAGTTATAGGAGTCGTTAAGATGCTTAAGGCGTTGAGTTATCCATTAACTTTTTAACCAAAATAACAAAGCTGAATTTGAGAAAGGTTTTACATTGTTACAAACCAAGGAAATTTCAATTGTCAATAAAGAGCTTTTCTTTATATAAAGTATGGCAAAAGAAAATATCTGTAAATAGTGTGTATTACTCTGAAAAAATCTGAAAGTGAGCGAAAAGGAACAAATAATGATTGGTCTGTGTAAATGGATTTTTAAAATTTCCCCTTTTTAAAGGAAACATCCCGAAACTTTTTAAGAATATAGGACTGTGTGCCTAGGCTCAGTAAGACTCAGGAGACACTGCATCTGTAGAAAAATGATAGATAACCTAGCAGAACATGCCAAGTTCTCCTTACCTCCACTGGGTCAGGCACTTCAAGTTTTGTTTCTGGAGGAGCTTTCACAACTATAACAGTTTGGTCTTTAAGGCCACTAATTTTTCGAATATCTTGATACGTCACATAAGCTAATGTAATCGCTGTTAAGGAACTTTCCATCCCAGGTTACAATACATTCAGACCATTAGAAGAGGCAGAAGTCTTTGAATTATTTTTCCATTTTCGCACGGCTACATAGCTCTTAGCCCAAGGTCTTCCGTTCTCTACACTGTGATTGCCATGAAGCCCTGTGAGAACTTCCCTTTGATGTAACAGCTGGGGCCACTACTCAGTGACCAAAAGGGATTCTCTGTGCTGAGTGCTTCTCTCCTCCTCTATATGCAGGAAACTACGTAAGCTAAGGTTCAACAACCTGAAATTACTCACAGACTCCATGAAGCAAAAAATTTTATGCACTTGCTATCAAAATGCAGAGAGCTGAAAATCACTGAAAAAGTGCACAGGAATTTATAGATGCATGCTATAGAAGTGCATACATGGTATCATTGAATCACAGAATGGTTTGGGCTGGAAAGGACCTTAAAGATCATTTAGTTCCAACCCCTCTGCCATGGGCAGGGACACCTTTCATCGACCCGGTTGCCCAGGCCCCCGTCCAACCTGACCTGGAGCAATTCCAGGGATAAGGCATCCACAGCTTCTCTGGACAACCTGTCCCAGTGCCTCACCACCCTCACCATAAAGAATTTCTGTCTAATATTTCATCTAAACCCACCTTCTTTCAGTTTAAAGCCATTCCCCCTTGTCCTGTCACTACATGCCCTTAAAAAACTCCATCTCCAGCTCCCCCATAGGCCCCCTTGAGGTTCTGGAAGGTGCTACAGGGTCTCCCTGGAGTCTTCTCTTCTCCAGGCTGACAAAAATCATAATTTCAGTTTAAATTTGAGGGGCTTTGCAAACATAAATATATAATACATACAACATATATAAAATACATATAAATATATAAACATTTATGCAACACTTGTATATTTCTATATTAATTTATATTATATAAAATTATTTTAAAAGCCTGTTTAAGCAGAATGTTGATTTCTGCATAAGCACAGAATAAATACGAATATTTTGCTGTTCAACATGTATTTGTCAAAATGACAGTGTTTTGGGGGTTACTACATGGTGAAGCCTCATATACTGATCCATGCAACTGAGGTGTCAAAATGCTTTTGGCTGTGAAAAGAACTGTGAAATGGCCATGATCACATGCATGTGGTTCCAGCTCTTTCATTTTGTCAGCTGTGAGGTACCTGGCATAATGTTTATGCCAGAGAAATAAAAAGCCTGACTTACTATACATTTTGGTGGTGTGAATGTGTGCTGTTACTGAGCAGTACAGCAAGACAGCCTGCCCAGGCTCCAATGTATCTTGCATCTATCTTGGAGCAAACAGTTCAAGAGGCAAAGTGACAGGTCATCTTTCACCCAAATGGCTTTTATCAAGGCTTTTACCACTCGTTAAGTACTGTTTGCAAATGCAGATTCATCCTCACAGGATTCAGTACTGCAAAAATCGAACAATTGTCATATTCAGTTTTGTCTTGCTGATGGCTCCTCATGGATCGTGCTCTTAGCTGAAGGCAGCACTGATCCTACCACCCATGCCACTTGGTGATCTTTGGTTACATCAAAATGTCTATGAAATCCAGTCAAAAGATGACGTTCACATAGTTCAAGTACTTTTTACTGGTATTCCCACTTATTTCCTATCCTTCAGAACAGAGAGTAAATCCACTTTATTGGATACTATTTAAACACTACTTATTATATACAGTAATAAGTTTTCACATCAGCATTTAATAAAATGCTTTCTTGCATTGCTAATAGGTGGAAAGTCTAAGGAAAATTACTACTGGTCAATTACAAAGGGTATTAATAGCCAAAATAAGTCATATGAACCTTATGCAATTTTGTATTGCTATAACATTAAATAATTCGGTCTAAGGTATTTAGAGAGCTCATAAAACCTTTATCTATGATATTCTATTATAGATTCTCTAACCAGAGGAATCTGAAACTTAGTTGCAAGCTTCAGACTAAACCGAATCCCAACTTTATTTTCCTCTCTCTGCCTCTAATTTATATACATATCAGTTTAAAGTAAAATAAATAAATAAATTAAAAAGTAATGACTACACAACTCTGTTACCTTATCAGACTTTCTCTTCATGCCTTTATAATTTCTGAACACATAAAACTGGGGTTTGCTCTAGGCTCAAAATGCTTGAAAAAAACGCAGGGCTATTGGATAATGTCACTCATTAATCAGTAAGGTTCTTGGTTTTACTCTATGTGAACACAAATGTTAACAGTCTCCTTCATGTATCACCTTTTCTTTTTTTTTCTTTTCACATTCCAGAAGCATTACAGGTTCAAGCTGCTTAAGTAACTTTTATATCAAACTACATTAAAATCTTTTCAACTTCTTGAAGCTTCTGATGCTTCCTTCCTATCACATCACACAGAGGAATTCTCCTAGTATTACAGGGCACAGCAAGGAGGCTGAGCACCTTCGAGGTTTTGGGAAAAAGGATATCTCTGATTCTCTGAGTCCTCCGTTAGCAGCTTGAGGTCCAGGGTGCAGCTTTGGATTAGCTCATCCAGTTTCTTCTCTTCCTGAGTCAGTTCGGTCACCTCCTTCGTGAGGCCTTGGCGCTGCGCCAGCATCCCACCATCCTCTGACAGACTGCAGCCCCTACAGACACAGAGAAGGAAGTCATCCCTTCAGCTTCTGTAAAGTTTGACCCTACGCCATGGTAAAGGGGACAGGCAGGATTTCACACTGCAGATCAAGTTCTTAGTCCTTTCTCCCTAAACCCACCCATAGCGAGTCAATATAAACTATGCTTTCCAGAAAAAGCATCTTTTTATCACAACAACACATTTTGGAACTGCCACCGAGATGGAAGAGTTGAATATTTCTACCTACTTCCAAAACCTTGTTTCTAACCACAGCTTAAAAAAACCCAAGGAAGGCAGTAGGTCGAGACACATACCTAAAACTTACTCCACATGCAGAAGTAAATTAATTAATCCAGTTTTCAGACAAACTGCTGGTTTCTAATGTCCCTGACAAATGCCTTTTATAAACTTTTCCTAACAGAAAAATAAAACTTTATCCTGTTGGAAGGCATTTAGGATGATTGCTTGGAGCAAAGTGTTAGAATGGAAGGTGGGAGAAGAAAAACACTGCTGCCCTGTGATAGTGAAATCAGCCAGCAGGGATGGAAAAGGATAATGAATACTTACATCCACTGAATGTTGTTTTTGGATTTTTTCTTAATGAGATGGATGCCTTCCAGTACATTGGTGATATCGTAAATCCTCCTTTTTTGCACCTTGAGGACCTCAGCTGCTCTGTTTAAATCTAGGACCCCATCAGGAGATTGGCTCAGCAACTGAATGAACTTCTTTGTAAGAAGGCCAAGGGATGTATCATATCGAGTCTTTTCTGAAGGAGATTTTGGAGCTTGGAAGGAAAAGGAAAAAGAAAGTTAAATCAGTTTTTTCTCATTTTGGTTCCGAAAGCAGCAACCAAAAATGAAATTATATATTTAACAGTTACTTCTTTCATTTTTACTAAAGAAATCTCTCATACCTCTGCATTAAGACACAACTTACCACTACATATTTGAATTTCAAGATGTACTTTTCCAAAAGTCACAGGTACATGAGCAAATATATACATTTTTTTAAAATGCAAATATTTCCAGTAATCTGACAGATACATATAGCAATATTCTACTGAGGCTTTTACCATGTGAATTCATAATAGTATTTTTAGTATCTATTTGTCCTGGCAGGAAACCCAAAAAATCCCCTGCGAGTCTCCTTCATCAGGCTGATAGCCAGCTTTCATCAGGGTTTGATTCTCCCCTCATGTGAGATAAGTGTTTCATATGCAATTAAGCAGGACTTAGGTGTACTTCAGTGGGTGAACACAGTGACAGATTCCATCAGTGTCAGACTCCACAGCCTGAGAAAACTCAAGTGAATTACACGAGATTAATGTAAAATACAATTTATAATTATCACTGCTTGCATAACCAAACAATGCTTAAACTGAGAGAGAGTATCCATATCTTCTAAATTAGAAGTCAGCAAATAGCTTGGACCAATTCATGGTTTCCATGCACAAATGCAGCATCTATACACTTAACAGATGGGCTTTTAAGAGTTTTAATACTTGGATCAGAATGATTTCTAATTCTAAATGTTCGAGGCCTTTCTGTCAAGGGAAATGAGCCAGCCATTACTACAAGTCTGCTGGGCTGGTACATCTCAAACCCTTCATATGCTTCCAGTATTATGCAGAATGGGACTTAGGCTGATCTGGTGGTCTTTTCCATGTTTTCAAGGGTCAGGTCACACATTAAACTGCAGAAGTCAGTCAAAACTGAATATCCTACCTGAGAGTGAACCTTTAGACTACCCTATAATATTTTGAAGAAAACTATGGCTTTTCAATGAAAACCAAGATGTTGCATCTTTGCAAAGAGAACCAGCTAGCTGTATTTCTTTGGGCAGATTCAGGGCTTGTCTGCTCTGGGATATGGAAGAATATTCATAGAAAGGCTTGGGTTGGAAGGGAACTTAGAGATCATCTAGTTCCACCCTCCCTGCCATGGGTAGGGACACCTCCCACTAGACCAGATTGCTCAGAGCCCCATCCAACCTGGCCTTGAAACACTTCCAGGGATGAGGCATCCACAGTTTCTCTGGGCAACCTGTTCCAGTGCCTCATCACCCTGTGAGGAAATAATTTCTTCCCAACATCTCATCTAAATCTCATTCACATCACTTACATGACCTTGTGGATTTAGAGCAGGATGGTTGGTTTGTTTGGGGTTTAGAAAAGAGTAAGGGAATCAGAGTGATAAGGGCAAGAAGCCACTGGACTCCCACCTAAAATAGCACGTGCTCCTCATCATGCACCAAGTTCTTTGTACGTGTTTATCAATGCTGCAGCAGCATCCTGTGCACCAAACAGTACTGAATTTCTACAAGAATCCACTTCAACTTAAAATAGGCTTCATTTAGCTTAATGAAGTTTAGCTTCATTTAAATCAACTGTGGTTGTTTAACTCCTATGCTTTAAGTTTGTATCTTCAATGAACTTCATCTTTCCTATCTGCCTCAATAGAAACCAGCAGACTGGTAAGGAGGGACCCCTTGGCATCTCTTGCTCTGACATTATTACCACTGTTGCCCCAGTCCTCTTCTTGCCCCATCTGGCTCCCTCTGCCAGCCTAATTCTCCTGCTGAAATCCCCCAAACAAGATAGCAAGGCGACAGCCCCCAGTTCCTATAGCAAGAAGCCCACTGCCCCAGGCAATGCAGATATGCAAAAATTAGTACTTAGAGCAACTAGGCAGTGGCAGTAATTATCCAGAGTCACACTGCAGGGAGAGAAGGCAGCTCGGATCCCGCAAGGAGCATTTATTGTGCAGCGCTGCTGAGGCACAGCACTCCGCAAATCCCTGCCCAGGGAAAGAAGCCCTGGCAGCCAGCTGCTGTTACTCCAGCAGCGGAGGCGGCAGCTGGCTTCATGAGCCTGGCCTAATAACTGCATGTTTGATCCCCTCACACCACCTCCATTCCTCAGCATCCACCTCTCTAAGCATCCCAGCATCATGTCCTTGGCTGAAGGGCAGGCCCTGGGCAGAGAGGATGCAGGCTGCCCAGACGGCAAAGGGACACACCTGGCAGCCCGGAGCCTCAGCAGCCTCTCAGCAGCAACCCCTGCATGCTGCAAACCTGCTGTCCACTGCCCAGCTGGGGGGCTGAGTTTGTTGCATACACATCTAGGTGAGGACAGCAATAAGCACACTCTAAGCTAGGTAATGCAGACTGATGACAGCATGTTACAAGTTCCCTTACTTTTT
The DNA here is from genome assembly GCA_013397865.1 of Struthidea cinerea. Taxonomy (NCBI): domain Eukaryota; kingdom Metazoa; phylum Chordata; class Aves; order Passeriformes; family Corcoracidae; genus Struthidea; species Struthidea cinerea. The sequence continues at coordinate 29,941 of VZTI01004655.1, read as the reverse complement.
GGACTATCTGGACTTCTTGTTGCAGCTCTTCCTTTCCCCTTTGGAGTCTTTAGTCCTTCCGCAAGATACTGGTGGCCACTTTCTCCTAGCTCCAGCCTTCGTTTTGCCTGTTAAAAAAAAGATTTTTTTAAAAATTGATGGATTGTTAAGAAGTGTGTTTCATTTTATCAAACACAGTATTTAGATGATAGGAAAGGCAGAGAGCAGAGAACTTTTCACAGCAAGGTATCAGTACAGGTTCATAGCCCACATGCATCACAGTGGAATCCAAATATTTACTGGAATCCTAAGGCGGACTTAAATATGTCACTCAAAGGCCAGGCTGATGAGGTTTTTATTCGAAAGTTCAGCATTTTTTTAAGATTTGAAAAGCTGAGTGACAATTGCATGGTTTATCTCAGTCTATACCTTCATACCTTCTTAAATAGGTATGAAAGATTTCGGCCCTCAGTTGAGTTGAGAACATTTCATTTAAGAAAAACAAAGACAGTCAGCCTCTCAAGCACCTATGTGTATGAGCCCACAAAGCTACATTTCCTTTGAAAAACTCCTTATATCCATCTTAGTTTGTGCTAGTGTTAGTGCAAGTTATATTTTTCCCTTCAGTATTTAAAAGGATGGCTTTGAGAGGACCAATAATTTCCACTACTATGAACTTTCCACCAGTGAAATACAAGACGTGACATCAAGAGCAGCATTAGACAAGTCTTCTCCTCTGCCTCAAACACTTGTCCTCGTTGAAAGCACAACCACTACATTTATTTCACATTAACTAGCACATGTGCTGCCTACATAAAAGCAAGGTGGAGCAAAAGTAGTATTAGAAAGACAATGCCTGAAAATCGGCTAAATGCTGCATTCAGCTCAAAGGGAAGCTGTGTACGTCTTGAATAACAAAAATACTGAATGAAACTGTTAACACACAGACAAACTGCAATAAAAACCACCACCAATATGAATTCTGTTCCTTAGCAGAAACACAATATACTATCTTTGGAAACAATTCTATACCCTTCCCTGCCACTCAGGTTACTGAAATTAAATCTGGGGATACTTGTTATCCTAACAATAGAAAGTACATTACCTGGAAGACAGAGGAAAAAGAAGAAAAAAGTTTTATGTCTAATCAAGTTTAGACAAATAACTGTTTCTGAAGAATGTTGTTTATTCAGCTAAGTAGAGTAATTCAGAGTACATTATTTGCTTGTTTTTTAAGATTCACCCCACAGGGCTGGATAGTGTTTTGCTCCTCAGTGAACCAAGACAAAACAATACATTCTGCTATGGAGTTGTAGACAGGTATTTCTGTATTGTGGATTTATCCTATGCACTTTACTTTGGGTCTGTGACCAACAGAAGGCTCTAAATAAATTAATTTATATGCATTTATTTATGGATAGCTAACTAACATCTTTCTATTGGACTCTGCTTGCAAACCTCAAACTTATTAAAAGGCAAGTTAAAGCACATGAAACTCATACAAGCCCATGGTGTAACAGCACGTGCAGAGCACTCAAGCCACTCTTCTTTCTCCACATCTTGTGTGAAGGGGCACAAAATTCACTGGCAACAGGGCAAAACTGAATTGCATCCTTCTAACCAATGCAGGCACCACACTCCCAGCAGACCACTGGTGGAAGCTTCTAATGGCATGAAACACCTCTGCTCCATTCAGCTCTGTAATCCAAGGACACAGATTTCTAAAAGGTCAACTGTTAACAAAAGCATCCAGCTAATATGTTTAGCCAACATAATTGGATTAAATTAAGATTACAGCTATTCCACAGGGATAAATACATTTCACACTTTTTTATGTAAGTGTTTTTCCACCCTGAGAACTGTAAGAGCAAAGGAAGGAGGGGTGAAAAGGGAACAGTTCAGGGCGTGGGAAGACTAGGCCAAAGGGATACAATTAAAGATAAAAGAGAATCTCAAAAGCAGGTGTGAGAAGGAGGGGCAATGCTTAAGACGTAAAATCCAGAGACTTGCAGCTCTCTCCATCAGAAGAGAAACTTAGGTTTGGATTATACATCAAAACTTTTTGTCTCAACTTGTTTGCAAGACACAAACAACAGTATTTTGCCTCTGCCTTTGTGGTTAAAGACTTACATAAGTCTCTCCCGTGAACTCCAAATAATCAGAGAGAACGCAGACAGCATCCTTTGGCTGCACAGAGCAGCACAAGACTGCCCACATGCGCTGGGGCTGTTAGAAACAACACGTTCTTGTCAGGCTCATCAGCACGCTGCACCTACAGACAGCGTAGGGCTAGTGAAAAAAATACATGACAGAGAGAGCTCTACAAGATAGTTGGGTTTTACGATACAAAGCATATAGGAAACCTGAGAGAGATACAGAGCAAAATATTTTAGTGGAGTTTAAAAGATCCTGATTACTGACAGGCAATTTTAGGAAACCCTGAGGAATGTTTAATTTCAGGCCAGATGTTACACGTCACTCAGCAAGTGCTTGCTTCCCCTTCCTGTTTTACAAATTTCATAACTGATAAGATGCAGGACTGAAGTGGTGTATTCTCCCAATTTCTTCTTTCATGAATTACAGACTGAAGATTTTCTAGTGCTGTTTTGTTTGCACTAGAGATCCTGGGTGACTCACAGTTTCCCATCTCCAAAATTACTCAAAGTGCCTTCCGATATCTGGCTTCTCTTCAGAAATCTAAAGATCTGTGATCAGCATAATCAGGGAGCCTTTTAAAAAAAAACACCTTGATCTGTGTCACTTAGTTTTGCTACAGCACTATATTAATTATTTGCACTATTTGTACGAATTAGTATTATTTGTCCTGATCACATTACTTGATCAATCATAGCATGCACAACCATCTGACATGGTATGAGGGACCCGCTAAGAAGTAACAAGCCAATGGACACCAGCACAAAGCATCCCAACGACAGGGACAGATAGGAAGCAAAAGGACTAAAAATTTCTCAGTGACATGAAATCTGAGTGCAATAAATGGGAAGTCAGATTCTTTAGGGGGAGGGTGAAAGGAGCACAAAATACATGGAACAAAGAGACAGGCTAAGCCACAAATTCATACATTCCAGCAAGAAAACACAAAAGTAACAGGAAAGCATCCCATGAAGCTGAACCAGACACCTACCTAACCCCTTGCCTAAGACATAAAAATTGTGGCATCAAGTGTTTAAACTCAAATTTCTCTTCCAATACTATGAGCAATCCCTTATATAGATACAGCTATAGACCCACTGTTCAGTGCAGACCGCTAAAAACTGGTGGCACCTTGAGCTCTATGTAGGTTTGCCCTTTTAGCTTTAATCCCTTTATAAAAAAAGAAAAGAAACCCAGATAGCTACCACAATCAACATCAGAGGCAAACCCACAAGGCCTTTTGTAAGAACACTTGTCTGTAGAGGAAAATAGTTTAAAACTCCTAGGATAAGCTAAGTATTTTCAAGTAGGCAGGACCTGATGCAATTCGCTTTACAATACTCAGTCTCATGGATTAACTTTTAAGAGGAGGTCGGAGGCAGGTTGTGCTTATAGCAGCAAGGAAAAGGAGCAAATGTAGTATTAATTAACTGAAAAAAGGAGTGGAAAAGGTGCAAACAGGAAATTATAGCCCATTCCCTTTAATGGGCTGGTTTGACTTCATGGCTACCTGGGTCTATCAGGTTGCTGACACCACTTCTGCATCCTCCCTTCATCCCTGCTCCCCTGCTGCAGGCAGCACCTGATTGATATGTCCTCATCAGCCCCCACAGAAGCTGGTTCAAGAGGTCCCCACCAGCAATAACTTAATCCTGCTCCAAAACAGAAGTGATTTTTCTGCTGGGTTATCCCTTGTGGGTGATGAGCCTGCATTGAGAGCTGCTGGGGAGAAGTGGTGTGACACCCACCCATGCCCCTTGGGGCATCAGACTGACGTTTGAGCAGCTTCACTGTCATGTCACACAGCAATCAACTTCAGTTCTGGGGGAAAGAAACTGGAAACAATTAGAAATAAAGAAAAAATTTCAGAGTGTTACCTTGCAGCAGACAAGTAAGGGCTAAGCATCAGGTAAGAGCCAGCATAGGGTTTTGCCAAGATAGCAGAGCACAGTGCCCAGGTGGGGCAGGCAACATCAGTTTTTGAGGACTGCATCATATCCAACCAAAGCCTTATTTTCTATGAGAATTATATTTTTAAGTTTGAGGGAAGAAGCAGTAAAACACTAATTCTTTCCAGTGTTAAAATCATGGAGAATAACTTTGCCAAACTATGCACACTAAAATTTGTCCTGCTAGATGTGTTTCTCAGCTTTATTACTGGATGCAAGTTAGTTGCGCTGTTTGCAAGAGACAGACCTAAGAAAAATTACAAAAAATTACATTACCTGTGCTACTTTCTGAAAATCTTTTGTCTTCAATATTCCCGCACCCATTAGGCTTTAGCAAGCAACTAAAACTTGCCAGAAGAATGATCGGAGTTGGGCATATTCTATTACCCCAAAACCCTAAATTTAAAGTCATATGGAAAAGTGCAGTCAGTACATTTTAATTACAAGTATGAAGAGCCAAATTCCACTTCAAACTCCTGTCACAGCTCTTGGGCCTCCCAGGCTCTGCACATTTCATCTCCTAGGAGGTCCTATCCAGGCTGGAGACCCATCTACATCCCCTGCTTCCCTAGTAGGCATTCAAGGTGTATTAGAGGAGCAGCAGTCTGATTTAAACACAAAAAGACAAAAGTTGACCTCAGAATGAGAACGAACAAAGCCTGCTGAGATGGGGACAGAAGATAAGAACTTATTCCAAAAAACAGTGGGACGAGGAGCTAAAAAGAAACTCCAGTTTACAGCTGACTGGGCTGGAAAAACAGGAAGATTGGAAATGACCAAGCATGGCAAGGAATAAATTGTTTATATTAAGTGATAGCTGACAGTGAATTAAGCAGCAAGTCAGAGAAATGTGTCTTGGGGCTCAGCTGTGGGTGTCTCAGAGCAAGGAGTAAGACGGGCAAGTTAAGCAAGGGACGATGACTAAGCCCGGTGCAGTCTCTAGAAGATATTACAATTGCTAGGGACAGATAAAACGGCAGCTTTTCTGTATGTCACCACAATGCTGATATTACTGGGGAGGGGATGCAAACCTTTCCAGGGAGCACAGATAAATTTTGACTGCAGCAAGGAAGCCATAGCACAGGTTCTTTACCAATCCCCACATACTTTGCACAGGCTTTCTTCCATATTTTCTAAACTTTTTTACAAATTTTACAAATCTAAAATTTTACAAATTTTATTTGTAAAAATACAATTTAAAAGCTGAGGTTCTGGAGGCATGAACTCTATTTGTTCCAGAGGTCAGGAGCTGAAGAGAAGAAAGCAAATATATTACATGAAAGGGTAAATTAAACTGGAGTTTGATGACGAAGGAATACAAGAAAGGAAGCAAAGGAAAAAAAGACACCTTGGGGTGAATGCAGAGAAATATTCATACACTAAGGAAATGTCTCCACTGAATGAAGGGATATAGGCTGAGAATTTAGAACACACTCAAATGAACAAAACCTGGTATGTGGAGAGCCATGTATGTCTGCCAGAGGGCTGTATCCAGCTGAGGGCATGGCAAACATTCGGGAAGACTGGAAAATAGGGAGAGGCGCAGAGAGGAAAGCAGAGGAGCTCTCAGCAAGGAAGGGGCTCAGCTCTGCTGGTCAGCTCACAGGCAAAGAAACACCCAAGGTCAGCAAAAAGATGCAAGAGGAGTATCAGAGCTCCTGCATTCAAACTCCTACTGACATTTCACTTCATACCCACCTCCTCATTTCTCAACAGAAATAAATTTGCAGTTCAGACTCCTGAAAGAGAGAGGGATTTCCATCTTCCACGAAGAAATATTTACCCCAGTGGTCTACACAACAAATACCAATAATTTGTACCATACTACCCTTGGTTTCAGTAGTTAACTATGACAGTATAAAACATTAAAGAGGAGGTTAAAGAATAGGAAGGTAAAGAAATAGCTGGGAATTAAACTATTTGCATGTAAAAAGACAACAAAGTATGTCCTTAAAAGGAAAGTTCTGTAAGTCCTCTCAACTCTTCCCAAAAATATTACTTCTCTATCAAAAGTAGGCATTCCCACCCAGAGGAACAAGACCAGGAATGGCACTTTTAATGAAAGCATGACCTCAAAATTCATAGCCATTCATAAGACTGAGGTAAAAGAATACAAAAAGGTATATAAAAATAGTGCCTTGAAAATTGAATACATTGTAAAATCAACACAAGGCAGAAAAGGAGTCTGAAATAATAGCTACTTATTCATCAAGATTATTAGTTGAGTGACAAGTAGCTTATATTTAAAGTAAAATTTAAAGAATCATTTTAAAGCAAATGAAAACACACCTTACAGAAATCAGCCTGATCAATCTAATCCAACACAAAAGCCTCAAATTTTCTTCTCATAAAACAGCAACTGTTTCTAAAAAAGGACCAAAAAAGTACTTTCTATTACAGCAATTTCTGTTTCCTAAGTTATCACCTTATTTTTCAGCTTATAGTTTTGATTGAGGGAAATTCTTCTCTAGTTCTTATATTGAAATTATTAATTCAGCTACAGTCAAATTGTTTGTTTTTAATGTAGACGAATATCAAAAGAAAATCCCTTTTGTATGTCTTAATTGGGTTTATAATTCAATAAGAGGCCCCTCACAATTACCAGATTAATTCTGATCATATGCAGCGCCTCCCCATTAGGCATTTGACACTGAGGGCTGAACGCTGATATGTTACTCTGGTGAAGTTTCTTTCAAGGCCTAATTAAAACATCCTATTTCTATCGATCTTCCATTTTCATGATTCCCTCAGAAGTATCCAAGTGTCAAGGAAGCCATGAACTGTAAGCACTTAAAGATGAAATCATATGACTTTTATTTAGCTCCAAGAAGTTAAAATGTGGATGGCCAACTTTCAGCAGCAAATTCTGGTTTGAAAGTGGGACCCAAGCCAGAGGAACTGAGCGACGGCTTTCCCTTCTCAGGGTGAATGTGCAGGAAGAAGCAATGCAAGTGCCATGAGTGCCTCCCAGTTGTTGCTGCAGAACATCCCACAAAGCCATTTTTAACACCCCCAGAAAAGAATACATCAGCTTTCAGGCACACTCAGCAATTGGAGCACGGGTAGCTCGCTCCTGTGTTAGCGGCGCTGCGCATCGATGCCACCCCAGTGTGGCACTTCACACTCTGATCTCGAGCCTGGCTGAACAGAAGAACATTTTCAACCACTCTTAAATGAAACACAATGGCCTGAACCGAATCAAGAAAGTACTAAAATGCAGCAATGAAAAATGGTGGTTTCTCCCTACACCTACACAACAGGTCATTTTTACTGAAGCAGGATTATAATCTTAATGTACTAATTACCTTTGATTTTCATCCTGATATCTCATGTGACCTGACCTGCCCTCTGATCAGATTATCTCACAGTCACCAACTAACATATTCTGACACCACGGTAAGTGGACAACCCTGTTCGACATCACTCCATTTTCTGCTCACAGGTCTACTGGAATGCCATGGGATCAGCCCACACCCCACCAGACTTATAGTAGCCACTGGCAAAACATGCAGCTTATCTTGTTTGCCTACTCTGCTGCAGTACTTCGTATTTTCTTTGCACTAAAAGAGGAAGGACATTACAACGGTTGTGCAAGACATAAACCAAAGCATAAGCCACATTTCTGGCCTCAAACCAAGAGAATTACACCTATGCTGCATAGGAAATGAATCATCTGAGATCTTTCTTATTGCAATTTTTTCCACCAAATACGAAACAATTACTTCTTACTGGAAGCAATGGCTTTGCACTGTACTAAGGTTGAAAGCTCCAGTTACTACTTCATGTTGAAATATGAAAAGTTGTTTTCAGGAAACTGCACCCAGTTTTCATCTCAACTGCTAAACTGCCCAAAGTGAGCGGTGCTTGTGTCTCTGGGCAGTCCTGAAACACCTCCATGCAACCTCCTCATCCCAACAGCTGCCAGAGGCTGAGCTGCACCTGCCTGCTTAAGGTGGAAGCTCTGGAGACAAAAATTCCAGAAAATGTAACAACAAGCAGCCAACATTCGCACGCAGAAGTGCGGATAGACTAACCAGCATCTGGGGAGTGGAATCCTGACGACAGGTTTTTGGGAGTGTGTCTGGATGCAGTAGGACAGTTTCCCTCCCATACCCTGGGAAGCATGGCCTGGGCCTTGGTGGTAAGGCCAGACCTGCCACCAGCAGGCTCTAATGCCAGCCTTGTCCTACAAACTGGCATCAAAGCTACCAGCCCTTTTGCCTACCCCCATTCCCAAAGACAGCACCTCAGCAAGGGCGCTGCCTCCGGAGCAGAGCTCGGGGATTTTCAGTTGCGGTTCGCATCAGTGATTTCTCACCAAGCACATCCTTCAAAGAAAACAAGATTGCCACAGAACAGGCCTGATGCTGAACTTGCAAACTGATGGCAAGCAGGTGGGGGGTGGGGAACATGATGGGACACAAACAGAGAGGGGGCAGGATGTGACAGCAGACCAGCCATGTAATAGACTTCTTGGTGTAATTTCTTTGTATTTCATTTATATGTAACAGTTCCCCCAACACAGGTCCACTTTTTATGTTACCCATTGAGATCAAAGTAAGCCAAATAAGGAAGTGATAGTTCACATGGTTTATGATAGGGCTCAACATCTCCGTCTCACTGCAGAGGTGCTTGCAGTGTTTCAGCCCTTCAGGAGACTTTCAGCCTCTTGACTAGCAAGGCTAAAGTTGAACTTAGACCAAGAGAAAGAAATCTTTCCTATCATTTTATGGTTGATGCCAAAGAAAAACCATTGCAAAGTAGTCAGAATACATCAGAATACTCAAAATACATCCTAGAGATATTTTTCTCTTTTGTATTTAAGGACTATTTTTTATTTTAAAAGTCATTAACTTCAAAATAAGATTGTGATTGGACTTGTTCCACTGAGTGGCTTCCACTTTATGTGTGGAAATCAGCTCAGCTACTTAGAAAAGAACAACTTTCAAACACTGTCAGTTGTCTGCCAGATTGTCTATTAAACAAGTCCTAAGATTGGGGGAGGAAGGACACTGAGAGCTGGAGAATATAATAGGATGAACTTCCTTGTAGGAAATTCCAGTAAGTGCCATGGAGTATTAGATAAACCGGTTAAAAATTAGTAGCAGCATTCTGGCCATAGATATTGACATAGGAATGAGGAATAGTGTTATTCCTCACTTACAAAACATACAGAATATAGTGATAAAACTCTCTAGGAAAATGCAATTAAGAAGACTGGATACTGGATACATACAAAGTGAAAAGTGAGGAGAAGGAGGAGCACTTACAAAGCCACACCAGTGCTATCTCAATGTAGGTGCTCTGTAATGGTGCAAGATTGGGCTTGCGTCACAAAGTTCGCTCACTAAATTGCCAGCCTAAGCCACAGCATCTTGAGCTTTGTTTTCCTTGGATACAGGATACCTACAAGAAAGGATGAAATCTGTGGAATTTCACAAATGAAGTTTCTGAAGTGCAAGTTTTCGTGTCTGCACAGGTCTGCAGTTCAAGATTTCCCACCCTGGCACCCCAAACCTTCCTGTACTCCATACAAAATACCCATACCAAGTTATACCAGAGCAGTGCCAAGGGACTGCATCACTTGACTCACTAAGAGGTGATTCATAGGGAAGCAACAAACTTGTACATTCTTTCAAAAAGTAATGACAAAAGGTATGTAAATACTACAGAAACTACAGCAGAGAGCTACAAACTAGAAGGTAGCAAGTTTTAAATACTCAGGTGCACAAGTTGGGTATTCACATCCCCAAAGCAGGTGAATCCTTCCTTAAAAAAAGTCAACACCAATCTTGACTCCATATTTTTAAATCACTGCCTGAGGTACAATGGCTCTTACATCTATCTACTTTTTCAATTAATGCAATTAGTAATGAGAAGTAAGATGTGAAGTAGCAAAACCTTTTATTTTGAAGTACTTTCTTAACCCAGTTCCACCCAAGTATAAAAGCATACAGCAAGATTTCCCAAAAGTAATAAATGAACTTTGAATCCATTTAGGGTGATAAAAATATTATCTAGTTTCCAAAGGTCATTGTGAAAGTTGACAAAAAACATTCAGAAGACCAAGGTGAGAGGCAATGACTTGCATTTACAGAATCAGACAATGAGAAATAACATGGGGTCCTAAAGATTTACTGTAATACAGGATAGTTGTGTACATTATGTATATTGTGAGATTATTAGTTCACTTTAAGGAAATCTCAACATTTTTCAAACAGGTAAGTTATGTCTGCACCTATAAGTAACTATAATGGCGACTTTGCACAAGAGATTGATTTATCATTTGCAAGTTAAGTATAGTTTCGAAAACTAAATTACCAGCATTGCATCAAAAAAAAAAAAATCTTTAAATAACTTTGATTAAGTTAACACAATAACCTCCTCCACACACCAAATCTCAGAGTAACAAAAATAAATAACCAATGCCCAAGAAACAGGAAAACACGGTTTACATATTCAAAAGCAGCTATTCCTAGAAGCAGTCAGAAAGGAGACTCCAGATTAGCAGAAAGTCACAGAAAAGACTGTAAGAAGAGAGCAAGGGAGAGAATCACAGATAGCAGGGACCTAAAGACCCCAGTTGTGGCTGACAGCCTCCTCCATCCTAGATCTGGAGCTGGTACTGCCATCAGAAGGCTTCTCTTTACAGCACATTTCTTTGACTAAAAACGGAACTTGGTTTTCACCTCGCCTTGGTTGCTAAAATCTAGGAAATGATGACTTCCTCCCTCCTCAAATCAAGGTAGGCAGCTGCTGCATTTACTTTTATTGCACAGGTCAGTTTGGCAACAGCTTACATGGCTGAAATGGCACAGAGATAGCCAAGTTCCTGATGCTTTAAATGCTGTGTAATGTCACAAAGAATAACTAATCCACTGAGCTTTCACTGTGATGCACATTTTACCTTGGCAGTATTTTATCAATCCATCAGCCACACCACGGAGCAGAACAACCCGAGAGTGCTGGCAAAATGACGACAAATTGATTTCAAATAGGAAGTTTTACTTTTTCTCACTGACAGAGGGGGAATAAAAAAAAAGACAAGACGGCAACAGGTTTTAAGTGAATGAGTGTTGGTAGACTAAATAATTTTCTTTCTCACATTTAGGAAAATTCTGTGATGCACAGGACAATCTAAAACAACCGATATGACAGCATAATTTACAAGACAACAACCAAAACAGATGGTTTTCCAATGAGTCACAGGTAATAAATTTCTAGGGGAAAAGACATTTAAGTCGCTGTTCTTTCTTGGATTATATAGAATATTTTAAAAAAATTATCTCTTCTGGCTTTGGTGAAGCAGAAAATGTACGGTCATACAGTCAAGCATAGACTTGAACCTATGTGAAAACTGACCCATATCAGACACAATCTGTCCCTTCTACTTTGTCTTCTTTAGTATGTATTCCCTAAACTAAATACCTTGAGATGACTTCTCCAGAAAACTTAGTAGTACCTTGAAGTCTCAAATTTTAAAATGAAGTGAATTTGCATTTTTCTCTCTAATCCACTCTTTGATGAAAGAAAAGAATCTGACTTTCTAATATGACCTGCTACATATCACAGACCCTAGCTGCTCTGCTATTGTAGCCAAGGACAGGAATGCAATTTTAGAATCTTTGTTATAAAAATGTAATGAACAAGCACCTGTCAGGAAGGATCATAAACACAGTTGCTCCTACCAAAAAGCAAGCGGAAGGACTCACTAACCTCAAGACTGTTCAGAGTTGAAATTACAGAGCACAACTCTACAGGGAAATTAGAGCAAAACAGTCATTGTGCCAAAACTTGAAGGTATAAACTCATTATTTTCCCCTCACTTAAAAAAAAAAAATTAATTTCCACTTAGAGTTTGCATTGCTTAAGCTTTCAATATTAAATTCTTGATGCGCTCAAGTTCAACAACCTCAGAAGTCCTTTAACACCGGAATCATCTTGGAGAGTGGCTGAGGTGGGAAACACCTTTGGAGATCACCTAGTCCACCTGCTGCTGCTCAAAGAGAAGGCAACTAGAACAGGATGCTCAGGGCTGTATTCAGTTGGGTTTTTAATATGGCCCGTGAATGCAACTCCACAGCCTAAGGGACCTGTTCCTTTGCTGTGTAATCTTCTGTTTAAACGGAATTTCTTAATTTCAGTTAGCGCCCGTTGCCTTTCATCCTGTCACTGGCCACAACTGAGAATAGCCTGGCTCCATCTTCTTCACTCCCTCCCATCATGTGTTTAAAAACCTCCAGGCTCAACAGTCCCAGCTCTCTCAGACTCTTCTTCTACATGAGATGCTCTGAGGCCTTAACCACCTTCATTGCCCTTCACTCTACCTGCTCCAACATGTCCATGTCCTCTCATAATGGGGAGCCCAGAACTGGACCCAGCATGTCAGATGTGTCTCACCAGTGCTGAGTAGAGGGAAAGGATCATCTCACTCTGCAGAGCTGCTTTACAGCAGGTTTGCTCCAGCCCATTCTAGTACCCAGAATTATTCATCCCCAGACGCAGGACTTTGCACTTCCTTTTGCTGAACTTCATGAGGTCCCTGTCAGCCCCTTTCTCAAGCCTGTCAAGGTCCCTCTGGACAGCAGTGCAACCATCAGCTATATCAACTACTATCCCCAATTCTGTATCTTGTGTATCAGTCCAGTCATTCCTTAATATTAATTTTATAAGCAAAATATTGCTTAAGTTGCAGTGAAGGGCATTTTCTTCAGACCTCAAATAATTTATGCTGCCCTGTTTAACAGCATCTTCTATTTCCAAGATTTTTCCCTTACAAATACTAGCACTGAATCACATGTTATTTTAGGTATCAGTCACACCAAAACTGTTGACTGAGGCAAAAGTATCACCACTCTTCTTCCTTTTTTGCCAAGATGCAAGCCTCAGTGCCATCGCCTCTCAGCACTGTGCTGGAAGCTGGTGTGCAGTTGCTTGTCCACTACAGACTTCTCAGAAGTGCTGCTTTCCAGGATACAGGCCCCCTTTCATAAGGCATGGCTTGCATTCCCTGCTCTCTGGCATAGAACTTTGCCTTTCGCCGTATTAAAGACACAGTGTGTCTGAATGTGCCTACAGAGCAAGTTGTTAGAGCTCCATTATCATTTGCTATTCTGCTGGCAATTACTATCAGTAACAGTTTCTTTGTTTACTTCTGCCATGATGATGAAAGCAGTCCATGGTATCGGGATTAGTGCAAATACTCACTGGAATCAATCAAAAGGACTCTTTTTCCTGCCACTTAGCCAATTTTAAACCAATTTCATATTGGCAGTTATTTTGTTAATCAAAATGCTTTACAAAATAAAATTTATTTTCTATCACCCTCATTCACACGTTGGACAGCTGTACCTCTGTTAACTTCTAGCTTTCAGCAGGAGAAGGGTGAAGGTGGGAAGAGCTGGCTGTGGGATACTGCTGGTGAACACTTCTGGAAACACCACAGGAGCTCTTTGCAGTGATGCATACAGAAGAACTCCATCCACATAATTGCACATTACTTAAACCCTACAGAAGGTTTATTTCAAGACTGTTGGCCATCCCAAGTATTCCAGAAGTTTTATGGGTGCTGGCACAAGGCTGGAAGAGCAGCGTATTAGCAGAGGGGTAAAAGAGACAACACCTGGATCGAAAGCAGAAATTTGTGTCTATTAATGAGCTTTAATTTCTATTCATTGCAGCCTGAAGTTCAGAGAAAGTCCATTTAGCTTCTCGTACTGCCGCCTTCCCCCTCTTTCCCTTTCTGCTACCTGTCCTGCTGTATAACCATGCAGCTATTAGAACTATCCAATAGGCAATGGACAGCTCAATGGGATTTTCCAGAAGCCTGGGGAAGTCTTCCAGTGGAATCTAGCACTAAAATATCACCTCTTAAAGGCTGCACTAAAAATTCCTTTCTTTAAATAACTTTGAAGAGAAGAAATCTATCTACTCAATTTGGTCCCACGGATTTCTCCCCAAACATACCTTAATCTGTTCAGAAGATAAATGACCACATGGTTTAATTCTGCCTTCTTCACAGAAGCCGTAACTTTCTTATGATCAGTACACCTTGATCCTTTTCATTTTCAAATGCAGTCCCACTTATGAGTCATCTTTCCCTCCTCTCACACACACTTTTCAGTCTCTCCTTTTCATCCTTTTCCTCTTGTTTTAGTAAAAGCTGTAGGTAGGACGAACTAAAATAGCGAGTTTCACAACTGGACATGAGACATCCTTAAATTTAGATCAAATAAGCCTTTCCAAAGTACACGAGAGCTTTCCATCCAGACAGATTTATAAAAGCTACATATAATTATGGAAAGGAATAGGAACAAAAATAGCCTGTGGACGATGCCCTCTCTCAACAGTACATGGATAGGAAGGAGGACAGCCTTATTCTCTTAGAAGCAGGAGAAAAGGTAACTTGAGGCAGCCGTGGGAAGCCTCCACCAGCCCGCAGGCTTGCTAGATTGCTAAAAATCCTCAAGCACGATAGATTCCCATAGAAACCCTCATTTTCTACACTAATTGTTTTCCCAACCCTAATTCCAAACTATAATCAAACTGTAAAGCTTAGATTACCCCAGAAAACTTGACTATATCTCACTATCTGAGACTGCAAGTTCTTATCCAAGCTAAAGCAAAGACAGTCTTGGAAGAAACCTGCTTTGCCAGTCATCAGTTTGTCTTGGAAGTCTAAAATTCAAGAAAATACAAAAACCTGTTGTCTTGCCTTGACATCCATAACTCCTAACCTTTCAACAGGCGTCTGCTGATGATAGCAGCAAGAGTCCTACTCCTGACTTTCCTCCCACGCTTTGCACTGGCAAAGAGCCCTCACGCACTCTGTCCTGACTTGGAACGAGTTCTGCAGCCTGGTCCTACGCTTTCCACCGCAAACTGGAAATTTCGTGTCCACTTCAGGTAAATACATTTTATTGAATTAAATACAAGAAAGTAAATATGGCAGAGTTACAGTGCTCCTTGTGTAAAATATTGACTTCCAAGATAAACAGGAATGCTACACAGCTTTTGCATATTGCTATCCTGCAAGCATTTCAATGCACAATGGTGCTAAAGAAAGTATTGGGAGAAAGATGGAAATTTTGGCAGCTGCTGAGGGTAGAGCTGAGGCTACTGACAGTGGGCAGCATGTGTAAGGATTGCGAGATAAACACATCAGACCTTTCTCACAAGTAATCAATAACAAAACAGTTGTTCGAAATCAGACAACAGATTCAAGTGAAACTCTTATTTCACAGCCCTGTGAGTTACAGGCTGTCTCCAGAGTTAGTTCCACACTACTTGAGTTTGTAGTGGAGGTTTCCTTCCAATAACAATCATATACCTTCTTTTAAGCCAAAGCTGAAATTCAGCAGTATATTCTGGTCAAAAAGGCAGAATTCTGCTGTGGCATGGAATAAGCAGGGCCCTGGGTGCTCTTGCTGCCATGCAGGCTGGCTCCACCTGGCCATTTGAGGGGCAGAAAGGAGACTTTGCTATGAGTGCAGTCATGAAACTCAACCTTCCTCAGCCAACTTTGCATGTGACTGGCATTCATTAGCACTCATCTGACCAGAAGCCCTACGAGCCTTCCCTTGTGTACCTTTATAAGCTACACAACACAAGACCCTCGGCTGTGGCTGCTGCGGCTGTTGGCTGTAAAAGCCATCCCAATTGCTACCTCCAAGCATTCTGTGATCTTTCATGCAAGACCACAACTCCTTTACTTTCACCTATTAACCATCAGTCACACTAAAGCCCTGCTCAGAACTGTACCTGTCAGACTGTACCTGCCAGAGCAGCACAGCCAGTCTTTCCTCTGGAGGTATTCCCTGATAGCAGTGATTGCTGAGAAGGCCTCCAGTATTGCAAGGTCACTACATACATAACTTCTAGGCACAAATTACATTTATATCTTCACCTACTTCAGTGCCAGCCATCAGACTGTAATTAAATCACACGTAGCCCGGGAACCTTGGTCAGGGACTGGAAGAGGCATGGTGCAAACAGCAATGAGCAGATACCCAGTTTAAGCAAATACGGCTTTCCTCCATGAACTGAGGATGTTTTCAGCCATATTTACTCTTCCATGTGCTTACAAACCTGCTAAACTGTCCCCAAGCCCTTCAAAGCTGGAGATGGGGAGAGCGTGCGAGTTCCCTCCAGCCCTTGGGCACTGCTGGCCAGGCTGTGGCAGCTGCACGCCCTCGGTAACCTAAGCAGTGAGTAGCAGCACAAAAGCTGCCTATTTCTTTGCGGAGCCATCTGTTCGGGTTTCGTTCCGCACAACTCCACTGGCTTCTAGGAGATGCTGAGGTCACACACAGAGCAAGGCTTTTGGTCTGCTGCCACTCCAAGCAAGGGTCCCGTGTGTGGGGAGAGGGCATGGCCGGGGGCAGCCTCTGCCGGCCACCTCGACCCTCACCACGCGGCCGGCTGGGCCAGGGAGCTCGCTGTGCTGAAAACTAATCACTCGGGCAAGTGTTAGCTTTCAGCTGGAGCAGTCCCCAGTCTGACAAGCACGGAGAGGTACGACGGCAGGCGCCAAAGCAGGGAGGGAGGGCAGCATGACCCTCTTTGTGGCAGCACCAACTTGGATCACTGCAAGTTGACTGTGAAACCACATCCCCAAAGTGTCTCCCAGGATGGTTCCAGGAATTCCCTGTTATGGGAAGCACTTCCAGCAGCACAGACCCAGTTCTCAAATCTTCTTTTGCTTCCTAACCCATCAGGCAATTACGGCTACTCTGACTTATGAGAGGATTACATTTCATTTCCAAGAACGTGCAGATAGGAAACAGCAGGATATTTTAGTGTCCAGGACAGACAGCCATTCTCGTGCTGCTGAACTGAATGAATACAGCATGTTAGTCTAGGGCACGATGGTGAGGAGCAATGGGAAGATCTCTGTCCCTCAACAGCCTCCTGCAGAAACCCATCATGACTGAATTGCTTTGCATTTAAATCCCTGCATGAAGCTAGTGACCACCTGAAAGATCTTGACATGGTGTTTAATCCTCTTCTCCATGTTATTGTCTTCAGAAACACCCAGCAGTCTACCAAGCAGCACAATTGCTTAACAGCATGTGACTATTGAATTTAAAATGCTGAAAGCAAGTCTTGTCATATCTACCCTAAAAGAGTATCCTCAAAGTGTAACAAGGAAGAAACTGGAACCATCAGTTAGTAATATTATCACTCTTTCCTCACAGCAGAAAACAAGGAGAAAAAAGCTAATCAAATACTACCACCTTTCTTCCCCTCTGCTATTGCTTCTCCTAACATTGACCACATTTGTGGTTAAATGCAGGGAGTCAAACTTCCTATAAGCAGTGTTGTTACGGTTCCAGATTTCCACTGTGGTTCAGCTGTATCACAGCTCTGGAAAGGCAAATTGGCATGTGCTCAAACCGCCACCTTCCCTTATTAGGGTGAAAAAATTCCATATTGTGACTCTAAAAGGTCCTTTACCTGAATCACCTCGCTTGCCTGCCTTCTAAGATTAAAGATCTTAATCGTGAACTTAAAAAAACCACTTTGTTGAAATTGATATTCTGGATAAAAACACTTAGTGAAAATACTGATGCAATTTCATCACACTAGATGAGATGCACATAGCCATTTAAAATGTACCTTCCCATTAAGACAATACTTTTAATTCAAGGTTCTGGCTGGGAAGATCACTGCACCTGCTCCACGCTGGGGCTCATGCCCACGCAGTCATGGAGAGGCACTCAAAGATGAGGCATAGAAACAAAGAGGACAAAAAGCATAATCTCTCAGGGAGAGGTGAATTACTTGTAGAAGGCATTCAGCATTACTCTGCAGCAAAAGGAACAATACATTTTCATATGATTTGAGCAACACTAACCAAAGAGACTGGGCTGAATCAGACAAAGTATCTGACATCAGGTTTTCAAGAGGAAAGCAAACCTTCCAGGACCATTATAGGCAGGCAGGCTATTCTTAACCTTCTAGGCATGCCACAGTTGCATGATCAGTGGGAAAGCTGGGGTAGCTCTCGTGGGCAAGTACATTTGCTGGGATCTTTATGCCACCCCTCTTATCCCATTGCACTATTACACAAAAGTTCCAGCTCTGTTGGCTTTTTCCATTTCAACGAGGCATTGCCATCCAACAAGTCAATAAGGCAAGCTCAAGCATCTGGTATTTTTAGCTAGATATACTATAGCACCTCACAGATGCCTCAAGTTTTCTCCCTGCAGGTTCTGAAGGCAATTTCCCCCTTCTCCGCTGTTGGTTGAGCGGAGTTTGGGGACTGCTCTTCACATACATGAGGCAACTGAGCTTTTCAAACAGCTGGGAAAGCCACATTTCTCCACTTCAAATTAAGTACTTAGAACAGATATAATTCCTGTCTAGTACAACTGGTGCTGCTTCCCCACCTTGGAGGAAGTAGGGAAGTGTTTTGAAACTGGCATTGAGGCCATCAAGAGTGAAAGGGTAGTCAAAACCCCCCAAAACTGTACAAATCTTAAGGGGAAAGAAAAAGACTGAAATTCTGATCCTTTCTTACTGAAAACATAATGATAACCCTTGATTCTCTTCAAAGCAGAAAGACCTGATTTTGGCCTTAAAGAAAGGAGTCCATCTTACTCTCTGCAATGCAGATGAGAACAATCACATTTTTGCTTGCTCTGACTTATTGCTAAATTGATTATTCTCCAGGACTAGGAAAGCATGAGAAAGGAGGGAGATTGTAATCACCCTTATAAAATTCCTTTAGGTAAAAGAAGTGAATGCATCTTACTTTTCCTAGCAACCCTCTTTCCTAATTCTGAAGCAAATAAATCACACTAAGGATAGTATCTTGAACATATGGCTCTGAATAAGGGGGATTTGCCTTCTTTTCTCTTCTCTCTTTTTTTTCTCCTCTAAATTAAATATGCCAGTCTCTGGAATTCCCTACACGTTCCCTTTAACAGCAAAAGGGGTTTCTGTCCCCCTAAAATACAAATACCACAAAAAAAAGTCCTTTGTAACTACTAACCTAATTCCGCCCACAGAAGGCTGTACCTAAGTTCAATATCTAGCCAACAGCACACAACCTGTTCACTACGGTTGCGTTCACTTCCCACATATTCAGCAAACACAAAGCTACCAAGACAAGAATAGGGAAGGACTTCAGTGAGCCAAGACCAGCAGCAACATGAAGAGCATCTTTACAGATGAACAGGTCATAACAACGCTGGAGGCTGCCAAATGATCTTGCATCTTTCTTTGTCATCTCTCATGTAAACACCTACAAAGCACATGGCTCCAAGTACAGAAACACATGGGATGCATTTTTATTTTGCCCTTTGCTTCCCCATGCACAAGACACCCCATGTTGCACGGTCTGGGCTTCGAATGCTCCCCTGTCCTTCTGCAGAGCAGCTGAAGCAGACGACCACTGGGAAGGATAATGCTAACCCCTAGATCTGGAAGGGCCTTCCCACAAGCACCCTGCAGGAAGGGGGAAGCACCTCCTGAAGTTCCTCAGCCTCCTGCCTGCAATCCAAGAAGGCAGCTGGTGACACTGCGTGGAAGAGGATCACAGAGAAGTTTGCCAGCAGGAATGAAAGGGTAACGAGGATGCCAAAAGCCAACGGCCTGCATTTTTCTTTTTTTTTGGTAAGCAAAAATAAAGCCAAGCAACACAAATGTGACTAGCAATAGAAATCAGGAAGGAAATGTAAATGATTTTATAGAAAGTGTGAATCAAAAAAGCCACCTGAATGTTTCTCCATCACACACAATTTCTCATGTTCTTTTATGTCATCTTTGCAGTGTCAGTTTTTGAGAGAACAATTCTCAGCTCAGCACGACAGAACAGTAATACCAATGGGCACACAGAACATTAGCATGTTATAAATAAACAGCTAATTTGAGGTGGGAAAAATCATCAAGGCAGCTCTTATAATTAAGAACCAGAGAAAGAAAATGAGCAATTTGCTTATGCTTTCAGGACATTGTATTTTACAAAAAAAAAAAAAAAAAAACAAACAAAAACCAACCAACCAACCAAAAAAACACTTTTTCTAACCCTTAATTCCTGAGGGGAAAGAAAGAACAAACCCAGTGAAATACCCACTGTTGAGACAAAGAAGCCAGTGAAAATGCCATTATAATTTTTAAAGCCCTCCCTGTGCCCACCTCAAGTAGTAAGTTGCCTTTATTACTGGCTGAAAGAATTTTGTGCTTAAGAGTACTACAGCTGGGTTGGGAAGTTTCAGCTTCCTCTCACCCAACTTGCAGCTTTACACAACTCCCAAGAGACACTTTTTGGCCACGGATACCACGCAGCTGAAAAAAAAAAAAAAAAAAAAATCAACCCACCCTAAAAATGTACGAGGTGCAGAAGCATTATACAGCAATTCAGATCTGGGTTACTTAGAGCCACTCAATAAAACTCTTACCATGAAAAGTAAAACTTTATTCCGCTGAGCCGACGGCCAGGATTATTCGTGCCTGCGATAGCCTTGATCACCACCCTCCGTCTGCCCCATGTCGGGTTCCCTTCCCACCCTGTCCCCGAGTCTGCAAGGACAGATAACTCCCCGCCACAGCACAGCTGCCACCTCGGGTATTATTTCTGTACCATTCCAGTATTGTTGCTCTGTGCCAGCATGACACTTATTAAGCATTGCTATAAAAATTTCTGCGAATATCTATGTTTTCCACGAGCGGGGATAATGGCCTCATTGCAATAGCCTTGATAAAAGCTCCAACAAGACAGCTTTCAGATATCACCACACAAAAGCCTTCTGTGAGAGCTGTAACCAAC
Source organism: Struthidea cinerea (assembly GCA_013397865.1). NCBI lineage: Eukaryota > Metazoa > Chordata > Aves > Passeriformes > Corcoracidae > Struthidea > Struthidea cinerea. The sequence goes on along the minus strand of VZTI01004655.1, from coordinate 9,088 downwards.
ATCAATTCCTGCTATGCGAAGACATTAGACAAAGTGTGAACTAGCTTACTGTATGGGGACAAAAAACTGACTGTCAATGTGTGGGACCAACGCTGTCTAAAAACACAACGCTGGCAAGGCAAAATAGCACCAGCATATATACATGGTAATTGCCATTTAATTCCAGAATTAGCAGCACAAGAAAACAGGTACTGAAGGCACTATTAGGTTACTAGCATCACTCAAGACATTATAATTCCATATAATTCCATTTCTAGTGTCCCTCATTGGAAAAATGACTTTAAAACCAGCAAATGTTAAAAACACCCAAGCAGAAGGTGAAGGAAAGCCCAGTTTCCATTACAGAAGCACTCAGAGAATGCAGCAAACCCTTCAGATCTGCTCCTTAGAGCATGTATTTTCCTGTAGAATCATGGAATAGCTTGGGTTGAAAGAGATCTTTAAAGGTCATCTAGTCCAACCCCCCTGCAACGAGCAGTGACATCTAACTAGATCGGGTTTCTCAGAGCCCCATCCAACCCAGCCTTGAATGTTTCCAGGAATGGGTACCTATCACCTGTCTGAGCAACCTGTTCCAATGTTTCACTAGCCCTGCTGTAAGAAATGGCGTATATCTAGTCTAAATCCACATTCTTTTAGTTTAAAACCATTACTCATTAATAATCATAGAATAACCTGAGTTGGAACAGACCAACAGGATCATTGAGTCCAGCTCCTGGCCCTGCCCAGAACAGCCCTACCAATCACACCATGTGCCTGAGAGCATTGTCCAAAGGCTTCTTGTACTTTGCCAGGCTTGGTGCTGTGACCACTTCCCTGAGGAGCCTGGTCCAGTGCCCAATCACCCCCTGGGTGGAGACCATTTTCCTAATACCCAGCCTAAGCCATGGCAGACAACCTGGGACACACAAACCACCATTCCACCTGTGGTACAAGATGAAACCTTTTCTGTGCATCATTTTGTACGTTTTACATACGTATCTGCTTACACTCAGGTAGCATCTGAAAAATCAGAAGCCTACTGTCAACCTCAATGGACTGCACCAATACAATTGCTGGGCCAAGAGACAAGGTTTTTACTTTCAGACCTGAAATTTGCCAGATGACACCTCTTAAATGGGAGTCTAGGAAGGAGGGATGAAAACAAGTCTACATGTCAGTTTGTTTCTGAACGACATTTGAAAGGCAAATTTGAAAGCTAAGATTTTAGACAGCATAGTACACTCACCCTATGGAGAAGTGTTTCACTCTAAAATTACATCTGTACTTTAAAATGTGTAAAAAAATATGAAATCCTACAGTGCATATTCAGTGGCTTGCAAAAAAAAAAAATGTATCTGTTACTGCACTCCGATTTTAGTATATAATTTTAGTTTTATAACTAACGGGCAGAACCAAAATTAAGACATTAAAAAGTTGTATTCAGAGAGAACTAGTAGAGTGGACCAATGAGCCTGACACGATATATAAGAATTAGACTCTTGCACTGCATGGTGTGCACCACTGAGTCCTAAACCAGAGACTTTTAATGTCACCTTAATTAACAAGGAAGGAAGTTTGCCAATGAGTTTCTTCCCCCACCCCCCTTTTCTAGCACCGAGTTATGCAATACACGACAACTTTGAACCAACAGCTGTACAACAAGCAAAAAAACCAAAACCAGAATAGCATGGTTAAGAAGAGAATGTCTTTCAAGAAGTTCATTAATGAAAATTACGTTTAGAATCTATGCATACATAACCAACACACATACCACAACCTGGGGCAGGAATGCTGGAGCTGAAGCAGACAAGGCTAAGCAAACATTTCTGGATGTCCAGATTCCCAACACAACTTATTTTTACCAAAAATAGTTCTTTGCATGTTTTCTACAAGTTTTCATAGATCTTTGCAAAACAACTAGTGGTTTGCAAGGTCCATGTTACAGGATACAAAATTTAATTGTAAAAATAAAGAAATGAAAACTAAAATAATAGCAGCCTCCGCTTGTAACAATGACTTGTCCGTATAAAGCTCAAGATACCAAGGACTCAATATCTGCAATACTGCAAGGGTGCATCACAAGAAACTCCCCATATCTTCTTAAAAATCAGGTTCTAGACCCTGGAAGTAAGGCACCTGAATATGCCACCAGCCTTAGGTACTGGACATTTCTGGGCCTAAAAGCAGCCACATACAAGTCAGATGAAATCTTGAAAGTAGCTGCAGGTGATCAAACTAAGTCTCCCACTCAAAGAAAGCAATGAAACAGGATACTGATTTTACTTTTAGAGCCAAGAATAAAGGAAAGCCATATTTGCCCACATCACTTAGCATATTCACAGAAGAGATGCCAGCTGATTCTGAAAAGGTGATCTTTAATGCTCCACTTCTCCATCCTAGCAAAGTCCTAGGCCAAAGACCTTGGGCACAAAACACCCGAGAGCTGCAGGGCTAGCACGTGCAGCAGTGACAGAGTTAGCATGTTAGTTTTCACACAGTCACAGGTCAGGTCAACAACTGTCCACATTCATAAGTGGGACAGGAGACTCATGACACATGCCATTAACCTTAGGCAAGCTCAGTTTGCAAACAGCTACCAGCACATTTGCTATGCATTCATGTATGTATAAAAGGGAGGCTAAAACCCATGAAGCAGTACTCTCTTACCACACAACAGAGGCCATTTTCATTAAGCTCTGGCCTAATCAACACCTAGTCAAGCTCCAGCCTTCTCCCTTTACAGGGCTTGCAGATGCAAATATTTACCACAGCTCATGTCGAGCTCACAAGGCATTAAGAACTCCATGAATGCCACTAGATCCAGCAAATATCAGCAGCATCCAAGCAGACAGCATAGTACTTCAAGAGACACCCATGCCAGGCATAGCACTTCCAAGTGTGGTTTTGGACCAACTTACTTGAGGAAAACAGAAGTTAAATAGTTCCTTTTTAAAGATGTGATAAATTGGGCAATTTTGCCAAGCCTGTCTTCAAACAGAACTGAAATTGAAATAGAATCCAAATACCTCACCAGCAGCACCTCCAGCACCACAGCAGCCCCATCCTGGAGGCACGGGCAGGCTCCCTCCCACCGCACACCACTGCCCCCAGGGAACATGGTGGGGGTTTCTTCTCCCCAGAACTACAAACACAATCCTAGTCTTGACAAATAATGCAGGAAGTGATTAACTCTGCCAGCCAAAACAAAAGCCTGAAGTCCAACTTAGTCATTTGTAAGGATGAGAGTTACCTCCATATATACACAGTCAGCACTGCCAGCTGTAAATGAGATTATTTGCAGAGACTATAAAACCTGGAGATTTAGTTCCTCTAAGAGCTTTCCATCTGCTGAAGCCCTGCACTGGGCAGGGCTGGATCTCCGTTACCACCACTGGCGCAGGAAACCCACTGGAACTAAAGTCAGAGTCTCCAACTCGTCCTTAGCAGGCAGCTCCATCACAAGCCAGGACTAAAGCCTGAGCCACCTTCCCACTCCTGCACACCAGCACCAAGACCAGGCCTGCCACCAGAGCCATGGCCATCAGCCCTGCAGACACCTTCAGAAGTGAAGCTTGAATGATGCCATACTTGAAGCTACCAAGACAAGCTCCTGTCTTCACTTCACGTGCACCAATCTTATTCTTGGTGCTCTGAACAGGAGGGACGGGCTCAGTTTCCCTCCCACAACCACACCAGGCCTACTGGCCTGCACAGCACTGGGCTCCAAAGAGGAATGGTGCTACTTCACTTTACTTTTTGCAACCTACATTTCATAACAAGCTATTCCCACAGCAGTCATGCCTACTCCTCCCCTCTGTCCCACACCACCCATTCCCCTGCCCAGGGCCAGGTTAAGACCTCATGAAACAAGCTGGGTCTGAAAGGGTCTCCGGCTCCTGCAAGACCTGCAAAGTGAGTACCATATGTTCAAAACATCTTTCAAAGCTGCCAGTCCACAGAAGTTTCACAAGTAAAATCTCACAGACACACTTGTTTTCACACCCATGTGGTTCCTTTATAAAAGGACACCTTTATCTTTACATTCACGGCTTTCATTTCAGGAGAAATGAATTGTCTGACACTCTTCAGCTTGGAGAAGACATCTGAGGACAGAAGATAATTTATCATAAACTGTGCAAAGAAACATACATCAGAAAATCATTTTTCCCTACCACAATACCTAGGACCACCCAAGAACACTACAGACAGCAAGTTCAAACTGAAAAAAAAAAAATAAAACAAAAAGCAGGGCAAGAAACAAAGAAAATAGCTTTTTCCTTTCAAACAAGATAGCTAAATCAAGGCTAGAACTTGTTGCTAAGGTCAGAACTACAGCTACATTCCAACGACAATCACAAAAATCACTGACCACTGGTAGCTATAAAACTCATTGTAACCCCTGACCAAGAAAGTGCTCTCTTGAAGCAAGAAGGGCTTTCCTGTGCAAGCCCCCATCCCGTGTTCTTTTCTCAAATGCTTGCCACAGTCGTAGTGAGAGAACCCTTCATCTTGCAAAATGTAGCTGTTCCTAAGTTCAAAGATTATTTTCCTTTTAAATGCTTGCACATACTCACAGATGAGCACACAGTAAAAATTAACAGCACGAACATACGTGGCATAAAACGAGGGGAAACAAAATGCCTGTAATTGCTCAACCAGGTGGAGCATCCTCTACAGAAGAATAAACTGGCCATAAAGTGACCCCTATCCAGCTTTTGGTAAGCCGACTGGTGGTGCAAGGAAAATACATTCACAGAAAGAACAAGTAAGACCAACATCATAAAATGGAGGCTTGCTGGGACAATTTAACACCTCCGCACCACTGCATGGGCAAATTCCTGTCTCGTTCCTTCACCTCACTCACCCCGTCTTGGGCCCAAGATGCATGCCAGACCTAATGCCCAGACCCAGCCCTTCTACCATGTTAAAGCAGCAAAAAAACAACCTGTCAGCACAGCCAGATGCTCCCGAGGCACAGTAGTAGGGGAAGAGCGCTGTCTGGCCACGGGCAGAGCAAAGGAGATGATACAGAGGAGACAGTGAGGGACAAGCAAGCCTACTCCTTCCAGCAACAGTAAAGCCTTTGAGCAGCTCAGCTGTTCATGGAACCCTGCCAAAAGCCCTTATCATCGTGGGGCTACCATACTCAGGAGTTCTGGTGCAGATGGAGCCACACCAGCACAGCTGGACTCCGCACAAGGATAGCAAAGCTACACCATCAGCAAGCTACAGCCTATTCCTGTAGGGTTGTATTAGGATGCCCACTTTTCACAAGACGTTTGTTGGCATGGTTAGGGCAATCAGGATTTATACTGCTTTGAACTCGCCTCAGACAGCTGCACCCAAAGGGCCATGTGGTACTTCCTCGGGCTCAGAAACAGTGTGTTGCTGGAGGAGAGGGATTTAAACCAAAGAAAATCCCTTAAATGCTATTCAAAAAGCAAAGGTCCCAGACTCAGTCACTAACATTCATTTCCAGTAACACAAACTATCAGGCAAAGAAAACCGGTCTGAATATGAAAACACCTGTGTCTTCACATACAAACCTTTTCATTCCTGCAAAATAAAGAAAAGCTCCTAAGCTGACTGCCTGCTTCCTTTATGAGACTTGCACGTTCTTCTCCCATACCTTAAATCCTTGTTCATTCTTTATGTCCTATTTGGCTTGCTCCTTTACATAACACCTAAGAGAAAGACTGTGGGTTACCCCATTTTTCTCCCTTTCCAGCTGCGTCTCTCTGAGAAGAAGGAAGGAACGAAGAGGTACTTTCTAAACCACCAGAAAAATGAGAGAGGTACTAAGTATTCAGTTTGGAAATGTAAATCCTCCTGCCCCCTTCTGAAGTATGCCGAACCAGCCTCTCCACAGCTCATGTCATCTAAAGGCCACAGGAGTTCTCTAAAGATATTGTTGTTAAGAGGATTTAGCCCCTTTTAAAAAGGACTTAACATGTGGGTGGTGTCTCCATTTAAGCATTTTCTCATGGCTAAGAAAATGGCCCTCTTCTTAAAGGCTTATCTTTATAACCCAAAGACAGTAAGAAATTCTCTACTATTTGAATTAGAAACATTTTGAGCAGCTTGCTTTTATAGCAGCCCCATTTCTGAGTACAGGGATTTGCAAATGGTAGTGACTTTCTCACACCAAGTGAGAAGGCAATACCAGCAAGAATGCTTTTGGGGTACCTCATCAAACATTAATTTCTCCTGCATTCTCATGAGGATCCAAGTTGATTCACAAACTCTCTGACACTAAAACAGCATGGTGTCACAACTCCTGTGCCATATCCCTGGCCACCACTTTCTCTTGATGGTCCCTGGCACTTCCCAGACCTGCCATTAGCTGGTTCAACCTGCTTGCCTAGCAGAAAACCTTTATTTATTTAGGTCAGGGTTAATTTTCCATCCTGGGAATCCTTAATATCCAGAAGGGAAAAGGCACCAGCCCCCAGCAGGGTGCAAGAGAGCATGGGAGGATGCAGGACCACTGACCCATTGCCACAGCAATGACCCTGTCTCCAGAGGCTCAGGCTCTCCCCAGGGCTGCAAGCTGATGGCTGTTTTGCAAGGGTTAAGTCTTCATTACTGCTTGTGTTTAAGCCATAGCAGGGGTTCAAACCCACCCGGTAACACTTTCTATTAACTCCCCAGGAATCATGCAAAAGCTCCTCAAGCTGAAAGGGCAGGCAGGCTGGGTCACAGACTCCCAGAGCCAGGGCTCTCCAGGGTACAAGGGCCTGGTTAGCAACCCTCAGCCACAGGAGCTGCCACTACAGGCAGCAACAGAGCAAGGAACTGGCTTTGGACAGTATGGGGACGCTTGCTTGGGACATGGAAGAGTGTGCAAGTTCTCATCAGCGTGGGTCTGGAGAGGCCTGTTGTTATGGACTAGGCCACTTTTCAATGGTTTTCCACATACACAACCACAGATAAAGTAACTAACAAATTCCCAAGGGGAAGCAGCTTACTTGGGCCAAAGAACCTTTTTTATTTGCTCATGAAGTTGAGCACCTCTCTGAACAGCCTAAACTATACTGCTGTACTGACTCTTTTCCAGTCATACCATAGTTTATATTTGGAAGTGATGGGTGGGCTGCCAGTGCAGTTACATCTGCAAGGCAAGAGTATTTTCATAATCCTAACCAGTGCAGGTGTGCTGGCCAAATTTTAGACTTATCTCTACAGTCCTTTGCATAGCAGGGCCTTGTTTTCAGCAGAGGGTCTCAGACTCCATCCACTACTTGCAATTCAACTAATCAAGAGCTAAATTTATATCGGTGCTACTTGCATGAGCTCACTGCCTCAACTACCCAGCATTTTCTCACTCCCTTCACCAGTCCCGAATATTAGTTTCTCAAAAATGCTCTGCTAGGAACAAAGGGCAGAACACCCTCACCTCCCAGTCCCAGAAAATCCTCCATGACTTTTGAGGAAAACTCCCTGGAAGCCGCAGACCTTTGAAAGGGCGGGATAGCATCCCTGCCAAGCAGTTTGTGGTGCAGAAAGACAAGGCAGAGCACTAGGGTGCTTCAGCCCGACTTCCCAAAAGATGGGTCTGCAGCAAACCAGCACAGCTCCAAGAGGGGAACTCACATGAGCATGGCTGTCAGGGCAGAGCAGGATGCACAGCCCCTTTCCTGGTGTGTGCCATGCATGGCTTATCGCCCTGGGAGGGTGCCAGCCAGAGGCTGTAGATACCGCTGGCCTGACCACTCTCTTCCTCCCCCATCCCACATCTCTCCCCACAGTTAATATGGGGGCTGAGGGTATACAACAGACTTGCAACTTGTGTGAGGACTTTTTTGCAGGCAGAGGCCAAAATCACTTTCCCCGCTTCCAAACCTTTAAGGTGGAAATAAGCATCCCAGGTTCTTAAGGCCAGGAATTCCTCCTCCCATTAGAGGTGAGCNAAAAAAAAAAAAACAAAAAACAAAAAAAAAAAAAAAAAAAAAAAAAAAAAAAAGCACTAAAAATCATACATGAAGGACTTACAGGATCTATTAATGAGAAATTTTAGGAGTTCCTATGACATCAACATCCCTCCCACAAAGCCAAAAAAGCCTGCATAATTTTTCTCCCAGAATCATCGTGTAACATATGCTCCTCTTTGAATTCACTTACCACCACCTTCTAGGAATCAACCTTCACATAGGACAGCCAAATATTTACAAAGTGGCCTGAAGTGGCCTGCTTGACACTGAGTGCCATTAGGATATGCTGAAGACCAAGAGCACCAACAAAAAAAAAAAAAATCAATTATCTTTTACAGCAAAGATGCTTATTTTAAAATTAAAAAATAATAATAAGAATTTAAAAAAAAAGCTTTGGATGGGATTTGATGAGCCTTGAAACTTCCACCACTAGCTCAGCAACCAACACCTGCAAAAACCCACACAAGAGGCAGCTCATGACATCCTCACTGGCCTCCCAGCTGCTCCTAAAGCTCTTCCAGAAGTATTTCAGAAATACAGCACCATCCCATACCTGGACCATCACCGACTGGATGCAGGGAAGAAGAAAAGGGGGCGGGGGGAAGGGGTGTTAAATCCCCTTTTGCCCTGGCAGGGGCGCACCGGGGCGACAGGGGGAGAGGTGGGAAGGAGTTTAGCAATCCCACGCCGCCGGGCGGGGGTCGTGAAGCCCGGGGGGGCGGGGGCAGATGAGCCCCTCCCGATGTACCCGACCCCCGGGCGGCGGGGATGCCCCGCGCCCTCCCCCACTCTCCAACTCGGCGGAGCCCACGAGGGCCAAGCGCGCACCCGAAATCGGCGAGGACAAAGAAAACCCCCCGAGTGGGGGAGGCGGATTTTTTTTTTTT
>VZTI01004654.1:1113331-1130293 GCA_013397865.1 Struthidea cinerea | reverse complement strand
GGAAATGGCGCGGGAGGATAAACGTCGTTTGTGGTGGCAAGATCAAAGCCGGTTGTGGAAGCGCTTCAGTAACGAGGGAGTAACAAGATTCCCTTTAACTGGCGACGTTCTGTCAGAAATTCAGCACCGGCCTCGTTGCACAGTAAAATCATTCCATGAGGCTGGGTGTGAGAGTGGCTTTTAAGCAAACGCTCCCTGGGCTGCTGTGTTTCCTTTCCAGGCCACTGTCTGCTAATTCTCCGACCGTGTGCCGATATTGGGTCTGGCTGACAGGGAGTTCGTTTTCGCACAGCAGCCTCGCATCTTTCAGGGTACCTACAAAGATGTTGATGACACACCGGGGTTTTGGCACAGCATCCACACTTGTCTCTCCAACATCCTCCCCACCAGGGGGCTGGGGGTGGGCAGGATCCTGGGAGAGGATACAACTGGGACAGCTGGCCCAAATTAACCAAAGGGATATTTTATACCATGTGGCATCGGATATAAAAACTAAGGAAAGGAGGAGGAAGCATTTGTTATTTACAGTGTTTGACTTCTAGAGCGAGTGAGGGAAAACAGCCCTGGGCAGTCTCTCATGGTCGGCACTTGCAGGCACAGAGCAGTAATTCAACTAGTAGTCGATGCTGGCTTTAACTTGTTATGTTTGCTCAATTCTTTTGTCTTTCATCTCAACTCAGGAATTGTCTTCCCCCTACATTTAAATTTTCTGTCATCCTAACAGCCCTACTTTTTGATGGAAGCTGTCCATGTTGACTGATGCCTTTTGAGAACTTTGGAAAGAACTTCGTTTGGACACAAAAGCTGACTAATTACCAGACGTGTATCCAGCCCTGCATGCAATGGAATTTGAGTGTATGCACTGACATAGATGACTTTGAGATGTCCCCAGCATCTAAAAGGAGTTATAAACAGTCACAGAATATTGAGATCTGATAATGATTTTTTTCTGCACTGGTTCCCAGTCTAACAAATTCAACAAATCATTGAGAAATTATGCAAACATGGTTTATTCTACACCTTATTAGCTGAAAACTGAAGTTGTTTCATAGTCCAACATGAATTTAATATAAATATACACACTCTAAAGCAGTGGTGGTCTTCAGAAGCAGTGGAGAGGAATTGCATTCAAACAGTTGAGAACACAAGTACTTTACTAGTGTCATACCCTCACTGAAATAAAGCAAACTAAAATGGATGTGTTTAAATGAACCAGTTGAAAAACAGGTTTTGTAGCATTATTGTATTTTTACTTCTATATTCAGTGTACCATAAAAGTACAGTCTTGAATTTTATTGAGTTTTTATAGAAATTGGAAGTGCAACTAGAAAAGGAATTAAAAAAAAGTATACAGTCTATATTTTATTGCTGGAAGGTTTATCTCAAGAAAACAAACAAAAGTAAGAATTTTCTAGAATGCAGAAGATGGATATTCTGAGTGAACTGCCAGCCCCTGAGTTCTGACTTGGGTAACTTGAGCAGGTGTTTTGCCCATGGCAGAGTGGCAAAGTTTATCCTTGTTTCCATGGAATTAAATTGTTGTGGACTGTGAAGTGTCACATGGAGTGGTTGCATTTTAAAAGTAAAGGTATTCAGGATTAAGGATTTCCACTTTAAAATGGTTCGGGAGGTAGCACAGATACTGATACACATTTTACCCCTGCTTGGTTTTACTTAGAGCCAGATATTAAGCTGAAGCAGTGGGCAGAGCGGAGTGCCCCGCAGTAACCACGTGCACATTGTCCACACACTGTTACAGAGCAGTTCAACTATCAGAGTTTCAGAGCTGAGAGGTGCATCAGGGGAGGGCATGGGCGGACCTCAGCAGGGCAAGTATCAAAGATTGTTGGAAAAGGTCAAACATCAATCATCATTCAAGGGTATCTAAGTCCATGCAAAAAGTTTAGACACAAAAAATATGCTCTCATAAGCAATACTACTGATTAAATATAATTTATCGAGTAAATACCAGACAGAATCTGTTAATAATATAGTAATTTAGATATTATCAAATTCAATTAGTGATTTAATACCATAGGTATCTTTTTGTAGACATGGTGAATATATTTATCTTAAGATTACTTATCAGTATGTCTAATAATTAATCTCTTCAACTTTGATCTATTATTGAAGGAGATATGTGATTATTCAGATATTACCATAGAAGACACATTGCAAAATAAAAGTAGAAGTAGCCTGAACAGCACCATCAAAAACCCTGATGTTAGAGGGTTTGCAGGGTTTCAGGGAAATTGTACCCAATTGCAGTTCATCACAGGCTCAGACCTAAAATCAGCTGAGATGTTGATTTTGTCGAGGAGAGGTTGTAAATTTTGTCAGTTTGAAGACACTGCGATCAGAACATGAATTGATTGGATAAGTGTTTGAGCCTCGGGGAAAGAAAATGGGGTTTTAGATACGTTCTGAGTAGTCTTCATCTCTTGATGGTTGGGCATGGAGATGAGCTAAGGACAGGAGAGGACGGCTGGATAAAACGTGACTCTGCAAATGTTTATGTGCCAGTGTACCTTAAAGTGAAGGGGTGCTTTCACAGAGTACATGAATGTTTCCAGAATGAGCCTTCAAGCCTAGCTGAGAATTTAAAGTACAGACTAGAACGCATGAAAGAAGGAATTTGTGGGTAAAGATGAAATAGATGGTCTATTAAGCACTTCTGCAGGTTAGGAGATTGCTTCTGCAGGAAATAAAGAGATCAGAATAAAGAAATGTGAGACACGAGAGGAGACATACAGAGACTGGCACACTACAGAGAACTGTGTAGTATTGGTTGTAAAAGTATGAAGGATAAATATGTTTTCATTATCTTACTAATATTGTATAAAAAAATCTCAGTATAGGGGAGAAACTCAGGTAATGAGAATTATGGAGATATGTTATATGTGTGATCTTTTAAACTGAAACCCAGACAAGAAAATAAAAAAATCATTTCATCTTTGCTCTGCTTAAAAAAGAGCAGAATGTTACACAATTTTATTGGTTTGGGTGTTTTCATGTTCCAGTTACAGTCTGAAACAGTCTAGCTTTATTTAAATAGAAATGAGGTCAAAATACTCTTGTTAAGGTTCAGGATTTGTTTGCAGTATTTAACCTGGTTACCAAAAACACTTGCTGGAAAGGTGGGATTTCGATTCTTAAAACAAATGAATTTTTTCTAAAGCCACTATTCATATGAAATCGTAGGTAAAGGAAAAGCACAGGTGTTCCTAGAAGCACGCCTTCACTAGGTTATTCTGCAAAACACAGTAGTCATACATGCTTTTTCACCAGTTGTTTCACGGTGTTGATATATAGCAAAACAAATGATGGAGTTTTCTTATTTGCTGTTAGTTTGCAGTCTTTACCCATCTGTTAACTCTGTTAGGCAAATCTCAGCTGGAATTACGTCTAAAAGAGGGTCCTCTAAAGCTGTTGCACTCCAAGGAGAAGTAAGTATCAGACTTTAAAGAAAAGCAAAGCAAATGGTGAAACTTGAGAGGTGTGGCTTGAATATTATTCTAGAATACAGTTCCAGAAGAATATTCGTTTCAGGCTTATGCTACCCATTTTAGATTATAGTCTTGCTTGTATCCTCTGTAATCATTTAGAAGTTTTGCATGAGGAAAAGCATGGAATATCTAATGGAGAACAGCTATTCAGCATTAGCTCTTATGTTGGGAGCCCTTTACAACTTGAAAAGTCTATCCATGAAAGTGAGTTTACCTAAATTACAGGAAATAAAGGGCTTAGTCAGTGAAGGAGGAGAGCATAAAAGGGCATAATATCATAAAACTGTTTCAAGGTTTGGGGGATTTTTCTGCTTTAAATTACCTGTGAAGTTCCTGTGGACACAATCCCCTTATTCTACTGCAGAATGCAAAATAAATAGAATAGTTTCAGTCTAACAGGTATTGCTTCATGCTTACTGTAACCTGAAATAAATGCATACAGTAGCATTAAACCTATCAACTTTGAACCCCAAAACCTGTAGGGCAGCCTTAAACCTTAGGAAAAGAAGTGTCGTTGGCATGAGCAAGTCAAAGTGAGGTAACAGTTTGAGACAAAGTAGTCTGTAGTTCATACTTTTGTAGGCTGCTAAAGCCTGAAGCATTTCTATTCATAGAAGCATAGATAGGGTTGGGTTGGGAGGGGCCTTAAGGACCATCTAGTTCCAATCCCCCACCATGGGCAGGAACACCTTCCCCTAGACCAGGTTGCTCAGGACCCCATCCAGTCTGGATTAATCTCTGCATGTGTGATACTTGTCTGTTCTAACAATAGGAATGTCTTGCACAGGATGAACCAGTGAGGATATCCCCGTAACTGTCCACTTGGACTGTACAGATGGCTGAAGCAGCTCCTGAATTGCTTCATCCTGCAGCACGGTACTCAGTTAAACCAGCACTGGTTTTGTTCTACCTCAAGGACAGAGGCGAGCAGCTTTGTGATTACACAGCACTGCACACAGTGGATAAACTAATTTTAACTGGTGTCCCAGTACTACAAATCCACTCTGCCCCTTGTCAGCCAGAGCACCAGAACTATCCATGACGAAAGAGTGGGTTTGCCTTACAGAGACCACTTTATGTTAGGAGCCTAAGCTAAGAGCATTTCCTTTCTTACTAATAAAAATAAATAGTTTGAGAGTTGGCTTCAATAAAGCTCTGAGCATCTTTGTGGATACTCTAGTCAGAGTGTAAAGATAATGGCCAGCACCTCACCAAGAGCTAGTGGGCAAAGGAAACACAGAGCAACCTGCAGTTCTTGAAAGTAATTTCCAAGACAAATAATTTTCAAGCATCACTTTTAGCTCCAGATCTTGGGAACTGAACTGTGCTTTGAAGAGCCACCCCTGTGTTGCACAGCCAGAGGAGACAGAGTGAAACGGCTTAATATAGTTTATTTTTCCAAACTTGTTTTTATCCTTGTATAAAAGATACTGCATGTCCACAACTCTAATTCATATGAGTGTAAAGTGAGATGTGAAGATTTTAAAAACTACTTCATGTAATTTCCTAAGAGAAATACTTTTTGGTCCTGGAGATTTGATATTGTATTGAAAAACATCAATGCCCAATGGAGTAGCGGGAGGCATTGTCTTTCTGTGCCAACACTGAATTCTTTTGGCAATTTCTCTCTGCATATCTGCAATATTTGTATGGTAGAGGCCACAGATAATTGAAAAATGTTCCTGTAGCAGACTTGATTTAATAAAAATAAGGTTTGATAGAGGTCATGTTTGACTACTTGATAGATACGTATAACTAGTAGATTTATTCATGTCTTCACCATAGAGAGCATTCCTTCTTAATGACCTTTTTTTTCCAGAACTTTGGAGGTGTGACAAGGTAAGGATTTTTTCCTTATGACTCTTGAGAACTAAGGTAAGTGCCCTGATACTGATTTAAACTTTAAAAATCTTCACACCCATGATTTAACCATCTGCATCTTTTCTTTTCTGTTCAGCAGGTACAAACCAAAGATAGCAACTGATAAATCACATATAATTAGCAGGTTGGTGCGGTTGTCCTTGAGTTTGGTAATTTTTTATCTAAAGGCATTAATTTATCTATAATGTCCTTGAAATTCTGCCCATTTCCTCATCTTGCTTGTTCTGGGTGCACCTTTCCACCAGACAGATTTTTCATGTCTCAGACATGTATTTCTTTCCTCTCAATATGCCATTCAGATGAGAAATCGTCAGAATTTAGTCACTCTTCTCTTTGTTAGACTTCAGATGATTGTCCTAACAGAGGGACCATAGCTGCAATTTTTTGTCAGGGTTTATTACAACAGATAAATAAATTACTTTCTGTGGTGCTGAGTCCCCAAGTCCTCGGACATATCTGTACCTAGTTCTTATAGGTATCTCTGGGTTGAGTCAACAGCAAAATTCCTTGCTGCAGTCAGGTAAGGTCTTAATCTGACAAGATATGCTAGTGCACAGCTGATATGATCAACTGATGGGGATGGGCATCATCAAAATAAGTGTGTGATGGGATTGAAAAAGATAGTACATGATTACTTGAATTGTGCTGATTTGTGAAAACAATTAGTAGTCTCTCTGTTGAAAGTTTCAACAGTGATTTAGTCAGTTCCTGTTTTGTCAAAATTGCCTGCTGAGAACAGTATCTGATGGTGCAGTGTCATGCTTTTGTTTCTTTTCCAAATAATTGTGAATCATTACAGTAGACAGGATATTTACAAAAATCAGCATGTAATTTAAATTTCATATTCAAGATCTGCCATTAGCCTTGCTCTTTCTTATGCTATCAGCTCTGCCAGATATACTGGTTAAAACTTACCAGGAGAAAAGTGGAAACAAATTTGTTGCTTGTACATCATCATCATCGTCATCATCATCATCATCATCATCATCATCATCATCATCGTCATCATCATCATCATCGTATTTCAGTTACCAAAAGCATTTAGGTAACTAGAAAGTTTACACAATACAAAGCAACAGAGAATGTAGCTTTTGGGTAATAGTGGTCAAAGCTATGATGTTCTAGAATTTGTGTGGGTTATATTCATAAGGCAGTTTTCAGAACTTACTACGAATTCACAGATGATGCTAACAACACTATTAATGATTCTGTAACTCTGAAATTCAGAACAAGGTCACTGCGAGCCTTTAATGAGACCATCTCCTTAATACAAGGCTAATTATTTCTCTATGGAACAGTCTGTGATAATAATCATCATGCTTTTCTGTGGAAAAGAAAGAGAGCATGCTGGAGCTGAATTCATATTTAGTAGTCCAGAAATGCCACAGAAACAAAATAAGCTAATTTAGATGTTTTTTATTGATTTCCTGCCTATTAAACAACAGCAAACATTTTTGCATGCTATTTTATATCATTCATTATTTAAATAACTTGATGTTATTGTTGTTGGCATAACTATACAAGTAGAAACTCAAGAACAAGTTCTTGATTTTTTCTTGATATTAAGAAATAAAGATTGGGCAAAATGGGGAGACGTAAACAACCAGTAGATGATACTTCCTCAATTTTTCTTCTGACAAAATCACTGAGGTTTGATACTCTTTCTGCAATCTAGGATTCCAAGCTGTTAAAACCAAGCATAGGAATGGCTTGTGATGCCTGGTAAAATTGATAGGTCCACTGTATTTTAAATTTCTGTCTGACTGCATGTGACTGGTGCCATCGCTAAAAGGCTCTGCCTTTCCTCAAGCCTATGTGCCAAGTCATTGTTGCATGAATGCATCTTTACTAAGGTGAAAGAGCCCAACAATACAAATAAAATCTGAGTGAATTAGAAAATGGATGGTGAGTTTGGGGTTTTTGTCAGTATCCTCTGCATTAGTCCTCTGATAAATCTGTCTGATAGCAGGTTTCTTATTTTTACATCTTAATCAGTAATTTAGGTGTGTTGAATGAAGAGAATAGTTATACTGGTTACACTGCAACTTTGGTTTTCATATTCTTCATCAAAATATTCAAATGAACATAAAGATAGGAATTAATTAGCCAAATACCTAATATTGTGGACCCACTATTCTTACCTGATAAAAAACTGTAATTTATGTAGCTAAGATTAAGACAGAGAAACAAAGTTTTGCATTGCTAAAAGTCTATAATATGTTGCTACGACATGGTAATTTAAAGCAAACTCCAGAAATGTATTTTTTAACTTTTTACTTCAAAGTCTTATTTCAAGTGAGCTGAGGTTTGTGACTTCTTATGTGTGGACTTGCATTTTCAACTGCGCTGTTTGCATTACACTAAAACATTGTGGACTACAATAGAAAAAAAATTCTTTTGGTATGCTCAGGGAAGTTTTATCTTTGCTCATGAGGTTTCTCAAAAAGCAAAACATTTAAGTAAGTGTATTAAGTAGTGACAGGTTTAAAAAACAGTTCTGACATTATGCAGTGAAATATCTCAGTGGAGAAGTAAGACACATACACATTTCTGTTAACCATCAACTTCACTTTCAAAACTAGTAAGTTGTGCCAGGGAAGCATATTAATTAGACAAGCTTCTACCAATGCCACAGAAGTCTATTTTTAACTATATTGGGATTTTATACTTCAAATAAATGCATTTCTACCATGTCTTCTGGATCTCTATACACAAGACATAATAATTTTATGCCATGTGTGTCAATGTACAAGGCCTAACTTGCCAGACACTGAATCCATCATCTGAAATGCACTTATGCCTCATTATTTACTTACAAATTCATCTACTGCATGTATTTAACAGATGACTCTGCAAGTCATGGGGCTATGCATCCCAGAGGTTATTCAAAGACAATGGTATGCTGCAAAATAATACGGAGTGACTATTTTCCCCTTCAAAATCTACTCAGATCTGCATTTTCTGATATTAGTAATAAAATTTGAGTTTACTCCTTTCATCTCCACAATTTAATACAGTTCAGGTGTGATAGTTACTGGGTGTTAGGTAGGTGACAGACTCTTTTCCTGTTTACTCATCACTAAGACTATTACTTGTCACTGCTATGAACATTTGTTGAAGGGAGCAGTGTTGAGCTGGTATTTCCTAGGCATATTTGCAAGATGAAGATTATAAAATCTAAACAATGGCCCACCTTTGCTAAATTAACAACACATGGAAGAAAGAACTCTGTATTCAAGAGCTACTTTGTAATATTACTATTGTAATATAAACTGAAATAAGGTACAAGACAATGTTACAAAAATATATTGCCTCTTCCATTGCCTTCTGGTACTTTTGTTGTAAATATGAACCTTCAGAAGGAGGTATGTAAAGTCACTTATCTGATTCTGGCTTTGTTTTAATGTGGTCTCGACCACTTGGAAGGCAGGGCCTTAGACTGATTGCAGATGCCTCTGTTTTAGCCAAAGAGCAGCTCTGTGAGCCCTGTTGTGACCTCCACCACGTTTCAAGTGCGGTAGTCCTCTCATGCCTCAAAATGTTTGACAACAGCCATAATCAGCCTTCCTGAGGAACAGTCCAAGGGGTCTCCTTGGAACGAGCTGATTGCTATGTCCATCAGTCCTGACCTACGCAAATGCATGTGCTGGTTGCACACCTAGTTCTGAGTCATCCACCTTGTTGTGGCTGCTTGGGAAGGGGGTGACTATAAGGAGTCAGCAATCTCCGAGAGCAAGTCGTCAGCTTTATCGGCTTCCAGATGACAACATTTTTGGGGAAGAGAGAGTCAGGCTTAATGAAGCAGCCTGCTTGGTCATCTTCCTCTTTGAAATACTTGAAATGAAAAGAATCAGTGATCAAATGAGTTAAAGTCAAGGGAGATCCTCTCTGAAATCACTGTCCCAGCCATGAGTTGTTACAGCTAGTTGCCACCCAGAGGGACCTTGACAGGCTTGAGAGATGAGCCTGTGCAAACCTACTGAAGTTCAGCAAGGCCAGGTATAAGGGCCTGAATTGGAGCAATCTTAAGCACAAGTACAGGCTGGGTGAATGGATTGAGAGCAGCCCTCAGAAGAAAGGCTTGGGGCTGTTTGCAGGCAAAAAGCTCGATACGACTTGGCAATGTGCCCTTGCAATGTGCCCTTGCCCTTGCAGCCCAGAAAGGCAAGCACATCCTGGGATGCATCAAAAGGGGTGCGACCAGCAGACTGAGGGAGATGATTCTCTCTCTCTACTCTGCTCTTGTGATATCCCACCTGGAGCACTACATCCAGGTCTGGGGTCCCCAGCATAAGAAAGATGTAGACCTGTTGGAACAAGTCCAGAGGAAAGTCTCTAAGTTGATCAGTGGGCTAGAGCACCTCTTTCATGAAGACAGGCTGAGAGAGTTTGGCTTGTTTGGCTTGGAGAAGAGAAGGCTCTGGGGTGACCTTCTAGCAGCCTTTCAGTACATAAGTGGGCTACAAGGGGAGAGGGGTGGAAGAAGGTCTTTTCACAAGGGCTAGGATAAGTGATAGGATAAGGGGGAATAGCTCCAAACTGAAGGAGTGCTGGTTTAGATTAGGTGTTAGGAAGAAATTGTTTGCTGTGAGGGTGGTGAGGCACTGGGACAGGTTGAGAGAGGTTCTGGATTCTCTGTCTCCAGAGGTGTTCAAGACGAGGCTGGATGGTCTTGATGAGTAACACGGTCTAGTGGAAGGTTCCCTGCCCAAGGCAGGGGCGTTGGAGCTAGAGGATCTTTAAGATTCCTTCCAAAGCAACTCCTATGATTCTGTGATTCTTTGATAAATGTCTTTAGCACTAATTTTGAAAGTTGTTGTTCTCCTAAAAGTGACAAGTAGCAGCAGCAGGTGGCCAGTACAGTATTGCTCATGAGGACGCTGCTCTTGTCACCATTACTGCTGTGGATCTGGTGGAGAACAGGTACAGCAGAGGAGTGAGGAAGAGGGAAATTCATTCTTGTGAAGATGCACAGATGACCCGGAATCTGTGCTTCTGGAAGTGGAAAACTCAGGATATGCCCCACACACAACTTGTGAGATCTCCATCAGTAGCCCTCATTAAGACAATACTCCAGCCAGCACGAGCACAGCTATATAATTCACACACACACACACACACACACACACACACACACACACACACACACACACACACACACACACACGCACTTCCTTTGGCTTTTCTTCATCCCCATGCCTACAGGCTCAGCAGCTGGTCACTATGGCCTTGCATGCTCAGGAGCCCTCCCCTGTGAGCACAGCTCACCTGCATGGGGGAAGGCTCTGCTGACACCCCAGGGCAGCTGCTGTGTGAGTTTGCTCCCAAAGCAGCAGCAATATGGTCACGTTGGTGTGCCATTCACCTCCCCTAGATAGTTCCTCCGAGGTGACTTCTTCATAATTACGTCTCCATAATTATTTCCTTCTCCAGTGTGGCGTAGGGAGGCACACACTGCCCCAAATGCCATGGGAGGAGTTGTGTGTTACCTACTACCGCTGTATGCCTGGCACTTGGGAAAAGCCTGGAATGACAGGGGGAGGGAGGGCAGGAAAAGGACCTAAAGGTGTGTTCCTTCAACACCTCCTGCTTGACAGTTGAGCCCTGCTTTTACCATGGTCAAGTGTCACAGGGGACCAAGTTACAGGGTGAATCAAACTCTATATTTAGGAAGAACAACTGGAAGCTATGACAGGAATTCCCTTTTACACTTCACTTCTCTGCTGAGTCCCACTCCAGCCTGGAGCAGCACTCAGTGCCGTCCAGGCTGAAAGCATCGGAGCTATTTCAGACACATTAAAAGGGTCACAGTCAATACCTCAGCTGGTAGAAGAAGGTACCTCTTTCAGCATCAAAAGGAGGTGTGCACACTCACTTGACGGTTTGGAACTTTTTTTGTATAAGTAAATAAATTAGCTAATCTTGAAGGGGTCAATTAAAATGTTGAAAGACCCTTATGAAAACTCTTTAGTAAGTGCTGTGAGTTTACTACAATAGTTGTGGGTTTCTGCCTATTTTAATGTCTCGTGCAGTGTATCAGAGTATTCAGAGCAGATTGCTATTGCTTCATAATCTGTGGGGATCTTTAAAGATTTTAAACAGAAAGTCACTTAAATACCTCGTGACTCATAAGAACTGTGTATGAGCTTGAATACTGTAGTACACAGGAAGATGGTTATTGTTTTCTGTATGTTTGTTATAGTTAGTGAAATATTACATTATGGTTTTGATGTAAGAGAGGTTTCTTTCACTATTCTTACCAGGCAACTGTAGCGAAGATTATTGTGATGTATTACAGAAAATGTGACCACATTTGCCTAGAGCTTGTAGTAAGTTTTTGTGTAACAGGCTGAAAGCTGCAGAGTTGGGGTTTCTCTTCTTTCATTGTACTGGCTGGGTCTCACAGTAGTGTAGTTCCTGTCAAAGCCTTTTAATAAGATAATACACTGCAGTTCTGTCTCCAAAATACCCGTTGTGCTTGATGCCGTGCATGTGGCAGGGGGAGAGGACGGCTTCCAGCTGGGGCAGGGGGAGGGCTCTTGCTGTTGTCTGTGTGCTACTGTACATCTCTTGTGTGCATTACAAAAGATGGCATTATGAGATCTCATCATATTTAAAGCAAATTGAATAAATCAGCTTATTATCTTGCTGCAGCCCTGTCAGAAATTATTTTTAGCAGAGAGACAGAAGATAGGTTCCTTTGTTTTACAAAGTTTCGCTTCAAAACACTCATTTATTTCACTGCAGTAGTCCTATATTTCACAAGTAGTCCTGCTCATGAGTACTTTCCCTGCAAATCAAGGGAATTTGCAAGGGAAGTCTGCCATAAACCAGCTCCAGATTGAACTAACGTTGCCATTGCTTTCTAAGTTTGGCTCAGCATGCAGCCCATAAAAGGTAAAAGGTAAGGTGTGGGGAGGCCAAAAAGGCACCGGGGAATACAGGCTGCCTGTCTGCGTTTCTCTGCTTGCCTGAGATGTGAAATCCTGCTGTGGAAATGAGGGTGAAGTGGGATTTTTTCAAGTTTGCAGAGCTGATTGGAATACCAGAAATAACTTAATACAATCAGTGCAGCACTCTTGACTCTCTCTGAGACACGTGGTGAAAGAACAAAGGAATTTATAAAAATTATCTAATCACTTCTGTAATGGATTGCTCTGTAATCTAAGGTTTATTTTCCTGTGCTTGATGGTCAGTATTGCTCTGTAAGGAAATTCAGGGAAGGGAGGCAAGGGGAAAGAGGCAGAGATCTATTTTTACTCAGTAGTGTGCTGTTGTCCTGATTTCTCTGGTGGTAATGAGGACAGCATGGTCTGGTAGGAAAATCACCTCCTCCAAAAGCAGTCCTACACAATTGTATCATGCATCCGTCTTTAGGAACCGGTGTCTGATTGCAGTAATTTCGAACACTGACTACTTGTGAACCCAGAGTACCTCTCTGAGGAGCACTACTGCTGTGCTTGTTGAAAAGCTGAGGTTCGGGGTAAAACCTTGCCATTTATCTCTAAGTGGCCCAAGAGGCTTGTATGGGTGTTTTTGCAACGCACGGGCATGCAAGATGAAGGTCATCTTAGCAAGAATTTCTTTGTAACAATGCTTGGGAAGTAGATCCACTGTGTTTCAAAATGTTTGATGTTGTTTTCCTGTGCTTTTGTTTCCATTTTCCATTCTGATTAGAAAGATGAAAAGTTGATAAGAAAAATTAATTAAACATTCTGTATTATGACTCCTATCTTCCCAGTCAGTTGGGGATTGTTTTTTGTTTATTTTGGAATACAGTCACTGGTCAACAGAACAGTAATTTATGCGCATATAAAGATTTTCAAAAGGAAAGGAGACAGAGTGTAGTAAATCCTTTTGTGATTTTGAAATGTTTGAATTTTGTCATGAACGTCAGTGGCTGAGATTGCATCCCCTAAAGTGAATTCTAAAGTTTTTTAAACTCCCTCTCATTTTAAGATTGTATATGTAAAACCACAATATAAAACTCTTTGAAAGAATGCTGGTTTTATTTTGCACAATGGGATTTTTTCTGATTTATTAATTTAGTGGAAGCAATTTAAACCCAAAGCAATTTACGACTGTAGTTCTCCTCTGACTGAATGCTGTGTTGGTTTGGACAGCACTTTTTGCAGCTGAGGGTGTGACCAGAGGGAGGCCTCTAATGGCAGGTCATTTGTACTTTTAATTCTGCTCAGCATTGTACACAGATTTAAAACCGATGTGAGAATATGCAGGAGAGAGTCTTCCAGTCAGTCCCAGCAATACAATCAGGCTCATATTCCAAGTTGAAGCCAACCTACAACTCATCCATAATTTTTTTTTGCTAGTGCCTCATGTGACAATTTTACTCTTTGGAGAGTACCCAAGACTTTGACACACTTTAAATTTCTCAGTGTAATTCTACTGTTCTCTCCTATGTCATTTATTTCTATTCTCATTACTTCCTGTCTCAGGTTAAATACAGTATCAAAAGTGTGCTGTAGTTTGGTGGTGATCAGTGAGTTCTCTGGTGAATTAATTTCTCAGCTTTTAGAATTACTACCTTACTTTATATTATAATAGCTAAATAACTAGACTTTGATGAAAGTCTAGTCCAGTTAAAATCTAACTTCTCAGTGAGAGAATAAAAGGCTAAGATGGTGTTTCAAATAATCTGCTAGTAAAATTTCTTTCTTTTTACTTTGGTGTATTTCCATTTGCTATTGTATATTAATACTATATCAGTCCATATTTCTCCACCTGCATAAAATTATATGGGAAAATATGTTATTTTTGATCTTATAGCTAAAGAAAATTGATGGATCTATATGATCTAAAACTTTGAAGAGGGACTACTTTGTGCACTAGCAATTGTCAAGGAGAACTTTTCCATTTGACCATCTTGATCACTTTCAGTCCACAGGTATTAAAGGTTTGCAAGGATTTGTGAGACATAAAATGGTTATGTCTGCATTTATCAATATTTTCTAACAAGTTATGCTTTATTTTATTTGTGCTTAAACTGAAAGTTCTAATAATTCCCACATACATACGTGACAGGGCTAATCATACATTGTTTATCCTCAAATGCTTCCCTTAATTCTTATTCATTTTACAGTTCTGTTAAGGTTTCAGAGATTCCTTATCTCTACTCATTATTGTTTTTAATGTGAAAGAGATAGCTTCATTTGTGGCTATGAAAGATTAATTGGAGAAGCTCAGGTGTTCTGTCTCCTTCTGATATTCAGAAGGAATAACTAAGCAGCTTGGAAACTGAGATGGAAACAGGAGCTGGGCAGATGAAATGGATGCCTGTCAAGAGGCAGCGTGGGTTAAGTTCTAGCTTATCTTCCACAGCTATCAGAATGTCAGAGCCTGTAACACTTTCCAATTTTGCTTGCAGGGATAAGCCTCTGTCGTAAAGATGTCAAAACAACCAGCATCACATGTCAAAGCCATTCAGGTAAGAGACATTACCATTCAGGTAAGTATTTAATATAATAAGTTTTTAATATAATAAAATGATAAATCTCAATCTCCATTGCTTGGCAGACTGCATTTTTACTTGGACAAAGCACTATAGGAGTGCTAGCTGGGGTTATTCTGTTAAAGTGAAAAGCTTAGTAGATATGAAAGCACTGCAAAAGTGTGACCTGGAGAGCATCTTTTGGTCTGAGTTGATAAAAAAACTGGATCAGATAAGTTCATTAATCACTTGTTTGCACTGTCTTTCTGGTGCTAGGTTATGCCTATTGGAGGATCATCTAAGCAAAACATGGTAATGCATCTGCATAACTGTTAAGTAAAAATAATTCCTGCAACCATTAGATTTTCCACAAAGCCAATGTAATGCTGGGAGAATTATAGGCTAAAAAGATGGCGTGGGTATTGTGAAGTTTTCCATGTCTGCATTCCTTAAGGAGAAAAACCCTCAACTTCAAATAATTAATAAGCATTTTATTTAAAAGCCAAGGTAAAATGAGAGAAATGTTGATCTTTTAATTTGAAAGATTCTTGTTTGTCGCATACCTTTTCAATGGTATATGATTATAAGGATGAAGTCGATTTTTGCATACTTGTAAAAGAAACAGCTGGAGAATTATCCCAGCATCATCATGAAGTAGTGTCATGAAGAATGTGTTTAGTTCATGTTATCAATGATTCCTGTCAAAAGGCCAAAATATTTTCTGAACTTAAGAATCTTACAGAGTTCTCATGTATTTTGTAAAATGCACTTGCAATGAAATTTTGCCACGAGTTCAGGTTGCCTTACCTAAGAAACACAACATGGAATTTCTTAAGTCTGCTCTGTTCTCTGTTTCCTTGAGATAATACTAATGCAATGGACTGGAGTATCAAGATTAATTACCCAGGGGCTAGGCAGCCTACTGAAGGTGCAAGGCACTGTAAAAATGCAGATTCTGTTTATCATCATCAATTCAACTGAAACAGGCATGCAAACTACTGTACTCTAATTCTGTTGAAATTAGAAAAAATTTGCCATTTTGCCAGAATTTTGATTTCACTCAGTTCAAATTTTCGTACCTCTTTTACAGTGACTATAGAAATGTTTGTATGACTAATGAAAATATATAGATATTTAATATCTCAAAGATATTTATTTCCATTTTACATTTAAACCCCATAGGCACATGCAGGTATTTTTAAGGAATTAATTGGTGTACATTTTTTTCTTAAAGATGTAATGATAGGCTGCATTTTGTTTTTAGGATGACTTTCCAACTTCTAAATGTAAACAAAGTTCCTAGGTTGTTCATTTAAGAAATGCTTTAAATTTAAGCACTAAATTTAATATTTTAAGAAAATTTAATTTTTGCCAAGGTGGTTTGAATAATGAGAAAAAATTACAGCACAAATTTTAAAATATATCTATTAAGCATTCTGTGAAAGGTGGTTCTAGTAGGGTGACTTGCACTGGAATTGATGCTTATTACACTTTGAGCACTCTAAGAACCATGACTCAAAATGTCACATTACTTTTATGCACCGTGATTCATATATTGTGATCCTTTGCTATTGTGTGCTGATATAATAGGACTGACGTGCCCTGGAGAATGTACATCATGCTGCAGCAATGGGAATGTGATGGCACCTAACTAACTGAAGCATTTCATGGTGTTCTGTGCCTGAAATGTCTTGTTTCTGACTGTACGAGATGTAGACAAAAATGTTCACTTGCCAATAGCTACTAAATATAGATGTGTGAGAGTTAAAGGCAGCAACTGGTTCCCAAGAGTAGTTTGGGGCAATAGAGGACCAAAGTACTGTTAATTCCTGGAAACAATGCTGACCTCCCCTTCTCAGTGTGTAAAAGGCTGTGAACAGCTCTGACTGAAAATTATTCTATCTTTAAACACTCTTGGCTTTCCCCAGAGGTAAGGGTGAGGAGGTTCCTGTTTTTTTAATTGCTGTTGTTTGTTTGTTTGTTTCTGGATTTCATTCAGTTTTCTCTACAGCTTTTTTCTTTCTTTTCTTTCTTTCTTTCTTTCTTTCTTTCTTTCTTTCTTTCTTTCTTTCTTTCTTTCTTTCTTTCTTTCTTTCTTTCTTTCTTTCTTTCTTTCTTTCTCTTTCT
>VZTI01004654.1:990912-1112954 GCA_013397865.1 Struthidea cinerea | reverse complement strand
CTCCTCTCTCTCTTTCTCTCTCTCTATTCCATCTTTCCTTCTTTTTTTTTTAAATTAAATATGTGTATACAAAAGGGTCTTTCCGGATTACTCGGTCATCCATCTGGACAGCCGGGAATGGCTGTGGTGCTGTGAAGGACTTACCCATAACAGTCCTCAAGTCATGCACAGCTGCATCAGTTGTAGCCTAACCTGAATACACTCTCTCTATTAAACAGAAAGAAGAACACACAAAAAAATTCTTTAAATACCAGTTCAGTTGAGTCAAACCAGCGATATATTGGTATGTCATTCTTACAGGTATTTTTCCTTTGGTCTATTCAGAATGACCCTGGTGGGGTACATCAGTGCACATACCTACCTACTCATTACAGGAGCTGCAATGGCACACAATATGGTGGGCCTTTCAAACAAGGGAAGAGGCACACTCAGTAGTTTTCCTAATTAGGATGGTTAAACATAACAATCCGACCTAGAAAGTCTGTCTTAAAGCAATTAAAATTTAGGATTTCAGAAGTCTGGAACAGAAAATTTCCTATTTAGCATTTTACTGGATGGAGGGATTTTATCTCCATATATATTTGTCATCTCAGCTTACAGGTGACAAAAGCCTTGAAACGTATTTTTAAAACAGAATTGTGAACTTGTGCTGATCACAGCACAAGTCTTTGCAGAGCTGTGCTGGTGTAGAGAATTTGGCCCACTCATTACACAGCTGCTCATCTGAGAGACAGGATCAGCATTGGATTAAGCAAGATTTGCAGCTCAGGACTTTGGTACCTCTGCTCAGAATTGTTTGGAAATGTCACACTTTCATTTCATACTGGAAATATTTTAATTTACGGTATGTGTTATCAGATCCAGACAGTTTTTAACTCTGTCTTAGAGGGTGCTCACTTTACCAAGTTATTATGTCATGACTGTGTACTTCTTGCCCAAGCTCCGACGTGAATGTCCTTACTGCAGATAAAAAAGTGCGAACTGCTTTTGTGTGACACAGATTACTGGGGAAGTGCTGAAGCAGACCAAAGAGTGGTTTACTGAATTTAATTAGCAGCCTGGAACTTAGAGGTTCACTTTTGTTTTCTGAACCACATCTAGTCACAGTTGGTCTGTCAGTCATGGTGGGACATGCAAGGGCTATAGTGTGCCGTGGGAGGCTGGCTTCTGGTTTGACTGTCTCCAAGGGGAAGGAATGTCCAAGTTCAGGATGAGCACCAAAAGGAGGGATATCTCCTAAAGTTTAAACTCTGCAAACTTGTATGACCATGCTAGCTGTAATTTGCAGAGAAGTTTCCCATTCCAAAAATCGAAGCTGTCTGGAGATACCAGCGCTTGGCGGGGCAGTTATTTAAAATTAGAAATGGCAAAGCTGGTTTTTTTCCACCCATAAATGAAATAATGAGTTAAGAACCATGAGACTGAAAATGCCCTGTCTCCTGGGAACTTAAAAAGTACAGGTGAAAAGTTTCACAGTATCTAGACTAATGCTCAGTGAAAAAGCTTTATGAAACAAATACCTGGTTGTCTGTAACCCTGCAGTTATTTGGCAGCCCCGCTGAAATTACAGCATCGTCTTGCATAAATAAGATAATGGGAAACAGGTAAGTAGAATACAAGGAAAAATACTCATTTCTTGGCAGATGGGTTCTTAATTTGCTCGTCATTTGATTACAGCTGTCAGAACAGTTGTTACTGAAAACCGTGGGCTGTTTTCCTGTGGTTGCCCAAGCGGGGCATGATCTGCAAGACCATAACTTGAGCAGAAGGATGAGATTATTCATCTCTGTTTAGTGCAGATCAGTCAGATGGTAAAGGACAAGAACAGAGCTCGCTGTTAGAAGGTTCTCTGCTTCTGCTCCGTAACATTACCAATTCACCCCCTGGTTTTACCAGTGGGAGTCATGGTATTTTGATGACATTTCCTAGGAGCAGCTCCTCGTCTGAGATCACGAGATAAGAATAAGTATAAATTGTGCATTTAGTTGATCATGCCATTTGACTTTTAAAATAATCTGGGCTGGGTCACATTGGGAAATGGATACTTTTCAGATGTTCTTTCCTAAGCAATGTTTTGTGCCATTCTATTCCCCAAAATCTTTACTTTTAAGATATCTCTTATCAGCCCCAATTATATTATGGCTACTGGCTTTCTGCCTCAGATAAAAGATCAGATTGATGCAGTTGTGTGGGTATCATTCTGGAGGGAGTTTGCTGAAGCCAGGGGCCAGTGGTCTGCCTGGTGTTGGACCTGGTTCAACTATTCTCAGTTTGTAGCACCTGTGGGTAAATTTTGTTGGTAAAATCACATTTTAAACACTTATGGCTTAAGCTGACTCAGGGCAGGCATCCCTTCTAAGCTCCCTGTGATTAAGTGAGGTGAAAACTGGTGTCATTGGAGAATGGAGAGTGGTCCAGTGATCAGGTGTTATTGAAAGACTTGTGTGATTTACACTTAAATGTTGCTTTTGGCACTCACTTTCTGTTTGACCTTGACCAAACTGAAGCAGACCCAGGTGCCTAAAGATGCTTTAGTGTCCAGTACTCATTTTTTTAAAGTCCAATGAAATCAGGAAGCATTAGTCTAAAATGCAGAACTTCAAAAGCTTTCTAGTTTGTTTTTTACTTTCTGTCTTTAAAATGGAGATGAAAGCACTTCTCTTTCCCAGGAGTGGTGTGATGATGCTTACACTGAAGGCATAAGTGCTTGGAAACCATGATAATGTCTGTATGCTTATCCCACTCCTTTCAAGTTTTGCCATTTACCAACTGTATGTTTATTTATCAGTCACTATTATATACATCACAATTTCCTTCTCACAGGCTAATATTAACATCCCAATGGGAGCATTTCGACCTGGTGCAGGCCACCCTCATAAAAGAAAAGAATTCACACCTGAAGAAGTGGAGGAGGTAAGCAAAAAAGATTTTTTGTTTTTTTTTTTCTGAGGAGAATCCCTGCCATAAAATGGAAAAAAGCCTTTAAAGTGATCTTAAAGCTCTGCATACTGATCTTAGGTACCACAGTTGAACATGCACTGATCATCCATGGAAATAAATGGCCACTTACTAACACTTCATGTATAAATAGTTCTGCTTTTGGTGCCAAGGCACCTGTAGGAATATAAACTGTTTCAAAGGTGTGTAGCTCTGCTTCCACAGCGGGATGATACCTGCTGTCAGGAGAGTCAGGATTTCACTAGCAGCACTTGTCTAGACAGGACCTGATGAGATTCAGCAGGAAAAGTTATTGCAGGGCTTTGGAAGACTTTGCTGCTACCTGCCACCCTGTGGTGTGATTTATTGTTACAGCTTAACAGTATTGGAACAGGTTTTCAAACACAATGCTTTTTGGAAGGTTTATCAACAAGAAGTTGCATGTGAAGACACTTGAAAGTTAAAACAGAAATTCCAAACCCATTTGCCTGCCCAGGGGTGAAAATACTCCATTTTAGACTGAATTCTGCATTTTCATGCTTGTATTTTACAGGGAGTGTTTAACACTGAGTTTTGAATATTAAAATCCAATTTATACCTTAACTAACATTGATCACAAAGGTTATGAGTAAACACAGATATCATATTTCTGAATTATATTAAAGTCTCGTATTTATCATTAACTTTTATAATAAATGAGACCTAAAACCAACAGTGGAAGAAAAGGTAGTGGTAGATTCTCCAAACAAGATAAAAAAGATGGGTGCTTCTGGTTTCCTGACCAGTTTGCTTATTTTGGATTCATAATCCCCACATGAGAACTTGTCCTACTGGGCCAGAGCTCTCAATGCTCCTCACAGTGAAGGGCAGGAAAGGCTATGTAAGAGCTAATTCTTCCTTTTCTGTCTCAGTCAGATTTTCTTCTTTGCCATATTTTGATATAAACAGTGCTCTGTTTACAGAGAACTTTCCTGAAGTAATCAAACCTAGGCTGACTTAGCTCTCAAGATTTAAAAAAAACAAACATACAAAATGACCTTGAACATATATTGTGGCTTTCTCCCTTGGAAAGAAATCAAAGCATATTCTCTGCGCAGTAATTAAACTGGTGAAGCAGTGCATGCTATTAAGCAGAAACTAATATAGCATGTGTGAATTCTAGTAGTGTTTGAGAAATAAAATAAATGGCTGGTGCTGATAATTACATTTGTTTGGGTAATTCAATGCTGCTTTGCTTCTCAGCTACATGAATACTACATATGAGACAGACATTATGGAAGTTCTTGGCCCAGGTTTTATGGCCAATACTCAACCAAACCCATGGGAGTAATCACTACAGAAACAGATCTTGTTATAGGAATAGAATACAAATGCTACCAGTGAACTTGTCATTTCAGTTGTCTCATCTTGTTAAGTTTTGCTGTACAGGTCATGATTTTTCAGAGCAGTTTTAGACAAATGCAACTTTTGCTAACAGTGCATAATATTTTCCACTGTATTTTAAAGCCTTGACAAAGGAGATGAGTGGAATATGGATCTTACTCACGGGGTGGTGGAGTCAGATGGGAATGTGTATTTTTGAAGGTCAGTGGAGCAGACGTTAACATGAAAAGAAATGAAGGGTGGGAATTACAGAAAATAACTCTTCTTCAGTCAGAGCATTTCCATGCTTGCATTTGTTAACCCTTGTTGTATGTCTAAGTCACTCTTCGGGCTTCCTTCCATAAAACTGAAGGCCACAGTCTAATCTCAGCTGTGCATTGCACATGGAGTGAGTGATACAGGGAGGGGTGAAGTCATAAATAGCACAGACATGTTGGAAGAGAAAGCTGTCAGCAATTTATGGAGGGTAAGGTGTCCAAAACATGGGCAAAGCTTGCACCATTTGTTCTACAAGAGGAATGGTATTGCACATGACTTGAAATGGTGTTTTTTACATAGTATCTGCTGTGTACTAATAGGAACTACGGGGTTGAGGGAGTGCTTGTTTCCCCTGATTGTTCAGATTAGCTAGGAAAACTGTCAAAGGAAGCAATACAAGCTCATGGCATCTTTGACTAGTGATACAATTTTGTGCATCCTTCCAAACAGCTTCTGTATCAATTTACTTATTCTCCTGCTGTGCTTTGCTACTGTTTCAGGATGTTAGATCATTGAGCCAGATATCAGACAGTACATACGGTATCTGGGGCTGAATTACTGGCTGGGATTTGAAGTGATCTAGCAAAAACAATAGTAAAATAAATTATTAGTATTATCTTGTATTAATTAACAGTGTATTGGCTAAAATGTGAGAAAAGATAATACAAGTTTAACAAGCCAAGCAATGTAATTATCACTTCAGTTTTCTTATGTATATTGATCTTAAGAAAGTCGTTAAAGATCAGATAGGAAGAAAATGTCAGTTTTCTACAATACCTTGTTTGCTAGTTGACATTGCAAACTCTTCTTCCTGATTAGCACATAGTCCATTAATCAACAGAGAAAAAAAGAGGGGTTTACTGGCCAATGACATTTGACAGGTGATGTTGGAGTTTAAAAAATGAAGTTAAATATTAAGAATTGACTGTTCACAGTTAGTACACCTTTTCAAAAAGGGTGGCTAATAAATCTAAATAGAGATTGAACTCCAAAAAGTCCATCACAAGATGACATTTACAGAGTAATCAAAAATGAAAAAAATATTTTCATCATGAAATTATTTGCGGTAAAATATAAATTAATCTCTAAATGTACTTGATTCCTCATGTATGCCAGCTTTACAAAATACACAGCAAGCTGGAACAACAGTAAACTCCTGTCTGGAAGTCTACTCCTTCAAAGTATAACCCAGTCTAGAAATGGTCTAAAATACCTGCTCTACTCACCTAGAAGCAATAGTACAGCTGAGGAAGTACCAAGGGCTGAAATACTCTGGTCCATCGGGAAATTATCTGAGTTGCTCACTATTGTGTAAGTGCTGTTATTTAACTGGTATTTTTACAGTGTCTGCAGAATAGCCATGCAGCACTACCCTAATTCAAACATAAAATGACAAAAACCCTTCTGGTCTTGCAACTGAGGTCATGAAAAGTTAAATTTCAACTCATGTTGATCTTGCATGGAGCTTTTGGGGTCCATAACCTACTATCATAGCTCTTCTCCAGAGCTGCAGACGTGCATAATGGTTCTCCTCTCCAACTGTCTGGCAACTGTGAAACTCTCAAAGGAATTAGATGATAAAAATGGTTCTTCTACTCTTTTGTCATCTAAAATATGAAGGACTTGGAGTTGCCTTTAACTCTCCAATCATTTTCTACTAATGGTCTGGCACTGTAAATTCTTACCCATTCTTATCCACATTCCTCTACAGTGAGCATGTTCTATTCTTTTGAGAATGTTTTTAGACATTTTAGACAAAAACCAACAAAATAACATATTTCTTCCTGCCTCCACCCCAGTTTCCACTGGGATTGCCTTTAGTATAAAAATGTCCTTTCCTGTTTTTCAAATAACTGATCTATGCTCATGTTCAAGAGATTGCTAGTGCAGCAGGAAGGTCACTGGTGTCCTTTTGTGCAGAATGTTCCTGCTTCAACAGAGGAGGAGAAAGAGAAGAAACGCCTCCCAGGAGCTAAGAAACTTCCAGGTCCTGCTGTCAACTTGTCAGAGATTCAGAACATAAAGAGTGAGCTGAAATATGTCCCCAAAGCTGAACAGTAGCTGGAAGAAGCAGGTGAGTGAAAGAGAGATTCTTTGCATGGCTCTAGGAGAAGTAGGCTGATCCTGAAACCTCTCTAAGTAAAAAGATGGCTTTTCAATTACTTCAATGGACCTGGAGGTGCACCCCATAATTCAAAGACAAAATACAAGAAGTCATAATCCTTGGGATTTTCTGTTATTTCAAACATAGATCATGTTGGAGACTATATCCAATGATATATGGCACACATCAACCAGCCTAAAAAATAATCTATTCAGCATATTAGGAATTCAGTGTATTTGGAATATCAAAGCCACCTTAAAATAACCTATTGCTTTGTAAGCACAAGTTCCAGTTTTGCAAAATATAGGACTTGTAGTTTTACAATCTAACTACAAATGAATGTTTTACAGTGCAAATAAATTTATTGCAGCGGTAGACAAGTAAGTCAGAATTTTTTTTTAGAAAGCTCCTTTGGAATATTAGTTATTTGATACCAATTTATTTATGTAATTCAAAATTGACATGGTAATGGTTCCATGTATTTGATCACACAAACATACTTGATGCTATTTGTGGCACCCAAGGACTTGCTGTAGTCCAGCACAGGAAGGACATGGACCTGTTGGAGTGAATCCAGAGGAGGGTCACAAAGGTGATCAGAGGGCAGAAGCATCTCTTTATGAAAGACGGAGAGAGTGAGGTTGTTCAGCCTGGAGAAGAGAAGGCTCTGGGCAGACCTCACTGTGGCCTTTCAGTACCTAAGGAGGGCTCATAGAAAAGATGGAGACAGAATTTCTAGTAGGTCTTGTTGTCATAGGATAATGAGCAATGGTTTTAAACTTGAGGACATTAGATTCAGACTAGATATAAGGAAGAAGTTTTTTACAATGAGGGTGATGAAACACTGGACCAGGTTGCCCAGAGACGTGGTAAATGCCACATCCCTGTAAACGTTGAAGATCAGGTTGGATGAGGCTCTGAGCAACCTGGTCTAGTGGAAGATGTTCCTGCTCATTGCAGAGGGGTTGGACTAGATGACCTTCAAAGATCCCTTCCAACCCAAACCATTCTATGATTCTATGATAATTTTATTTAAAAGGAAATATTCAGCACTTCAGTACCAACTTCAGAATAATCTGCATCTGATTTCAAATAACACCCATGAGCCTCTGTTGTTCTACTTTCTGAACCTTAAAGAAATTAATGATAATTTCTGTCCATGAAATTATCCTCTGATTTCCTTTGAAAAGCCTGAGTCAGTAAAGGTGCATCAGGCAATTACAATGAAAACTCAGATGTACAGAGAAATTTCAACGCAAAAAAAGCCCCCACCCTGACTACAGTAAGAAAAAGATAGTTGTGTCACATAGTCGTCACCTGAATTGCTAGTTGTGCATATTGACTGATAAATCCTTTTTATCCTGAAGAGAGGCAGAGGATTTAAGTTAAGCAGGAGAAAATAATCTGGACTTTATTGCACAGAAACATAAATGAAGAACAGAGGAAAACAGAAAGCAGTACAAAGGGGTTCTAGAAATGCAGAAGTGCTAAGGACCAGGAAGCCTAAAAGAAATGGCATATAATTTGAGTGAATTGCCCCAGTGCACACTGCATCATTAACTTATTTTTTATGTACAGCATAAATACGCCATTTGGAAGGAAAGAGCATTAAGTTTTTTTTTGCTTTTACCCTGCTGTGTCATAATGTTCCTGATATTTTAAAGAAGCAATGTAGTCTTTCTCTTCAGGAAACTTGGGGGGGGAAAAATAACATTTTGTAAAATGTAACATTTTATTCATTTCACTAAAGCACTGCCCAGAGAAATATGCATTTTTAATGTGAGGCTTTAAAGAGGCTTTTTCTTGTAAGAGCTATTTTGACATAAATTTAACCCCATATTTGTTCTCAGATGATTGCTATTTTTAACATTTAAAAGGTTTTTTTAATTACCTTACTGAGAATCTGACAGAAACATTTAGGGCATGCTCAGATGTTCATGCTAAAGAAAAATTTTCTACAGAAAGGTCAGCAAAGTAAAGGGCATCTTGAAAGCAGTGAGGTTATTATGAAGTAATTTCTGTCTCTGTCCTTCTTTTGATGTATTGGTTATCAGGGTCTGACAGTGATACAGATTTCTAGATTTTGAGTAGTGCAGTCACAGACCATATCTGAAAACTTAGTTTCTACAAGACTTGCAGGTGCAGTACTCATTGGAGCCTGGGAATTTGGGTTTGGATGTGCAGAACTAAGCATGTGCATGAATTCCACATAAAATTGAGGTGTAAATTAATCATGTGCCACATCCAGCAGCCTCGAATGATACTAAATCTAAGGATTGTCCCCTAGAAGAGGACATTCATCAGTTCTGGTGTTTTAGTCGTGGCCTGCAGCCTTGTATAAAATGTGATATAGTCAAAGAGCTGTTTTATGATTGATCATGCAAATCCGGTGAAGATTATCTTAGTCTGCAAGAAATTCACACTCACATGTGCCTGATATTTGCTCCATCTACAAGAAGGGGTTACAGATCATCCTTTGGATGTGATGATCTCAAAAGAATGGTGAACTGACTGGTCAATAGAATTTGCCTGTGCAGAGTGTGTACTGATAGATGAGGGTG
Source organism: Struthidea cinerea (assembly GCA_013397865.1). Lineage (NCBI taxonomy): Eukaryota > Metazoa > Chordata > Aves > Passeriformes > Corcoracidae > Struthidea > Struthidea cinerea. The sequence continues at coordinate 1,103,711 of VZTI01004654.1, read as the reverse complement.
TTCTTTGTTTTCACAGTTCAGAAATTAATTCTCTCTTACATCAGTGCTATAATCTTCCCAGATATTCACTATTGAGGGATTTCCCTTTGATATTACTTTGTCTTTCTTGTGGTACTCTGTAGGAAATACCTACTTGAAACAGTTAGAATAACTCCAAATACTCTGGATAATTTCCATTATTCTGTGATCCTATAATATGATACAATAAAAATATCAAAAGTACACTTTAACATGTCAAAAAATATCAAAGCTTTTACATCCACAGCAGTTATTTCCAACTTTACCTCCTGTATTGTCATATTTCATGGTTAGTTTCAGTAAATTGCAAGCTAACATGATTAATTTTGTTTTAATTTTGATCCATGTTTTCTTAGTTTAACAGCATGCAAACCCAGCAGCAAAAATAAGGAAGCTGCAAAGCAGTAGGTTGGTTCATTATTTGCAAACCCATTCCTACATAATTTGCACTTTAGAGTAACTTCTGTTAAATATCTTTGGTCTTGCTCTTTGCCAGAATAGGAAACATGAATAGACTTGCTAAGATCATAGCTGTGAGTATAACAGTTTGTGGGAGGAATGTAATTAGGGAGATGTCATGAAGCTGGATCCACTGAAGGTCATCAAGTGCTTCTAAGTTAAGATATTCCTGTAGTCACCCCCTGATGGGGACCTGGTCTATCATCTGTAATTAGCTGATTAGCATACTCTACTTTGCCATAAAGATTTTTTTCTTCCACACCTGTAGATGGTGTGTTAGATGCAGCTAGTTTTAATATACAATGTGAGTTATGATTCATTTCCCCTTTCTCCATCTACAATTTTTTTTCTGCTCCTTTCACATCTGCACATTTCTACATGCACAGGAGTAAAGCGTATGCAAAATAAAATAGTAGCAAAATACCATACACTAAAAATATATGCCCTATTGAACAAGTAATGGTAGGAAACATTTAGTTTGTGACAAATTAAGCCTGCTGTGGCTGAGATACATTGCTGATTGTTGTGGTATCTCATGTGATAACTAGTATGGTGATTGCACCTGAAAATGGGCCTGAGCACAAACTGGCATTTCACCAGAGAATATAGATAATGGCAGCCAGCTACTTCTGCAACTCATGCTCGTTCTTCGTTCTCTATCCCTTCATGTTTTGTGTCCTGAAGTGTGGAAGGCTGTGTAACAAATCTTTTTACAGTGAAGGGCCGTGGAGTCTGAATGCTGGACTTTGGTTTCGGAGGACCTAAACCTTCAGCTAAAGTGGTCTAGTCCTTTCCTCTTGAAGAAGACTCTCTTAGTAGAAGAACTTCTCAGAAGGCAAAAAAGGAAATTTACTGTCTTGAAGTTACAAAACACAGGGGCAGCACTCCCAGCACTGTGTTCTGGTTGTGTTTGGAGAAAGGGGTTGTCAGGATCCCCATCACAATGTCAATGAGATGGTTTCTCACCATCTGATACAGTACTTGTAGATAAACTGTTGTCTTTACTTGGAGCTCTGCTGGGGAGGGTGGTTTGATTGCAGAAGGTAGTTCTCTTGTCAGGTTACAGAAGCAAGGGAACTGTCTTTTGAAGGCTGAAGGACTATCAAAACTTCCTAGGGCAGCTTAGCCTTTGCATCATGCAGGGAATTCTGCCCTGCCTAAAATGAGAAATCCTGTCAGCAGAGCAGCCTCTGAGATTGGCATCACTCGGTGAAGAGAGAGAAAGGGGAAAAAAACCCTAACAGAAGTCCCTTAGGGAATAAAGCTCTTATATCCATATACACAAGATGTTCCTTGGTGTTGCTATTAAGTATTTATATAAAAAATTTGTCGATTACTGGAGGCTAAAAATGCACATTATAACTTTGCCCACTAAGTGCTGAGGATTTAATTACAGTTTCCTGCTATATGCTGCTCTTAAGCTGCACCTCAGTTAACAGCAGCCATCTACCTCTCCTGCTGTCCCTGCTCTGACACAGTTTAGTGTTTGCATCTCATTCCTGTGCTCACATGGGTCAGAGGGGTACAGTTAAACTGCAGTACAGTTACAAGCAAGGTTCTTGCTTTTTTTCTCCAGAAACACAAGAGTGCTTTGCTAGAGGAACTCTGGCATGCTGTGAGCTCTTGAAAGAGCACTGCAGTTTTAGGAAAATGTGTTCATTTGATTGAGTCCCAGCAGCCAGAAATTGTGTGGGAGAAGGGGATCCTGCATCCAGAGGATGCCAAGGTAGGTCAGGAGATAAGATCTCCTGGAGTGGGAACTGTGGGGTGAAGAAGGAGTATGTGCATCAAGAATTTCTGCAGGACCCTGCTGCCAAAGTCAGAGGGATCATGGGGAGATCTCCTCAGTGTGCACAAGTACTTAAAGGCAGGGTGCAAAGAGGACAGAGCCAGACTCTTCTCAGTGATGCCCAGTGACTGGACATCCCCCAACATACTCACTGTGTGGCCTGTGTTGATTTCAAAGTGCTCCTTGTCTTCTTCTATCTATGGTTTCCTACCATCCTGCTGTCTTTGATTCAGAACTCCCAGACCAGCAGCACTCAAGGATTTCATGGCCAGCCATCAATTTTTTCAGGTCGCTTCTTCTTGTAAAATTGTCCTAAGAAACTAGGTAGTTGAAGGCTTATAGGATTTTTTAATAGCGTATTTAAAGTTCTTTTGGTTTGCCTTCCAGGTTTTTTGAGTCTACTTATGGTGTGCTTTCAGACTTTAAAACAGAAGAGCTAGAAATTTATTTTCAAAGAGAAAAATGGAATATCCAGGACATAATTTAATATCAGAGGAACCTTTGTAATTCTGTTACCTCCTCAAGCAAGAAAAAAAAGTTATTCATGGTTTTTTTTCCCAGAGTTTCTGTGATCAGAAGAAAAAATTTAGTTGTCATGTTTAACCCCAGCCAGCCACCAGGTACCACACAGGTACTCGCTCACTCCCCCACCAGTGTTGGGGGGAAGAGAATTGGAAGGATAAAAGTGAGAAAAATCGTGCGCTGACATAAAAACAGTTTAATAGGTAAAGCAAAAGCCATGCATACAAACAAAGCAAAACATAGAATTAATTCACTGCTTCCCAAGGGCAGGCAGGAGTTCAGTCATCCCAGGAGAGCAGGGCCCCATCGCACGTATCGGTGACTTGGGAAGACAAACACCATCACTCCAAACATCTCCTCTTCCTCCTTCTCCCCTGCACTATACACTGAGGATGATGACATGGTCTGGAATATCCCTTTGGACAGTTTAGGTGACCTGTCCCAGCTGTGTCTCCTCCCAGCCGCCCACACACCCCCAGCCTCCTCACCAGCGTGGCAGTACAAAAAGCAGAAAAGGCCTTGGCTCTGTGTAAGCCCTGCTCAGCAGTAACAAAAACATCTCTGTATTATCAACCCTGTGGTCAGCATAAATCCAACATTTAGCCCCATCCCAGCCACTGTGAAGAAAATTAACTCCACCCCAGCCAAACCCAGCACAATTGTCTCTAACATGGCCTGCTGCTGTCTGTCCTGAATTGAGTCTCTAACCCCGACACAATGCTGTGGTATGCCCCAGCACGTCATTCCTCAGACCTTTGCAAGTCAAGGAGAGATTTCCTTCTCATTCTCTAGCTGAATAGTGGAAGAGAGAGAGGAGAACAGACTGGAGAGAGTGCTTTCTAATTGCCTAAGAAAGCTTGAAGGTATGTAAGGATACTAATTTTCCCAAGTAAAGAACAGGGCATATTCTTATAAACCACAAATGCTTCTACATAAACTAGTTAGGAAAAGATGATGCTTCGTGGTTTAGAAAACTGACTAATAACTTCAAAACAAACACTGAAGAATCAGAAAACATTTTGCTTCAAAGCAAACTGCAAGAAGAGATGCTTATATTTTTTCAAAACAAAAAAATATGGGAAAAAAAAGTATTTTATTCCAAAGTGTTTATTTAAGCAGAGCTGTTCTTTATTACTGAAGAGACAAGCGCAAAGTAATAACTTGAAGAAGTCTCTCCTAATTTTTAGAAGATGAGCATGCTACTTATCTGTCTACACCATACACAAGAGAGTTTGCAGACGTGTGGAGATGAACAGGCCTCTAGACACAGACAGGAGAAATGTCTTCATGGAGCCTCTCCCTTTGAAACATTAATGCTCTTAAAGTAACAAAATACTTCCAATGCTAGCAATGTGGACCCACAAATCTCTGCTCTGTTCTCAAGTGAGAGCCATTTCTGGAAGAAAGGTAGAAGAATTTTGTTTGAAAGCTGAATATTTTAATTAATGCAAAAAAAGGTCACTGATATGTAATAACTACTTCCTTGTAGTCATTCTGTTGATTACTTGGTCCTGAACTGTTGTTAGACTCTTTTGTAAAGTAACCCCTCTCTTTCCATTGGTGCTGTTCATGACAGATTTTAATAAAACCTAAACTTTACACTCAATTACCTAAGTTAGATGCAATTTCTGGGCCGACATCCTTCGAAACGAGCTTAGACAGGCAGGAGGCCTCCTGAAGATAACGGATGTTGAGGGATCAGTGAAGTGTGAAGATGGAGTACAGTCAACAGGCTTTTTCTTGCTTATCTCTGCTAGATGTTTTAAGAGTTAGCACATAAACTACAGCATCGAGCAACAAGTACCACTGAAATGCATTCCTCTGGGAAATGTCAAAACAGGATATCAGGAATCCCTAAAACTTCAGTTATTTGCTGTGTGAACAGGTCCAAGAATTTAGGAGAAGGTCCTGTGACTTAAAAGACACCTCTCCCAAGTCATATGCATATAAATCCATGCAGAACTAATTGTAAAGAGGGAAGTATCTGCATTAGAAACTGGAGAGCAGGAACAAGATCATACTGATCGCTGTCAGAGGGTTATCAGTGAGATGAGAGCGATGCTGTTTCTCTGTTCCTGGGAACTGTCCTGCCAGTGTTAGGTATGCCTGGAGCAATCAGACACTGTCATGACAGACATCATCAGAAACACAAAATAATAAGCAATTCCAGTCATTCCAACCTTATACAGTTCAAAATGTGTTCAGCACAAGGTTTTCAAGTGCTACATCAGAGTGAAAAGGCAAACTGCTTTGGAATACATGAAGTGTGACTTCCCACGTTAGTAACAGCTCAGATAGTTTTATCAAATCTACATAAATTGTAGCCAATTAAGCTGACAGTATGATCTGAAATATCGCAGCTCTGATGTGATAATCAAATGAATTTTCTTCTAAATTTAGTGCCTCATCATTTTGTTTTATAGTTTTTATTCATTTCATTTGATAGAAGACTACCTAATTAGGTTCTCACAGCCTTGTGCTCAAAATCCACATAAATTACTGCATCACGGTACTTTGTCGTCTCTTGCAGAACTGGCTCAATGTGGCATGAGCCTTGTGACCCCTGTCCAGGAGCAGGCCATCTACAAGTGTCACAAGCCCTGCCTTCTACTCAGGACTGCACCTGCTTCAGCCACCAAATTGCTCCTGGTGTGCCTTCTTTTGAAAAATGTAGCTCTTTTAGTGCCAAGGCTACCTGTATTTCATGCTTGTTTGCAAATTCCTCCTGAGAATAACATTTTATAGTGTTTGAGCTCACTGTATGTGGGTAGAACATCGTATGTAGGTAGAGCTCACCATGGCACTGATCCCAACACCCACTGCCCCATCGGCAACACTACTGAGGAAATACTAAGCTTCCAATGTTGTTGGGTTTTGCTATCCCTCTCTGCTGCTGTTTTAACCTCCTAATTCCCCTTTGATTTGCCACAGCGGTCTCAAATACACTGTATTTCCATGTATTAAGAAAATAAATGACACAGTAGAAATGAGCATTTTCCTGCAGAAATATGTGTTAGTTTTACTTTCAGTGTTGGTCAAAAGTTTACAAGTTTGATTTGCTGCAGGTTGTAGCTAGCTGAAAGGGGACTCAGCTGAACTAACCTTCCCTTCAGCTTGGGAACAAGTATAATGCCTGGTTTTCTGTCCTGCTGTTTACTGGTTATAACAGTATGGCTGTATTTGTTTCTGACCACAAATGACTGAGGTTCATGTGCAGACATGGATTCCATAAAAGCAGAATAAAGCCCTCAGTCTTGGTGTTCAGAACTTACTCCCCCACCTTGGTAAAGTTGATGCAGCATTGCTTTTAATTTAATAATTCAGTTATTCAATGGATAAAAAAATAAATTCAGTCCTTCAGCTTTTAGCTCTCCTGAGTCTTTGTTCTCATTTGTTGCCTTGGAGCACACCTTGTCTTAAAATTGCTGTTACTCCTACGTGAACTCGCAGAGCCTTTCAGGGCACAGGAAAGCAATCAGGGAGCAAATAATGGCTGTGGCCGTGAATGCACTCGGGGAGGGAGAGGGCGCTGGTTGTGCTTGCCCTGCTTCCCAGCAAGTGAACCCCGGGAGAAGCGGGGCTGTGCCCGCTGCCCTGGCAGCGCCGTCCGCAGCCGCGGCAGCAGAAATGCTGCTGTGCACAAAGGCAGAGCAGCGCCGCTGAAATTGCTTTTACTGAGGAAACATCAGAGAACAAAAAGCTTCCCCCAAAGGCAAACTGCTCCTGTTCTGAGGGAAGGATGATGACAATAACTGGATACTTTGCTGTTTCAAAGCTTTGAAACGTGCCACCTTTATATAGAAGATGAAACCAACACAAAGTATGTACTGAAATGGAAGAAAATGCGTATCCGAAGACTTGAAACCAAATATTTGAGCTGAAATAGGCAGAATATAGAGAAAAGAACGCCTTCAGTTTTTCTGTGTTTGCAAATCATGCTGCTCATGAGTGCAGTATCCTTCCCAAAGATTGTTAAAGACAGGGTAGAGTATGTCCTCTGCTAAAATTAGTGAAGAATCTCAGACCTCCATTAAATACTTAACAAAGGATCTCAAACCTTTTAATTTCAAATTTCTCGGTTTCCTTGGTTTTGTGGTTTTGTCTGAAAATATTTGGATTTATCTGTCTCTTCCGGCTTTGAATGGAAACATTTATTTTGGAAAAATATATAATATTTCTCTCTTTTAGTTCTCAAGACCAGAAGACCTCTCTCTGTGAAGACAGGAGGCATTATTTTCAGTTTTTCAGTCCATTTTGCTGAAAGTAAAGTGAGTCCAGATGGGTATATCACACATGTACCCTTTTTTTAATTTAAGCCCTTCATTAAGAAAGTAACAAATCAGGCAATAATGTAGTATTGCATCCCTTTCTGCTTTTTGTATGCTTTTAAAATTTTTATTCTGGCACAGAATAGATATGCTATCATAATATGTGAATAATTACTCTGGGGTAAATTAATTCTGCAGCTAAGTGTTGTCTGTCTCCAGTTACTACAGCTTAACATGTTAGTAGACAACACCTGAGCCACTGTTGAGCACGCGAATGCTTCAAAGTCTGTCACAAACCATGTTTGTGTTCTGCCTTACATGTGTAGAGAACAAGAACCTGGCCAAACCTGTGTTAAACCTGGCTGAACACCACAGCTCGGTTGACAAGCAGTTGCTTGCTGGGCCATGTCAAAGTGTGAAGTTATCTGCAGTTTGGATGAAATTAAAAAAACCTGTTTCCCTAAGGCAGGATGACAAATAGAGTGGTCAGCTCCAACTTCTTCAATGCCTTTCTTTAATAGGCGTCATAGAGGGGAGTGGAGGCTGGCTTTCAGAGAAGCTTGTGCTGACCTGGGGCTGAAAGCCTCATTTTTGAGCTAAAGATTGACCATCCTTCAGCAAAATCAAGTCCTTGGGTCTCCATCTGCAGTGAGATTTTTGGCATCTTAACCATTTTCATCAAGGCAAGCTCATGGTATGAAAATCATATGCAATGGCATTAGAATACCTTGAGCCGATGGAGCATTCCTTCACATCCCTCAGCAGTGTCTGGAATTTTATTAACAGCACAGGGACCAGATCCATGTTGGGCAGTGATGCAGGCAGCTCCAGATAGCCATCAAGGATGGCAGAACAACACATTGCACTGCTGTGTTCTCATCTGCCTCAGAGGGACACTTCATGTCTCCCAGTGCCCCTCTTTGCCATGGTGATGATCCTCTTCCCAGAGGGAACAACTGCCTGAACTCCAGCTCCTGTAAACACCTAGTGGCTGGCTGGCTTCATCACTAAAGAGAGGAGCTGAAGTGCCTCATACCCTGTGGGCAGGCAGGCAGGCAGGAGTGGAGAACCGCTGGTCCACACTATGGCACTGCCTTCTGCCTTGATTTCTGTATCCCAAGGGATGGATGAAGGCCAGCATTGTCCTCCCCTGCCAGGGTGCTCTAGCATTGCTCAGGGACAAGTCCTGGTTCCTCCCAAGAGGAAATTGGCTGTAAAGAGATGTACAAGGTTACAGAGAGAGGAAAATGGAGATAGAGATGCCTGCCTCACCCATAGTCCTCAGTGTCTCTGGTCACACAGGTCCCTTCAGAAAATTTCTGCCCTGCAGAAACCCACACTTCTGTCATCTCAAGAAGCTGGTTTTGCATATGCCGTTAAGAATCCTTGAGACATGTCTGCAAGCAGCATGGTGAAGCTTGTGTGGAGAGGTGTTTAGACATAGCTAACAGAAAAAAATTGAAAACAATCAGATTTTTCCCTCTGGGGCTTCAGCAACATCCTCAGAGAATCCAGGAGACATTTCCCATCACCCTGGATTTACAGTGTGAACTATCTCCTCCAGATATGCTCCAACTTTTTTAAAAGCAAGTAGAAAAATTTGCAAACATGCAAGAGAAGGAATGTGTTGGTGGCCCCTCCCTTCTGCCTTGGCTCAGTGATTATCACACATACCCAGCCAGGAAGCATGAATAAAGCAGGTCAGGTGCTTCTTTACCTCAAAAGGATTAAAACCCACAATTCTTGCTTCCCTGGAGGCTGCAGACTACCTTGGCAGGGGGGCCCTTTCTAGACTTTGAGCTAAAGCTCGGCTGCTGTGCAGAAATGAATTAAAATTAATCTGTAGACAAGTGAGCCTGATGGCAGCTTAGCAATGTGGAGCTCCGCTGGCAGTAAGGAAACTTTGCTTCCGTGTGCCTTAGCCTGTGGATTGCTGTGTACCATGTCTGAAGGCTAATTTGTGTAGCAACAGTCTCCTCAAGCTGTGATTTGAAAGAAACCAGGGTGGCTGCTGCTGTGTTTTTGTACAAAGTCTGGTGCAATTACGTAGGTGCTGAGGAGGAAAGTCTCTGTGGAAGCTCACCAAGCTTCTGGGTGCTGCTCAGGTTTACACGTCTCCCTGGTACTCAGATGAGCAGGGTTATTTAAACTCAGGTAATTTTAGATGGGCATGAGCACAGTTTGAGGTTATGGTGTAGTTGGATCATGGTTTTGAGGACCACAATTTTGGATTTAAGTACCTGCATCCCATTTGCACCTTAAGCATCCAAATTGCTGGGGCTGTCCTCCAGTGGTAAGGAGCTCAACCCCAAGGCCATTCAGTGGGAACCGTGCTCATAAATCATCTGAGTGCATCTCAAAATCGTACTCGGAATTTGAATCTTCAAGTTGCATATTGCTCACTGCTAAGAGTGAAGGGGGCTCTGTGTCTCTGCAGTCAGATCCAGCACTGCTGGTGTGCTGGTACACAGCTGTACTGCTGGTACAGCTGTGCGAGTGCTCCAGCACCTGAGTGCTTCTGCACACAGGTTCCGAGAGGAGCCTTTCTGCCCAGCTGAGCAAAATAAATCTTTCCCACAGAAACTGTAGATCATGGCTGTGCAAATTCAAAAACAAAATATAATTGGTCTCTGGTGCCCATTTTTTAACAGCAGGTGATTCGTCTCACCTTTTCCTTCTATTGCTCTGTGGGAACGTATTTTTTTTCTTTTCAATTTTTTTAGTCAAAAAACAATTTTGTGTTTTGAAACACGGTGCTGTGAGAATGTTTAGTTCTCCCGTATGTCTTCCAGTCAATCCTAATAACTCATTTCTAAATGCTCACCTGCCACAGATTGCAAATCAAGTATTAACAGTACAGGCAACATGTTGTAACACTTCCATTTATGTTTTGAAGAAACCTATCTATTCCTTGGCAAAAGATGGGCTTATGTTTAAAACTCTAATAAATGACAAAATCCTATAAACACAACATATACGTGCATATATATATATATATATATACATATATATGGCTTACTGATGTGAAAGAACTACACATGTACTGTAGATTTATGCATGAAATATTAAGCTATTTATCAAGGGACAGAGACAAACTGCCCCACTACCTGCAGTAGCTTTGAAGAAGCGAGATAATGTGAAGAATTAAGCATATCCTGCATGGACCAGATGTCAGAATACACAGTTTTCTAATGCAGTCAGTAACATGTCAAATTAGCAGCCTATATATGATGTCTTGGCTTCATGCTTTTCCATCTCGGAGGAGATCCTCTGGGTTAGGTGCAAGACGGCTGTCAAATTTCCCAAGCTAATTAAGAACTCTCACTTTTCCACAGCAAAGGGGCCATAAAACCTAGGATGAGATTTAAATATGCAGAGGAGGCTGCAGAAAAAGTGGGTTATGGAAAATGTGGGTTATGGAAAAACTATGTTGGGTTTTGAGTTGGCAATCATTTTCTTACCACCCTTTCCTTTTTGTCCCATTTGCTATATTTTTTCAATATATTTTGCTTCATACAAAGTGCTAAGAATTTCAGGAAAAGTGTTTGCAGAGTGCACAGAGACCACTAAGTCTCAATTTAAATGTATTGAAAATAAAACCATAGCCAGCTTCTGTCTCATCTGTGAGTATATTTGCAGGGATGTGACCATTGTCTCAGGCTCTCTCTTTTTATTGCACGTGCCAGAGTTATACTGAAAGAAAAGAGGTGGATGAGTAGTACCACAATTAATCACAGTTCAGTCGTGCTGTGGTATTATCTGTAGGCATATCAGATGTACACTATATTTATATGGAACAACACTCACTCATACATTATGAATTCTGTGAGAAGAAGCCATATGACCAGGAGAAGGTAGCATTTTTAGAAACTGTAACTAGCACAGAGAGTCAAATGTGGGTTATTTGCAGTACAGACTGGGTAAGGTGGCAGAAGAGGCAGAATTCATGATGAATAAATTGGATATTGCTGCCCAAATAGAGATAGCTGAGATTTCTATTTTCTTTGTTGGAGAGGAGCCTCTTTTCACTGTCTTCAAGATCACAGAGCTTGCTGCTAATGCCTTGAGAGCAAAGAAATCAGTCTGAGAGAGCTTAGGGATAGGGATTGCTTCAGGTTCGGCAGCACTTGGCTGGCCCCAGCCCTAACACCGCCATGCTGCCCATCCTTGTTCCTGCTCTAAGGAGCCACCTGGCTGCACACCAGCCTCACAGTTGAGAAGGAGTAGCCTCCCCTGCCTTCACAGCCCAGCAAGGACCACTAAATGTCACTTCAGCTGTCTGGGATCTCTGGGCACATCTTGTCTTTCAGTAGCAGAGCAACACACGACAGCATGTGTTGCTCTCACAGAGCTTCAAACTGTCCAAGTGCCCATGATGTCCCTGAAAAGTCCTGAAAGAGCAGAAATTAGAGCAGAGCTATGTCCCTTTGCTAAGGCTTCCAAACAAACACAGATCCTTATAAAGCCCTCGCTAGTGTTTAGCTCAAGGAAGCTTCTGAAGTGAAGTGGGACAATTCTCTTTGTAACTTTAATTGCAGTTTAGTTTAAAAGTGGGGAGCACATCAGGCAGCAGCAGGGGAGCATCTGGAGGGCAATCCCTCCTCCCTGGGATGGTGGGTCAAGGGGCAGCAGCCCTCTGCTCAAAAAGGGTCTGTAGAGGTTACACTGCTGCACTTTTCCCTTTAACTCCAACAGCAGAAGCAGGTAGGTTGTGCTGCTGCCCTTCTGTGTTTCCCTGACTACCACAGAAATGTGGTTGTTTTACTTTCCCCAGCCTCTTCTCAATAGTAATGTAAAGGAACAGTGTGTTCTTCAGCTGCTTCAGCAATCTGAAGTGCTAAGAATGCAAAAGACTCTTTTCTGACAGTCTTTTGTCTTCTTGTGCTTCTGGGTATGCCATTAATGAAGACTGTTTTTTTCCCAAGCACTAGTTTTCAAATGAATCATGGTTTTGTCAGCTCTGTTTATATAATGATTTAGTACAGAACATTGCCCAAAGGGTTAACGGTGAATCTAGTTTATTTACACTGTTGATTGTTGGTAGGATCTGGGTTTGGGAATTTTTGGTGGAAAGAAAGGGGGAAATAACTGTTACACGGAGATAAATCCCAGTCAAAACATATCGGTAAATACTGTATCGTGGCAGTAACTCTTAAGGGAATCTAGAGGGCAAGCTTCTGAAGTCCTTCGAGCTCTGTAAACCTGCAATTAGGTATCTCCTCAGCTTCCCAAGGAAACGCTAAGTGCCTCACTCCTAGGGGCTTGCATGTTTAATCAGCTAAATGCTTTCAAAATACTGCCCTGGGAGGGCTCAGGAAGCCTGCTGCATAAAAATGATAGTCATTGCTGTGTGTCAGCAGTCAAGCAGCTCCTATTGTAAGTCTGCTGATTATTATACCCAGTATAACTGAGTTGTCATTTACCTATCCCTCCCTTTGTCTCAAATTTTTGTGCCATGAATTGTGTCTTATTGTGTACTAGAAATCACTATGGGCCAAAGAGGGTTTTATTACTATTGTTATCATTAAGTTATACTGTGAGTACTGCATCTGCGTGGGGCTTGGCTTCTGACCCATTCATAAAAATAATTTTTCACTTCTTATGGGCCAGTCTTTGAGTCTGGGGGAAACTGGGTATACGGTATCATTTTTAGAGCTTGTAGTTGTCAAAATGCATCTTGAATGGCAGCATTAAAGTGTTTGGCACCACACACCTGAATGAAGGTGCAGATCAATGCAGCAGGAGGCTGAGAGGAGGCAGAGGCTGTGGAACCAGTTTGTGAATGCCAATTTTATGTTATACTGCAGATTTGGGCCCTGCCCTCAGCTGAACAACAAAGGAGCAGGAATAGCTGGGGTTAAGCCATACTATTTACAGTTTTAAAAAGTAGGATATTTCTCCACTGATTTGAGAAGCTCTCTTCAGCAAATTCTGAGTGTTAGGAGTGTTGAGCAGGGATTAGGGTTATCGAGTCTGTCAGACCTGAAATTGTTGACCCTTGGAAGCCCCCAAAGTCAAAGAGCAGCACCAGCTTCCTGGGCAGCTGCTGGGATAAAAATCTGGCCAGATCAGTTGTGCTCAGTGCTCCATGTTGCATCAGGAGAATTGCTGAAAGCAAAATTTTTCCATAAAAAGTTACATTTTCAAAGCACAAAACTTTCCCAGTGGAGAAATGTTCCATCAGAAAAATGTTGGACGATTTTGACTCTTGGCATCCTCTAAGGTACAAAATCTCATTGCCTTTTAAATAAATTTCAGCAGCCTCAGCCCATGCCAACTCTCAAGCAACAAATCAAGCAAACCCAGCTTTTTCTCCAGTAATTACCCAACCAAGTAATTCTCTTGTCATTTCACCCTTTTGCTTCATGGAAGGAAGAAAGGGAGTGTTTGCAGTACACCAAGATGCTGTTTGCTTCCAATTTCATTGCCCTGGAACTTGAAATTCATAAAAAGTCATGATATAAATATATATATAATTTTAATCCCAAAGTAAGCATATACAAACAACTCCAAAAATCAACCACCTTCAGGATACACATGATCAGACTTTGTTTCATAAAACATTTTTTTTAACGTAGTCATTTCTAAAATCAACATTAACTGTGCTTTTTTTTCAGGGACAAACATAAGGCAACAGTCTGCCTTGCCAAAATTTGAACACATGGCTTTTGAAAGTCTAACCAGTGAACACCCAGTGCTTAGACCTTTCTCCTCAACCACTAAAGTTGCACGAAAATGGAAAGTATTTGCAATAAAAAATGAATGGCAGAGCTAGGATCCTGGACAATATGTGAATTCGTAAGGGTAATGAAATAAAAATCTTCAGACAATATTAAAGTCTGATAGGAAGTGAAAAATCAGGCAGTATGGAAGCTAAGGGTGAGTGTTTATGTGTTAGTCATTGCAGATGAATTAACATACTGTACAGTCTGCCTTATATTGTATTGCCTGAATTTTATGATTCATAACAATTTCCCTCAAACCATCTCATATCTACAAAATTATGTGTAGTTACAAAACAAGCACAGCGATGCTGAATCACCTTTTCTTCATACCAGTAAGTTTCTGAAGTAGCCTACCTCCCTTTAAATATAGGGGAAAGAAAACTTGGTATTGATATCTTAATATTTGAATATGAATAACCACTATTAGGCTTTGTGTTCAGTCTTGACTGATTAACTGATGCTTATGTGAGTCATTTATCAACTCAATATTATTTTAATATGTGCTTTTTATCATTAAGTTCCTCAATTTTTTTGAAAAGGAAAAAGCCACTGACTCCACAAAAGTCAGCTGTCAAGAAAGATCAGTGGCACTTTAGAAATGCCATTAATGAGGGACTCCATAGGAATCAGCAGCGTGCCAAATATTTCACTTTCCAGGGTCTTTGTCCCTGCAGCTCTACCATCTACACGAAATAAAATTCTAAATCTTTTTCTTACCATTTTTTAATTTAAAAAAATACGATCACACAAATAAAACAAATAGTTTTTAAACCCTTCTCTGTGTGTGAAAACCATGCAGACACCAAGCAGTGTTGCTTAGCACTAGGCTTGTGTCTCTGGAGAAAATGCCAGCTTATCAGGAGTTTTAAGTGGCAGTCAGCATGACAATAGCAAAAGACATGAGCATTCAGGTGTGAAATCATAGAGCCTTTCCAGCAGCAGCATTTTGCTGTGTGATATGTTGCATTCGGATTTGTGAGAATGTTTCGTACATAATTTAGGGCAAAGCTTTAATATTTGATTGGAGAGCCATCACAAATGAAGTTCCAGCATAAAAGAAGTCCAAGGCCAGTGCCTTCCTCCAGAATCTCTTTTGTGCGAAACAACTTGAAAATCATTGTTCATAATTTAATTATGTAGCACGGCTGTGCATTTCAGAGTTCATATGGCATGAGGCAGCACAATCTTGAGGGTGATAGCCCACCCCTACAATGGCTTTTATTGCAGTGTTTGAGGGACTACAATAGGACTGCCAAAAGGATTCACCTGGAAGAGTCTTTACCCTACCATAAAAATGTCAGTAAAAACAACATCATCTTTCTCCAAATTTCAGCCTCCCCAAATCGAATATTTTTCTAGAAAAACAAAACTGGGTGGCCTGAGTTTTCCCAGAAAAGCACAGAATATCTAGGGATTTTCAATTTCCTGAGAATGAATCCAAATTTTTAAACTAAATCAGGCGCTTTTGTCAAGAAGCTTTGATTTGTTAGATTTCCAGCTCCCTGTCCACCCCAAATAACATTTCTAAGTACTTCCAACAGCTGTTGTTCAGCAGCTTCAAACCCTTGATGCTATGGGTCTGGTGCAGACATGAGCCATTAAGATCTTTATGAAATTTTACAGTCCAAGCTACTGAGTGAGGATTTACAAGGCTGGGAGATGCCTCACAAGCTCCTCCTTTGCTGCCAGGCACAGCTCCTGCTGTTGGGTCTCTGTGTTCTGAGTGCCTGGCCAAGCACGTGTGGGGCTGGTGGGGTGAGGCTTCCACTGGAGTGAGTGGGGCTGCCCTGAGAGCAGGCAGCAAGGGTTCAAGAGGTGCAAAATGGCATTGGTCCCCCTGACTGTGCTGTCCTTCGTGGGACATGAGAGGGCTTGGCTTTTTGGAGCTGTAATGCTTCTGGTAGGTTCCCTCACGATCCAGCCTGAAGGCTATGGCCCCCACACTCACAAGTCACTTTTGAAGCAATCCAGGAATTCTGTGGTTTAGCTGTATAATAATATGACCATGTTTAATCCAGGTTACAGAGCTCAGTACCAATAATTGTGTTCTTGCCTTTGTACTTTAGCTGCAGGCACCTCTGAGGCATTTTCCCCAAGCCATCTCTGTGGTGGCTGCCAAGTGCTGCCTGCAGGGAGCCTCTGCAGCAAGAGCACTCACCACCATATACATTTTCTCCTAGCTGGGAACTTTGTTTTCAGAGACATGCCCTGGCTGAGAAACCCCAGTCATGCAATTAACTCTCCGAGGGTGCATTTCATACTGCATCACCGCTCTCAGTACAAGAAAGGTGTCCCATTGTTTTAAATGTCACAGCTTTTTTTGACTTCCTCTTTTAATATTTTTATTGTTAGATTTGGTTTTTTTTTTCCTGTACTGAATATTTTACCAATCAGTATTTTACTTGTAATAGTGCTTTTTCTGGTCCCTTCGGTATAGATCTTTATCTTGTAGCCATCCCAATTACCAATCCATAAGGGCTCCTAGCAACCTCTTTTCTTTTTAATGCTACACCACCATCCAGGTGCATTGCTGCTGGCTATTTTCCACCCTGTGCCTGCAAGCAGCTGAGTGGTTTTGGTTATCATTGGAGAAATCAATAGGATTTGTTGCACCTCAAAGGAGGAAATAAACACTTTGCAGGATCAGACATTAGACTTTGGCTTCCTTACTGATGAATTAGCTACGACGATAATTCCTGAAGTTTCACTGTCTGCTGTTATGGGGAATGAAAATGATTTACAACTAAACTGTCCAAGAAATCCCTCTCTACTGTCAGCGACAAAAACTTTTTGCCCCTTAAGCTGTTTAAGTCATGTGGCCTCATGAACAGACTATTTGGGTGTACCTGCTAATGTGGTCTGGATGATACCTTACAATGGGGACCAAGCTCTTGAGTGAGGCCTACACTGGAAATCGAATGCTTTTGAAAGCAGAAATTGTATAGGTGAATAAGAACCACTTAACATAAACTCAGAGAACAATTTTTTCCCTATATTGATAAATAATTGCAAAGAATAATTACAGGCACACACCTGCATGGACTTGGCAGAGCTTACTAAAGTGCTAGAGAGGGAAAGCTTTTTTTTCTCTTCAGAAGACACTAATTTAAAAGGCAGAAAGTGCTGCAGCATAGTTCTCATTAACAGAGGTAAAAAGAGCCTCTGCAGTTCCTTATCAACAACTTTAATCACCGCATATGGTATATGCTGCTTAATCTTTGCTAGCCATTATGAATCACAAATGACCTCATACAGTCCGAAAGCAACTGAAGATGGGTCTGCAAAATCTTTTTATAGGGGTGACACTTTAAGTTATGAGAATTTGTAGTGAAAATGTTAATGAAGAGCAGAAAATTCAAATGAAAACTTGAATTTAATGTGAGGTAAGCATCTGTTACAGCCACTGTGCTTTAAAACCTATACACTATGGAGAGAAAATATTAAGGGTAGCTGCAGAAAAATTCATTGCAGAAGTAGTAATACCAATAACAGAAAGTATACCAGAATTTATGTAGGGTTTTCTTTGTAATAACATTTCAAAGTGCTCTGCATAATCAGTCCTTTAAAACTCAGTCTCTTTATGAACTACTCAGATATGATAAACTTCAAGATATGCTTTGCCAGCTTTAAGAAACTGTTGTTTTTTATCTTTATAGACAATGTATTTATATCAGCATTTGTAGTGAATCCATAAGCTAAGAAAACCCATGCTCATTAAGGTTCTACTTCATGTAAATGATAACTGGCAGCCCAGAATAATATTTTAGGCAGCTTTCTAATCTCAGCCAAGAGATGCCCAAACACGAGTAAATTTATAACCAATACGGCTAAAGAGGTCTAAAAGTTCAGAGCACATTTCCGTGCTCTAGAGGTTGTAGTGTTTGTAATACACTACAAATCCCAAACCTCTTGAATTAGTACTAGTCAAGATGTAGGGATATTTGTTTATTTTTCACTGGAAATACTGGTATCTGAGGGGTTTTTTTCACTTTTGAAACTGCTGCTTATTGCAACATCTTTGACTGTTAGGAACCACTTACATGTGGATCATCAGCATCTGGGTTCCCCTTTAAAAAAAAAGGCAATATAACACATGACAAGTGTCATGTCTTTATGGACATTAGGTCTTTCATAGAACAAAAATTTAGAATTCATGTTGATCTGAAAGACTTCTATTTGACAACTGTCATTGCAGAAGCACTGAGTGGAGTGAGTTGTGTCCCTTTTGCAAATTCCTTTGGGGATAAAGCTTTGTGTCAGTGTAGGTAACAAGAAATTTTGGTAACAGTATAACATGAGGAATTTTTCCACCTGATTTTTCTTGTCTTATATAAAAGGGTCTATTGTGTCTGCCCAGACCTGCTGTTACACAGCCCTCAGCTGCAGCTCCTTTGTGGGTGCACTACCGAGCTGCAGACAGTGAAAGGGTCAAAACTGCCCTTCACTCCCCATGTCACACTGTCTGAACTAAGATGTAAATTAGAGAAAGAATATATATATGTCAAAAGGAGCGTTTGGCTTTCAATAAATTCTTCATAGTGAAGATGGCAAATTTTGTAATTAAAAAGATTCTTTTTGCATTTTTTTGGAAAATATTTTTTGCCTAGCATTTTTAATCAGACAAATTGAAAGAACAGAAATTCTGACCTTTTTCTTTTGGTTTTGAAACCCTGCATGTATGTGTATGTGCAATCTACATTTCTATTTTCAGCTGCTTTCTTACACATTTATATTGACTGTGGGTAAAGTGCAAAAAAAGCCCCAGAGTAAAAAAAAAAAAATTAAAAAAAGGCATAAATGTTTATCTTTCCAGTATTTCACAGGGACAATGCCCAGAAAATATAAATGAGAGAAAACGTATTTTAAAAGACGTATGATATACGCTCAGAGAATTATATATATATGAGAATTGCTCTCATTATCCTGACAGAAATATAACAAATGTGTTGAAATAATTAGTAAAAAACCATGCAGGAAAGCATAGTTTAATTTGAAGTAGGATCTTTCATTTAGTCAACCAGATATCATTGGAAAGAAGTCAAGGGATGAACTCCCTCCCCCTTGCAACTTAAAACATCTCTCTGGCATCCCATCACAGTATTAATATGTTAACCTGGAGCACATTTGACTTCCTACTGCTTCCTCTGGCATCTGCGTGGACAGCGATCCCAATATGATATAAATATTAAAGTAGTTGCATGGGAGAAGCTGGTCGTAGCAAGTGCTGCCCATCAAAGGGAAGTGAGGGGAGAGGAATTAAAGCAGATCCAGTGGCACTCCAGGTTACTGTCTCCAAAAGGTCAAGGCTTTTACCAGATGTGCAGGAGAATTAGAGAGTCTAAGGAGGTAGTCTGGCTTTAATTCACATTGACAATTCACTAGAGCAATCAAAGAACACATGTCCCTGGATTTACCTCTTGCCCAGGTTTTTCCTTCTGTAGAGCAGTGTGTTTGTAATTCCAGGCTAATTCTGCTCCAGACTGACAGACATTCATGACCTCTGTCCCCTTCTTACCTTACTGTAACCGATACCCTTTTCGTTCCCAGTGTGCTATTTGCTGGGAATGGCCAGATGTCTTTTAAGTGACATCATGGGAACACAACTCTTTCCTGGGTCTCCTAATTCCATAAGAAGTCATTACCTTCATTTCCCACTTGCACTTTTGAAGGGGCATTTTTTAACCCTTTTTATCAGTTTTTCCAAATGGTGCAGAATTTTCTTCAAGCAGCCGTACCTGTTGTCCGTGTGCAATTCACATGGTATGCAATGAACACTTCCAGTAGTTTGGGATCTTTAGGGTGTGGTTGACTTAAATCATGATCCACAGCCTGCCTAAACAGTATCCTGAAGACAAGGGCTAGTTCTCCAACTGCAAACTCTCTGTTTGCTCCCAAATACAGTGCTCCTTGCTGCCTCTTTTTGAGGGTTGCATTTATGACTGAGGTAGTGGTGAGTAAGAGATCTATAAATGGGTTCTGGTGAGGAGTAAACATCATGTGGTCGTTCACTTTGGAAGCTTGTTGAGTGGGAGGCATTTACTGAACCTTGGTGCACTTGTTATAATCACCGATCTTCCTTGAAGTGCTAATGTCTGTTTTCTCCTGCATAAAGGTGCTTGTTATAAAAGAGGATGCCTTAGCAGAATTTTGGGGTTAAATATATAGGGCTGGAAACTATTGAAATAATGAAAATAAATTTATTTAGTGCCTAGGTGATTCATGCATGGTCTTCAATTATATAATATTGACACCAAATGTGGTCATTTTATTGCATATATGGAGATACAGCCAAAATCTGGATGGGTTTCATGTTTCTTCTTCTTCCAGCCAGCATACTCTACAAGAACAGAAAACACTGGCAATTGGAATTACTAGTGCTTTTTTATGAATAAAACTTTTATCTGCTTGCTGTTAACCAGTTGGGTGTTTTCAGAAAATAAAAGGGAGATGCAACATTAAAAACTGTAATTTTGGAAAAAAAAAACCAGTGAGCTTTTGCAATTCATTCCTTTATTTGCATTTATTTTTGAAGTTGCATCTGTGTTGAACAGCACATACATTAAATAGTTTCTTATATAAAAATAGCTATTGCTTTTTTCTCTGGTTAGAAACCTCAGGGATCCAGTCTTTTTTGTTGCAGAAGCTGACACTGGCATCCAACCGACTGCAGTCATAGCCCTGCAGATTCTCAGTCAGGGAGTGGAGAAGGCCTTGAGGGCTGAAAAACCCTCTAATTCCATGTTTCAAAGTGCTCCTAAGCATGTGCTTATGTCCACCCTTAATCAGGACAACATTTAAGCATTCCCCTTCAAGTATATTCTTTGTTTAAATGGCTGAGGGTTGATCCTTGTAAGGTTGATTGGAGCAGCGAGGGAGTCTGGTGATAACCTGCAGCAGCTGAAAGACTCACCAGAGAACATAACTGTGAGGATTATTAATGTACCATAAGCAACCTATTTTTGAGTTTACAGGCTCCCATTGATCTCCGGAGGAGTTTGTGCTCTAAAAATAACATGCCTTTGGGAGCTGGGACAGGGAGAATGGGAGATGGCCAGTGGGAGGTCTGAGTGGATTAGAGCATCACAGGGAGATAATAGAGGGTCCACTGACTGCAAAGGGAGCTCAGGTAGTAATTATAAGCAACCAGAGAGCAGAGAGTATACCTGAAAGAAATATTGTTACCAGGTGTTAAAATAGCACCAGTTGCAAGCAGCATGCTCTAGACAAAATTTGAGAACAGTGGGCTTGATTTTCCTCAGCACCTGAGCCCTGAGGAAAGATTTATCATCATGGCAATTTGATTTCTTCTTTTGGATGGCAAGTGGCAGGGTTCCTGGGAGCTATGTTTTTTGTTTTTCATTGCTCCTCCTGCTAATTAGCTACTCTTGTAGGCACATTGTCTCCTAGAAGGCTGGGTTTGCTTTGGTTAGAGCTGCTGTGTCTCAGTTTCTGTGAGTCAGTTTCTTCTGACTGGAAGAACTGGACACAGCCGGCCTTTTGGTGGGTCCACTGCCTAGTGAGAGACCTGTGTCATGGAAGGGGGGAAGAAGAGAGGTGCTTGCTTGGCTGGAAGGAATACGATGCCAGTTTGGACCTTTCAGCCCTGAGGACATAAAGGTATTAAGTGATATTAATATTAATTTCAATGGGAGATGAATGACAGAGGTCTAGGAACCATGAGGAAACAAAGAGAGGAGAAAGAAGTATTTGAAAAATGGAGCGTGTGACTAAAAGTAATCCATCAACCAGATTACTTGGCTTATTAGCAACACAGTAACACAGTGTATAACACCTTGCTGTATTAGTTTGTAAACTCACTGATGGCTCCACAGCTAGGCAGGGGCAAGAGGGACCTTGCACATGGCCCATGAATCTACCTTGGCCCTTATGAGTGGGGGACAGCTTCCCTTGGGACAAGCAAAGGCTCTTTCCAGATATATAGAATGCCTGAGCCTTGAGACCACCTCTGGAAACCATCCAGTCCAATGCCCTGCTCAGGTCATTGCTCAGGGCCATGTCCAGTCAGGGTTTGAGTATCTCCAAGACTGGAGTCTCCACAACCTTCCTGGGCAACCTGGACCAGTGTTTCTCCACTCTGATGGTAAAAGAAATTTTATTTCCTATTTAGATAAAATTCCCTGTATTTCAATTTGTGCCTGTTGTCTCCTGTCCTGTCTCTGGGCACAGTGAAGAAAGTCTGTCTCCATCCTTTTTGTACCCAAGGGCTTTATACCCATCTTCTTTGTATCACCACGATCCTTGGGGGCTTGATATGCCCAGCACAGGATGGCTGTCATTGGGAGCTCAGGAAGTGAGGAGAGGCTAAACTACTTAAAGAAGATAAGCATGGAGCTCCCATGCAGGGCAGATGTCTCCTCCAGGGTGACACCTGCAGAAAATACAGACTTACAGTCTAAGATGCTGAATCTGCTAGAAAGGTACAAAAAAACCCGTCATGTAATCCTAAAACCCAGAATGCTAAATTACAGATGTTCTTCATGCCACAAACCTGCCCACAATGTGTTTGGAGGCATAACCTGTTGCTGGCCTCTTTCAGCAGAAGGATCAGAAAACACTTGTGGCACTGGGGACCACACTGTGCTCAGATTTGCCTGCTGTGCCCTGCACACTCTTTCTCCCAATCCCAGGTTTGAGCCCTTGAGTTCAGTCATAGCCAGCAATGTTTTATTCACACACCACTTGAAAACAGCCACCCTGTGATACTCAGGAATAGGCACAGAAGAGTTTGAAAGAGAAGAGAGAATAATCCTGAGTGCTGAAGCACATGGAGAGCGTGTGTAGGCAGGAGGTAATTATATAGGACAGGATTACACATGCCTGCGTATCCCAGGGAGCCATCAAGCACAGCCTTAAAGTTGGATTTTGTTTTTGAGATCAGAAAGAGAAATACCTAAAATTACCTGATTGGAAGGAAATTTCAGCTGAAACAGAACAGTGCATTGCCTTACTGAGCACAGCTATGAGATGGCCACGTCGTTTGATTGCTAAGGGCCACTGAGAGTGTTGGTAGCACTATGTATGGTGTTATGGCTGTTCCACAGTGGGCAATGACACCCTCTCACTTTTTTCCAAGACAAGTTAATTAACATTTGACTTCTTTATTTAAAGGTTGCCGTCACTTTCAAGCAGTCGGTGTAAGCAATGCAGGGTTTCTCTTAATAGCACCTCTCTTCTCCAGGGAAGAGCTTTTTCTGAAAGCTAAGCAATCCCAGCCTTTTGAATGTCCCTCCAGTGTTTGTTAAATGTGCACAGCCTGCATGTGTTCAGGAGCACAGCAAAAACTCGCTTTAGGTAACACATCGTGAGATATAGAAGGTTGTCATTTTTTGTTCTGTCCTGTGACTTATCTCTTATTTTCCAAGCATTTATTAAAGGTTCATGAGTTCAATAAAATTTACCAAAAGTAGACATATTTCTCCACCTCAAATACTTATATCTTAGCTGATTAAGCCTATATGCTGGGAAAGTTAGTGTCCTGATCTTTTGAAAATTAATTACAAAACCTGTTTTCTGGTTTTCTATTGTGAGCTGTCTGGAACCACTGATATCATTTTCTATTGTGAGCTGTCTGGAACCACTGATATCAATAGCAACCATGGTACTTCTTAACTTCAAAGAGAACAGAAATAGGCCCTATGCTGGGCTTCAAACTAGCTGTGACTATGCAGGAAAGAGTCGCTGTAGACAGGTCAAAAGAAATTGCTCATCACTCCCCAGACAGAAGCTAAGTGCCCCCCCAACCTTGCTTTAGATAAATAAATAAATCAGTGGGATTTATGAAAAGAATACAGAAAATACTTTGCTACTATGTCTAGAATACTGTCCTCAGTGCTGGTCAATCAAGAGAATTAAAGCAGAAATAGAGGAGAAGTGGAGCTGTAACAAAGGTAGTTACAGAAAGATATAATCTGCCAAAAGAAGAGAGGCTGAAAATTCCCCAGGACTTTTCAGTTTGGATGGAGTCTCACCAGTAAAGACTGTAATGGGCAGAACAGAAAAGGTAAGAGAAGAGGATAGCCAAAACAGTTGAAAAAAACCCTAAAAATGCACAGACATATATGTATATATCAGTAAGTAGTATTTACTGGTAAAATTAAATACTGTTCTGATTTTTATAAATTGATGCATCTCTAAACCCTGCAACGTGGCCACACTGCTGGGCCACACGGCAGGATGTGCCCCCTGTGCCTGCTGGAGCAGTGGCAGGGCTTTCCTGGGGCTGAGTCCCACTCAGGGTCTGTGTAGGGCTGGACCCTGCCCAGCGCCCTGCCCAGCTCCCACACTCTGCTGGATGGGCAGATGGGGTGGGGCAGAGCCCCAGCACCCCGTACCAAGGGCAAAACTCAAGGCTTTAAAGACCTGAGGTCCTGACAGAATCATGAAGTTTCATCAGACAGATTTGGAGAGTAGGTGGGAAAAGCTAGTGGTTCACAAAGATTTGTATTCCCTGAGTTTGGCTGTAAACAAGTGCTGTCAGCAAAGGAAAAATTGCAGGTGTGGGGAGCGTCCTCCCCCTCACAGCTTTCCTGCATGTTCTGAAAATACCCACGAGTGCACTGATAATGATTAATTGCTGGTCTTGTATTTGTTGCACAGGTCTGACAAGTGAAACTGAATGGATTCCAATGAATGGAGATAATTTCAAATATTTTATATATTTGTATGAAGACTATGAACTTCCCAGCTCTTCAATACCCCATAGGAAGTATCTTCTTTGTACATTTATATCAAGGCTTTCTTGTTGTCCATTTTGTTTAACATAGGAAAGTACTGCTGAAATAAAAGAGAACAAAGCAACTAGCAATGAATATGTGTGTGTACAGGGATGATTTTGACCTGAGAACAGGGAATAGTGTAATTTGAAGTTTGAGCAAAATAGAATAAATACTTCTACAAATTACATCATTATTTGCAATTAATTTGGTTTCTTTCTTTTTGAAAAGTGTCAATATGTATAAAAGAGTTTTTAAATGACTTCAGAAAATGCAGAATAAATGAGGAGTGTAACATCTTATGTCCTGTTGTGAGTTCCTGGTTATAGAAGAGGAATCATGTATCATGTGTAATAAAGGAAATGGAAATATTAGAAGCAATGGTCTTTCTGGTGAGTTGAGCTAAATTCTTCTTTTGTTGTAGAGACAAAATGTTTCTTTTTCTGCAGAATCTAAAATGCACTGTTTTTCTGATACTTATGTATCACCTTTATACAATGAATATACAAGATGTGAGGTAGCTGACAGAAAACCTGCAACATTTATTCAAATAAACAGTCATCCAGCCTTGATGGAACATGTTCATGAATATAGCTTGAAGGATCATTATCTTCAAAAGCCCAAATCAAACGGGGCCATTGCAATATGGATGCTGGGCAAAAGCAGTGTATGATCACAGCAGCTCTTACAGAGAGCGATTAATCCTCGATACTTGTGTTATATGGGCTGTACATAAAAGAAGACTGTTTGATGCATATTCTATTTTTGGAAATGAGATCTTATTGTTAGAGAAATTTAATAGACTGTGTCTCCTTGGTCTCTTTTATGTTACTTACTGTAAAGGGATATGAGGAGCTGTTTTTAATAATATTCTTCTAATGTTAATTGAAACTATTCTATATACTCTGAAACTCTGTGCCTGGCTCTTGTTTATTCAAATAAAATAAAGATAATTATTCTGGTTAGAAAACAGATTTCAAGTTGAATATTACTTACAATGACATCCATTTAATTCTTATTTGCTCCATCAGATAATACAAAAGCTAACTGAAATTATTTTTGAATTTTAAGTTTCCATGTATTTGCATTACTTTGTACAGGAAATTAGAAAGGAGCTGTACTCTCTGCAGCTCAATTAAAATGACATTCTTGTATTTTTTACTTTGAATATGCAATATCAACATTGCTTACTATCCTGCTTCATCCTTATATGCTCTGATTTCCCTTGATGCATTTCTTGGAGGTGAACATCCCTGAAGGACAGGTTGAAATGGAAGTGTCAAGAGATGGAATGCATCAGGAGCACCTTTCATTTACATCTCGATGGGATTAACATGGCTGTTCAATCGAAAATGAACAATTTTCCCCAGGGCTGCATTATCAGTCACTGATACTGGACTGCCTTGTTCCTACCAGTATGGAAATGATAAAAAGGAGAAAACACATAGTCCCTTGATCCAAAAGCATGCTGAAGGTGAGATGAGTCCGGGCCTTGGCTTTTGTTTTCTTTACTCACTTAAAACACTAATTTCAGAGAACTGAGGAATAAAGCCTCATTTTCCCCCTCCTTTTGTAGTTAGGAAACTTTGCAGTGGAAATTCCAGGGAATGGAGAGAGTTGGGACCACATCCCAGTCTTCACACCTGAATGTGTAAGTGAAGGAAAAAACCCCGTCACTGACAGAGAAGGGTGGTTCTTTTGCTGGGTTTCAAATCCTTGCTTCCTAATGGAGGGGTACCACCAGGGGCCACTGAAACATCCTCAGACTGCAATACATTTGGGAAGTGAGTTTTAATCACTGGACAGTGAACAAAACCACACTCTAATGTTTTTGTGATCATCTGCACAGAAAAATCCAAACACATTTAGTTTAAAGGTAAAGGTAAACATAGAGGTAAAGTAATAATTACTGTTATCTGAAATTTTTGGGGAGTTTGAATATATCTCCATTGGTTACGCTGGTTTAATCTCTTCCAGTTAAAAGACTATATTGCTTCTGCATTTCTGAGGCAAACAGTGTTATTTGTCTTAAAACTCTGGAGGCTTGGATTTATGCATTAATTTTAATTATAGAACTAAACTGGCGGTTTTGCCTTTTCTGTGATGGTGTAAGCTAGTAGTAAAAGCAAGTAGTTAAAAAATAAGAAACATTAATAAAAGTAAGGCCCCACTGCACTGCTTTACGTACTGTATCGGTAAAACATCTGTAGTTACACGCAACTGTTGTTTATGGATGTGAATTCCCCAAATCAACGTCTGGAGGCACAGTTCACTGAGTTCAATGGCATCTCACCAGGACTGCATTCAGTGTACTCACAAGGGTGATAAAGAAGGTCCTTTTATTTCTCTCGTGTTTTATGCAGTCTGTAAATTATTTATGAGAAAGCATAAAAAAATCTGGAACTTTGGCCATTTTTTATTATAAAAAATTGTTGTTGAAAGAAGAGAATCACAGAAGATGGTCCAAGGAAAATAGTTGTATCTTTTCTTTAGCTTTAGGGGCAAAATATTGAAATGATTTTCTTTTGCCCTTGTGACTAAGTCCCAGTTTCTCTAATGTGTGCATATTTAATTTGAATGAGTTTTTGCAGATTAAATAATGCACTTGGAAAAAAGATCCTGATTTTGGTATATGAACTGCCTAGTACTACTGGTGCATGAATAATTACAAAGAAAACTTCCCCTAAAGCCAGTTGTTCAGTCCTTAAAAGATACTGCAGCCCCAAGATAAAATACTCTATAGAGACAAAAAAACAGAGGGCTGGATATAAAATCAGTCAGACCTGGTAAAATCCAGTTTTCCTGTGTCTTTGGAAGAAATTTAAAGCCGTTTGTGAAATAAGCACACCTAATCATATGTTATATTTACTTCCCACTACATTACTTTGCAGTAATCTATGAGGTGGATGCTTTCAAAGACATTCTACAGAAGACTGGTGACTGACTGCAAGTGCAAGTGAAGTGCACTGGCCCTGATACCAACTCTGGGTTTCTTAAGCACTGGTAGAGGGTAAATCTTGTCTGGTAACTAATTAAATTTGATTCTGACTGGATGTCATAATGTGAAAAGTGATTTAATCCTTTGCTGTATCTTTAGTGAAACTGGAATTAGATTTGTCTTTCTTACAGATGCATCATCCATAGTATATGTTTTTTACAGGTACTGCAATAGTTTCTGTTGAGAGTAATCTTCATCCAATACAGCAGTTCTTCATTTCCATCTAATACGTTCCTAGCTGAGCAACTGCAGGGTCTTAGTGGCCCATAACCCATCTCCCTTCCAACAGGAGACTGACAATCCAAGCCCCGGCACGAGCAGAAATGCAGAAGTCAACATGCAGCCAAACTGAACATTGCAATGGCACAGTACACAGTGTCTTCTGTGCTTAACACATGGCTGTTGACCACGTGCGGCAAGTTTGGACACAAGGGGCAGGATTCACACCTTTTTTTGGGCATGAGGATGATCCATATGAGTAGATGTCATGGGTTGACACTGGCCAGCTGTCAGGCACTCACCAAAGCTGTTCACTCATTCTCCTCTGCAGCTGGACTGAAGAGAGAAAACATAATGAAGGGTTCATGAGTTGAGATAAGGACTGAGAGAAATCACTCATCAAATACCATCAAGGGCAAAACAGGCTTAACTTAGAGATATGAATTGAATTTAAACTTAGAGATATGAATTGAATTTATTACTAACAATAAATAATGAGAAGTAAGGTAAACCCTTAAAAACACCTTCCCCCCACCCGTCCTTCCTTTCAGCTCTACCTCCTACCCCAGCAGTGCAGGGAGATGGGGAATGGGGGTCATGATCAGTTCATTTCCTGTGGCTTCTCCCACTGTTCAGGGAGAGGAGTCGTTCCCCGGCTGCACTGTGGGGTCCCGCCCATGGGAGACAGTTCTCCATGAACTTCTCCAACGTGAGTCCATCTCACGAGCAACAGCTCCCTTCAAACTGCTGCAACGTGAGTCCACCCCACAGGCCACAGTCTCCCTCAAACCGCTGCAGCGTGGGTCACTCTTCCACGGGGTGCAGGTCTTCAAGGACAGGCTGCTCCAGCCTGGGAGCAGGGCACCTTTCTCCGTGGATCTCCCACAGGATCACTGCCTCCTCTCAGGCATCCACCTGCTCCGGCGTGGGGCTCCTCCATGGGCTGCCGGTGGATTTCTGCATCCTTGTGGATCCCCGTGGGCTGCAGGGGCACAGCTGCTTCACCCATGGGCTGTACCATGGGCTGTGGGGGAATCTCGGCTCTGGTGCCTGGAGCACCTCCTGCCCCTCCTTCTCTGCTGACCTTGGTGTCTGCAGAGTTGTTCCTCTCACATGTTCTCACTCCACTCTTCTCTGGCGGAAAATTACAACTGTGCCACAACTTTTGTTTTGATTTCTTCTTAAATATGTTATCACAGAGGTGTTACCACCATCTCTAATTGGGCCAGGCTTGGCCAACAGTATGGCCAAATTCAGAGCCATCAGGGATTGGCTCTGCCAGGCATGATGGAAGCTTCCAGCAGCTTCTCACAGGAGCCATCTCTGTCACCCCCCTGCTACCAAAAACCAGGCCATGCAAACCCAATACAGTAAATCAACTCATCAAGTGTAGGAGGATAGTGAAAGTGGGATGAACTCATAGAAAATGAGATGTGGAAGGTGAGGCTGAGAGGCAGAAGACAGCCTAGGTGTACGTTTCTGCTTTGAGAAACAGGTCAGGGAGAAGAGTGACTTCAGGTCTCCCGTAAGGCAGACGAAATACTCTTACAAGCAGCTGGGAGAAGTCTCATGATCACTGGCCCTTTTTCTCATGGGGGCCTTCAACTTAGCAGTTGTCTGTTGGAAATACACCACATCAGAGAGGAAAGAGTCCAGGGGGTCCCTGCAGTGTGTGGAAGATGACCTGACACAGCTGGTGAGTGAGCCAACCAAGGGAGGTGCCCTGCTGGGCCTGTTGTTTGTGGGCAGAGGACTCTGGGTGATGTGATGGTTGGATGCTGTCTCGGGCAAAGCCATCATGAAATGATAAAAGCTTTCGATTCTTGGAGAACGAAGGGGATCAGCAGAACTGTCACCTTGGACTTCCAGAGGAGAGCTGGTCACAAGTGGTAACCAAGGGCTCAGTTTTGGGGCCAGTCCTGTTTAATAACATCTTTATCAACCCAGTCAGTTTGCAGATGACATCAAGCTGGGTGGAGTGTTTAACTGCTGGAGGGCAGAAAGGCTCTGCAGAGGGATATGGAGAGGTTGGATCGATGGGCTGAGGCCAGTTGTATGAGGTTCAATGAGGTGAACTGCCAGGTCCTGCACTTGGGTCACAACAACCCAAGATAAGGCCCCAGACTTGGAAAAAAATAGATGGAAAGCTGTGCAGTGTAAAAGCGTCAGCCTGGGGGTGTTGGTCAACAGCTGCTGAACATGAGCCAGCTGTGCCCAGGTGGCCAAGGCCAGTGGCATCCCGGTCTGTGTCAGCAATAGTGTGACCAGCAGGACCAGGGCAGTGATTGTCCCCCTCTACTTGGCACTGGTGAGGCCACACATTAAATCCTGTGTCCAGTTTTGGGCCCCTCACTACAAGAAGGACATTGAGGGGCTGGAGCGAGTCCAGAGAAGAGCAACGGACATTGTGTAGTGGTGGACTTAGCAGTGCTGGGTTTTGGGTTGGACTTGATGATCTTGTCTTTTCCAACCTAAACAATTCTATGATTCTGTGATTCTAAAATCCCTGCTGCCATACCACTTCTTTCTTCCCAAATTTTCAAACAGATAGCTCAGCAGGTTCACCCGAGCAGGTCCAGCAGGCTGGTGAAAGATATGGGCTGGTCTGAACCACGAGAGATAAATGCTTAGAGGAGGCCAAAGACTTGAGGACAAATTTTATGGCCCTTTGGATCCTTAATGTTACTAAATGTAGGAAAACCATCTTACTCCTTGCTTCCCCCCAACAGCCCTGGTGTGTGCTGAGGTGCTGATTTGGAGA
The DNA here is from genome assembly GCA_013397865.1 of Struthidea cinerea. NCBI lineage: Eukaryota > Metazoa > Chordata > Aves > Passeriformes > Corcoracidae > Struthidea > Struthidea cinerea. The sequence goes on along the minus strand of VZTI01004654.1, from coordinate 1,073,219 downwards.
TGCTGGTGTCCAATGGAAGAGGAGGCAGGGTTTGAATAAATAGGGCTCTACTTCTCAGTGTTGCTGGTTGCTGTCATTGTTGCTGACAAGCCTGTTCCAGGCCTGGTGGCTGTACCTAGAATTATAAAGGTCAGGAGAATATCCAGATTTGTGCTTTCCTACAGAAACTAGGTAAAAAGCACAAATTCTAAAATGTCTTATAGAAATCACACACACAAAAAATCAAATAAAGCAAATAAAGCCCTCTGCGCTGTCAAGCACATAGTGTCCTCCTCCTCCCTCTTTCCATGACAGACAGATGTCACTGGAGCTGGGATATGGTTTACCAGCTCTCTGGCCTTCACAATGTTCTCGGCACTTCTTGCATACTCCCTGCATGCACATCCATGTGCTCATCCTCTGTTTTTACTGCTGAAGGTTATCGAGGGTCAATGAAGGCCTCCAATGCCACTTTCTATGGCCAGTTTAGATCTCTCAGATAATCTCCTGTGAGGTCACCCATCTCTTCTAAATGTCATGCACGCATGTGATCTGAAGGCCTTCACAGTCTGTCCTCATGCCTGAATGACACCCCAGTGACTCAGCCACTAACACCTCTGAATGAGGCCGCCTCTTAATTCCCTGCTATGGCTATTTCTCCAATAAATGTTACTGAGCATCCTCACACTAAGAGCAACCAAGTGGGGCAGTGCGAGGGGTAAGAGCTCTGTGGAGATTGGGAAAATCACACTGGTCGGCACCACACAGTTGAGAAAATTCATTCAATGTCAAATTCATATAGCCATGACTCAAATGGGACATGTGGGCTCTTCCCTAGCCCTTGAGAGGAGAGGAACGTGCTCTGCCTATGCCACACATCCAGCAAGGCAGCTGAAAGCGGCTGTGTTCTGACCTAAACCCAAAGGCCAGGTCAGCCGCAGGTGTAGGTAAAGCTGTGCTGGTTTGCACCACAGATTTATCACCAGCCCCTACCTGGAAAAGAGGCCCAGCAGATCATGAGCTCTGGAGGAGCCTGATTCAGAAAAACATGAGGTGGGACCACAGCCTCCAAAACCTCTTCCCACTGGGGTGGAGGCAGGCCAAGGAGGCTGGGAGAGAGGACTGGAGGCCTCTCCTTCCCTTCTCTTCCCTCCAGAGGACTCAGGCTCTCCTAGCCTGGTCTCTCCTGGGATTGCTCCCATCTAGCCTGCTTGGTTGAGGCTTCCTGCCCTGCTGTCCTTCAGAGACCTCCTCACATTTGTGGCAAAAAAGCCCACTGCCCAGGATTTCTAGTCCTTTCCCACAAAGCTGGGACTATCTCATCCCTCCATGAGCTTCTTTGGCGTGACTGTGTTTCCCACTGTGAAGGCATTCTGTCCTGCTGGAGCAGCAAGTGAACCGGCACGTTGTGGAAGTGATTTTGCATGGCAGGATTTCGGGAAACACAATGTATGTCAATGTGGAGGCATTATTCCTCCAGAATTTGTCTTGTTGTGTCCCAGCAGTCACACTGGTGTTGCATCATCTGGCAAACCTTTACCAAGAGCAGCTTCCAGTTCTTCAAGGGGGTCTCTGTTCTGCACCTCTTTCAACTTGGTATGGTACAGCATGAATCAGATAGAAGAATATGGCTGTTGTTAGTCTTGCTTATTGGTTTTTTTGGCTTACTGATATTTTGCACACCTTGCTCCTTCTCTTCAAGAAAAGAGAGAAGAAAGTGACATCCAGAAATGTGAATTACTAATACCCAGAACAAAAGATATTTCTCCTCTACCAATTTAATCTAAAAAAGAAAATTACCTGTTTTGTTTGTCTTTATGTCATGTAGGGGAAAAAACAAGAAAAACCTGCTCTGACATCAGTGGTGGTAGAGTTCATTTCCACACTACTGCAGTCAGTTGTCAAAAATGCATTTGTTACGGATCTATCTCAGCAGAAGTTCTCAAGTCATGACATTCCTGGGAAGAAGCATTTTAAAGAGCAGTGATGTTGGGCATTGACCTTCCACTGGCTCTTGCTATGAAGAGAGGCAGTGCTTTCAGGCAGACACTTTGCATACCCTTTGTCCTGTACATTTTCAGCCTACTGACATGCTTAGTAAAATTTGCAAACAGCAATTATGGTGTCTCCAAAGCATCACAGACCAGCATGCACCCCAGGCTCTCTCCTATTTAAGGATTTTGTTTTTCAGTAAAGCGCCTCTATTTAGAAAATCCGCTTGTGTGAATCACCAAGGCCTGAGGACTTTGTGACTGAATGCCTATTAGAAGCAGAAGATCCTGAAGTAGAGCCTCAGAGGGATTCAAAATGCCATCTAATCCATCTCCTGGCATCCAGGCAGATTTGTAAGGAATATATTCTTTACAGCACACTTTAAAGATGATGCCATGCATGATGGCAACCTCACAACCTTCCTAGGCAACCAGTCCTAGCCTTTTGCTCTCTTTACTGTTAGAAACTGTTTCCTAATTTAAAGCTGTTATTATTGGCACGTGTATATGTAACATATATTTGTGATATTACATGTTATGCCTCTGCAGGAAACATACAACACTGAGTAGAGCAATCAAATTGGAAAATTATGCCAATCCTATCAATTTCCATCCCAGAGGTGAGAAAGCAAACCCTGTATTTCCCAAGACGTGATTGACCTACATGCAAGGGGGAACCTTGGTCTCTTGTGATTTTTCTAGGTCAGATGATAAAAATAATGAGCCTTAAAAGAAAGTGAGCTGGTTCTTGCTGAACCCAAGCAAGAGCTGAAGGATTGCACTCAGAAGAACTAGTGGTTCCCAGTCCTGGGAAGCTCCACCTTCTCTAATGCCACTAGAGAACAGACCAAAACCAAAACAAGGAAAAAACAAAGAGGATAAATGACTCAAAGTTTAAAAGTCAAACCCCAAACTGCTTCACCATGCAGAAGGTGTAGCTCAGAACACATTTTATTATTTTCACAAGCAAGGAGCCCAGATGAGTATGTAGGTGATTGGTGTAATAAGAAATGATGCCATTCAAATGTAGAGTCAGCGTGAAAAGAGTCAAGGCAAAAAGTTGGATTATAGCTTCCCCAGAAATTCTCCTGGTTGGAGTTTTTGGTCATGATGAAATGAAAGGTAGGTAGAAGAAATACTGACAGAGATCATTTCATGTCTGAATAGTTTTAGGAAGTTGAGATGAGACTTGTAGCTGAGTTGAAGCTTTTTTGGAGCTACAGGTTCCCACATATTTGTGTAGGGGATGTAGAAGGACTATAGTTGTTTTGGAAAACCTGAACCTTTTGTATTCTTAATACAAGCTTTCACTACTAATAACAATCACAAGAAAATCCTTTTCTCTTCCCTCCATCCACATTTTATAAACGAGAAAGAAATTCTAATTTCCCAGCAGACCATTAGCATCCAACCCATCCCAAAAGGATAAGCAGAATGAAGGCGTCTATTTTCATCACTGAACACATAAGCTTTTAAAAATAACCTGCTGAAATGGGCCAAGGGGAGAAGAGCTTTACCCCTCCATCCTTGCACATACGTCCCATAGTGATGCCTGCTTTTATGGCAGTGCAGGCTGCCACAGGAAGCCAAGGTTAAATACTTTAGGGTTGAATAGCCTGGCTCCCCTTGGAGCTAGCATTTGTGACCTTTAGAAGACTGTGCAAACCAGAAGCTGGTAAATATTTGTTTCTAAGAGTAACCCAAACAATTAAGATCAAAAAGATTCATTGACTGCAGTGACTTACAGCAGTGGCCTCATGGGAGGGCACTTTCCAGCACTTTCTGAGTGTTTCAAAAGTGTCCATTGCACACAGCACTGTCCTAAACCAAACTGGACAGTTAGATGTCACCTTGATAACAGAATCACTACATTTTAGTAAATAGGAGGGACATTGTCATGGGGAGCATGGCCATTAGGATTGCTTAGCTGCCTGACAGGGCCTTGGCTTCTAACTGCTCTCTCTGCCTTCGAAAGTGACCTGAATTCTTTTGTTTCTGATGTCTTAGCTATGCCTATTTATCCTCTTGTTTGTCTTTTTAGTTGGAAATTTCAGTACATGGGAAACCACAAATGGGCTACAGTAACTGAAGTTCTCTGCAGTACTTTTTTCCTGGACATTATGGCAATGTGTTGTTACTCCAGAAGCTGTAGAAGTGCAGTATTTTCTCCAGTAACTCTTCTCTGAAAATATGAGGAAGGTCAGGAGAATGCCTGATCTGACTAGCAGGGAAAAAAAAAAATCAACATTTTATCATTTAATTAAACATTTCCAGAAGTTGAAGCAGTAGGAAACAATATTGCTTCTGAAGTAACCCAAGTGAGATCAGCAGGGGCACCCACATAACACTGGTGTCTGAGGATGCTGCTCCCTAAAGCATCAGCTAAGGCTGCAGAATGGGAGCATCCTAGAAGAGATTATTGCTGCCCTTCCCCATCCTTGCTCACCCCGGCCTGCTCACTCCATACAAGCCACTGATAATATCTACACAGTGGGAGGTAACCCACTAAAAATAAACTGCTGTAGGTGGAAACTCACCAGACTCTCTTCTATGGCAGATAAGGGGCTCAGTTGTAAAGGGTCTGATCTTTAAAATTACCCTTAGTCTAACAGGACCACTGGGAGCTGATTATACCCTGCATATCAGGTGAGAAAACCCAGCATATAAGGTTGAAAAATTAGGCTGAGACAGCCTCCCAGGCTGTGCTAAGAAAGTTGCATTTCTCCTTGTTCCAGAGTTGATGGCAAAATTTCTACTGGCTTTGAAGGAACCAAGGCCAGTCTCTATTTTCATATAACTCTGTAAACTTTGGACCAAAAAATTCTTATTTGACCACAAACCTCATTTAAAGAAAATTGCAAGATATAGCTCCCTGCAGAAGATCTGTTAGACTTCTAACAGCTATTTTATATCATCAAAGGCAAATAAACCTGCTTGGGGAAAAACAGGCAGGTGATTTGTATGGTGATTGCTTTCATATTCTGTTTATAATTTCAATTTACAGCCTCTAAGCCACGGTCAGGAGTAGCAGAAATGTCAGGGTGTGCAGTTTGTTTGCGCCAACTGTTTATTTTACATGTACAGCTGGTGTGTGTCAAAAGTGAGTGAATATGGCTATTTCAAGGTATGTCCTGAACTTGAGTGTTTTCTTTCCAGACAGTGTAATCTTCCAACCCTGGAAATTCTGTCAGGGTGCTGATGTTGGGAAGTATGGGAGAATTTACTTAATACAATCCATCTTTTTAGAAGTTTTGACTTAGCTGGTGTAATGAAGTGTTACACCAGCAGTGCACAGTATCTGCCTGCATAGTGATGGACTGAAAGTCTGCCTCCAGTCTAGTTTGTGAAGTTAATATTTTGACTTTTCTTTTGGTTTTGGGGTTTTTTTGCCAGGGCTGTAGGCACATTCATATGTTACTGTGAGCTAAATGAAAGTGTAGGCAGAGAGTTCATCTACTGCTATATATAAACCTACTTACCTTTTGAAATCAGGTTTCTTCTGACCAGATTTGACATTTTCACAGTGCAAATTCAGGAAATTTTCTTTGTGGTAACTGGCTTGTGGGACCATAGCTCAGCAAAGAGGAAGACTGGAAGAGGCTGAAAGGTAGGGAAGCCGTGGTTGCACCCTGTCAAGATGGTCAGGTTGGCCTAAACTACTGTATTGCTGTCACTGAATGACCTCCTGAAGGTATTAATTATGTCATTGCTTGTAGTTTTTAAAAAATTGAGGCAGGTACATTTATTTTTATTCTCTTCCTCCTTTCAATGACAGGATATCGAATTGACACGATTGCTTGGGAGTTCCATTTAACCACGTTTCTCACTGAACTTCAGCTCTCATTAGCATCCTCCCCTTGGACATGACTCTATTGGGATCAGAGGAGGTTCCTCGACACCAGTGCTGCTTCCTTGAATGGGGGAGAAAGGTGCAACTGTACTGGTTTTGTGTTTGTGAGGACTAAGGATTCTCTGGAAGAACATGGCATCCTGCTGAACCATTTTCCTCACCCTCACCCCCAAAGCCACTGTCTCTTTACTGCAGGAGGAGCGTTGCCAGTCCACCTAAGACCTCACCTCTGGCTGACCTGCATTCCTGAGAAGGGTGTGTGTGCTTGACCCAGGTGCATTGCTGGGTGCCTCAGCAAGGCTGGAGTGGTGCATCCAAGGGCTGCTGACTTCTAACGTCAGACAAGTCCCATGGTTCTGCTGAGAGACACCAAGTGCCCTGGTGAGATGGGCCACCTGGAAGACCAATGGACAGGTAAGTCTTTGCAGTATTGGGAAGGTGGTTTGCTCTTAGACATTTCAAGTTTGTGTTTCCCCCCAAAGAGTTGCACATGTTTCAGGTCCATCTGTCCTCTTCACCATCTTTTCACTTGTCTACAATTTCATTTCTTGGGTGTGACAGAAAGAGCAATGATTTTCCTGCTTCCAGCAAAATGCAAAAGCCCCCTGAAAACTCTGCTATTGTACCAGGAAGATGCTGCTGCACTGCCATGCCAGGTGCACACTGCTGGGGCTCAGGGCATGAGCTATCTGTGGTCACTCCCTTTGAGAGTCACTTATGTCAATCTTTATCCTAGACAGATGAGACCAAAATAAACTTGCCGAATATAGAACAGCCTTTCAAGCTGTTTTGGGCATACTATGTGTTTTTCCTGTGCAGGCAAACCTTTGCACTTCAATGAGGAAGCCAATATTTGCATTGTTCCTGTCATAAGAACTCTAAACTAAAAATTAATAAAAGTGAGCTCATAGTACATTAGCTCTTGGAGAGTGCCTTGGGGATGAGGGGTTTGGCTCACTGCGATCCACAGTTTATATGCATGCCCAGCTGGCATCCAGATCAGACCAGGGAAAGAGGGGAGATGACTGAAGCCATGGTCTGCTAGGATTTGGCCTGGGGAAGAAAACTTGACATACACCATTTCTGTAACTACTCTAGAAATTTCTTTCAGGAGTGGAATTTAGAGACTATGTCTGGTGTGGAGGGAATTGTCTCTCTCCCTGTTTGGTGAGCAGGGCCACCAGTACCGTATGCCACTATGGACTGGCTCTGAGATCAGCCTGACAAGTGATCAGAGAGGCTTGCTAGCCACACACCATTCGGTAACTCATGCAGATTGGGGGGTAAATGATACACATTCCATCAATGCCTTTGTCACACTCCAGCATGGCTTTATTCAGTCAGGAGTCACTGAGGAAAAAAAGCCCTCTACACACCTGGTGGTTTGTCACCCATCCTTCATCCTTTGGCATGTACCATTCGTTCCAGCTGCACTTCACCCATGGGTGCTCTCCTACTCTCAAACATGAGAGCTTGTGAGTGAATGAAAAAGGATCAGCAGGTGCAAGTGCAGGCCTTTCAGTCCCAAGGATAAGCCCGAGACTTTACACGACATGGAGGGACCCAGTACAAGTCCCTAGGCAATGTGCTGCTGCTACTGACAGTGATGACAACAACAATGACAATAGTGTACAGACTCTAGGATCACTTTTAGTGATCAGCTGAGTGTAGGCATCAGGATCTCATCATCTCATGCAGTAACAGCAGCTGATTACACTGTAACCTTTACTTTGCTCACTAACAGTCCATGTCTTGGAGAACATTTGCTTGAATGTGAATTAGGAAATGGAAGAGGATGGTAGAGTTGAATCCTAACAGCTTATGTGAAAAGCACCTTGATTTCAGAGAGATCTGCAGCTTTACTTCAACACTGCAGCTTTACTTCTTCTCTATGGGGTCCCAATAGAGGAAAATGTCATTTCAGTTTTCTCCTCTGTGGTCTCAGAGCACCAGTTGTTCCTTACATCTCTATCCCTATAAAAACTCATCCTCATTCTAATTACAAGGAAACACATTAAAAGACCACTGAACCATGTGAAGCTAGTCCCCATCTCCTTATCCTTTTCTCAGATGTGAGGTGTGTATCCCAGTTATTCAGGTTTTGTACTGGATAGGTGTACCCCCATGGAGATCAGGTCAGGGTGGACTGGGCTGTGTGCAGTGGGGGCAGTGCTGGGAGCTGCTGGGTGGGTGTCTCCAGCCACAGGCAGAAGGGAAAGCCCAGCTCTCCTGCCAAGAGTGGTCATACAGCCCAAAGCTGCAGCTGTTGCCACTACACGCACCCATGCATATCAAGTTTGGGAACCCAGTTCAACCAGCCCCAAGGTCTTTGGGAGGCAGGAATGCTGCATGGGGGTCAGAAATGTTCTTCTTATAGCAGGGGGGCTTCCACACTTGCAGAAGGGACCCATGAGCAGAGCAGCTTCAGCTAGGGCTGTACATACCCATGCTGTGCAAAGTCAGCAGCCACAGGTGTCTGTGAGCATCCCTGAGCTGGATGCAGAGTGAAGATGCCCCTGGGCAGGGGTTGCAGGTCCCACTCTGCCCCACCAACAGCACAAGCAGCACTGCTTGCCCAGGGGTGAAAGCCAGGGCTTGGTGCAGAGCATCTCTGGTGACACCTGGCCATCACAGGAGCAGATAAACCCCAAGCAGCCCTCCACACTCAGCTGTGAGATGCTGTGAAAGCCATTAGTGCATCTGCTCTGAAATGGGCTCATTAAAATACACATTCTCCCTCATTATCCTATGGCTGCAGTGCCTGACTCATCCCACTGCAGTTGCTCTGGAATGGGAACCCAAGTTAAAAATTTTCCAACTTGTTTTTTATTCACCAGGGAAGCTCATGTTGAACCCACTGAGATTGCAGTGGAAGCTGGAACAACATCTGTCTTCATGGGAGGCAAATGAAAGGAATCCTGAAAAAACAGGGAGAGGAAATAAATGAGGCACTGTCTGATAGAAAGTCTGTTACTTCATGTTGTCTTCCATAATTTGACACGGGATGCTTTCTTGCACAGGTGCAGTTATTGCTGGAGTAACCCAGCTGGGACATGGCCACTCCCAACTCAGGTGTGCCAATGGTATTTCCTCCTTTACTCCTCTTTTTCCACAGAACCACAAAAAACTGCCACACAGCCGTGGCCTAGCAGCCATGGTCTTGCAGTGAGCTTTGGCTGGGACCCCTTCTCTGACTACTGACCATGCTAAACCTCTCTTCTCCCCAAAGGCAGACAGAGCCCTGCACTCAAAGGTTTTGCTGCCAGCCCTGTCCCCAGACACAGACCCCTCTGAGGTGGCACATGGATGGATACAGGGTGCTGAGGGTTTGCAGAACTTCTCTGACAGGCTGGGGGAGGCACTGCCTTGTGCTGCCTTCCTGCTCCCCCAGCTCACAGGGACAGTGTCCTGTGGACATCGCTCAGACAGTGCTTAAAGCCGCAGGCAGCCCCAGCCTCCCCCTGCCAAAATGGAAACCTCACGGCCTAAGCCCACCTCATCCAAGCTGGGAACCTTCTCTTTTATACACAGACATGAAATCACCAAACATTGCTTTTAGCTGCAAGAAAATTCCTCCCTCTTACTGTTTTGCTCTTAAGGACTGCTTTCCTGGGCTAAACATCCTTTGCTTTAAATAGATGTGCTGACCCAAATACTGCTGTGAATGATTATTCAAGGATGAAGAACAGACTGTAGTCCAAAGATTTTTACAAGACAAATCAATAAGATCTTTCTGATTAGCACTTCTAGAAAACCTGTATGCTATAGTCTTTACTCAGCTCATTTTGCTGTTATTTGTTCATGTGGTACATTATCAAGCATCTGGAATATTTACTCTGTTGTCCTCTGGACTGCACTGATTTCTTTTGGAATAATATGTAGCCTGGAAATCCTCTGCTGTGGATTTTTGTAACAAATATTTTACAGTAAGCCACATGTTACTAATGAGCCTAATATTACTTGTACAGCTCTTTTTGTAATTACTCTTAAAAAATAATTGGCAAAATATAAAGTAATAATTCAATTGTTTATTAACTGATGGCCTACTTGCAATATTAAACTGAACATGGCATTGCAACTTGGGCCATTTTTCAATTTTTTATAGGAAAAAACCTCTGCACATGTGGAAGTCAACGTTTTTCACAGCACACATCTGAATGGGTTTTTTTATTTCAGACTGCCTACTGTAGTAGAGCAATCACTTCAACAGAAATTATACTGAAAGCCTGAAATCTAAATCTAATTTAAAGTCTAAATGATGCACATGATTAAAAATGTATTATCTATTCCCAACAAATCAGCATCATTGAAATACTAATACCTCCCTAATTTTAAGCACCATCTAGTGAGTCAAACATTAGATCTGATCTTCCAAATTATGCCCAAGGAAAAGAAGATCCTGGTTTGACTGCATCCCACATAGTGCTAGGTCTCGTGCTGAGATTTTTAAGTTAGCTGTTTAGTCACCATCTCTTCTCTTACTAATGGACATTAAATATTCCTCCAAAAGTGCTGGAGACCTCAGCTGCTGCAGGAAGATAATTTGTTCGTTGATAAAGGAGGGTCTTGGCTGAGCAGGCTCCCAAGTTAGACAAGGCTAACTGCCTGCAAGTGGAGCAGGGAGAAACCTCATTTTGATAATGATATTTTTTTTTTTTTTTTATCACTCCAGAGCAAGGGACTGGAAAGGATGTGGCTTCATTTCAATTATAAGCCAAAGAAAAAAATCTCCAGGCAAATAAACAGCTTTATAAGGATCATGATTCTTACTACTTCTATTAGCTGGCTTGCCATGAAGATGAAGTAGGTCTGAGAGGGGATAGCACAGCAAATCTGCATACAATTATAGGACCTGCTTACCTGGCACTGGTGTTAAATCAGTTCAGTTAAATCAACGCCAGCAACTGACCTGTATAAACGGCCGCCCACTGATGGAATTCATTTGGAAAGCAAGTGATGCACAACCAGCTGGGTTAACATGAAATCACTGGGCACAGGCAGGGATGTTCAGACTGAGCCTCGTTTGGCCTCTCTGAAATTACAGAGCTTGTGGCTGGAGCTGTACTGGTACTTCACACATGCCAGCAAAACTGGTGCAAGACCGGGCAGTCCCTGGCCTGGCCTGGCCTTGCGGGGGATGAGGAAAAGGCATGTTGCCTTTGACTGGGAGTGCATCACTTGGGAGGCAGATCACTTGGGGGATCAGAAATATTCCTTGGCTGCTGCTGGCAATACCCTCAGTTGGCCAAGCCATATATTTGATCTCTTCCTGGTACATCTGGATCTGGGGGAAGTAGGATTTAGTGATGTGTCCTTGGTCCCAGCTACTCTGTGGGACCAGCACACGCATTTCAGCAGTGCCCTGGGGCTGCTGGCCATGGCTCAACAGCAGAACACCAGCCCAGTCCTGTGCATGGGGTCTCTCCTGGTGGTGCATGCCCAACCACCTGCCCAGCCAGTGGCTCACCTCTGCTGTGCTACGTCTGCTTGGAAGGTCACACAGTGAGGGAGGCTGAGGACCTGACCCGGGCCACAGAGACCTCTCTGCTGGTTCTGTTTTTGGGTTGTCCCCTTTGCTCCCTGTGCATCACTTCCTGGCTGTGTCACCTAACCCTGCACCTCAGAGCAGCTGTGGCAGCACAGGCTAAGGGCTGGTGGAGGACAAGGACTGTTGGTGAGGAGGAGGTGATGCCAGGAGGTTTGCGTGCCAGAACTGCTGCAGGAACTCTCCTCAAACTCAGCCCTGTGCTGCAGGCACAGCTCCTGTGCTCGCCTGCCTTACCCCGCAGGCTCCCAGGGAAATTGTGATGGACAGTGCCCACCTGCTATTTCAAAACAGTGGAGGTTTATCTGCACCTCGTGTTACAGAAATCTGGTACCTGATGGGGGTTAAACTGGGGAAAGAACTGTCTCTAGGAGCAGTAGCATTTAAGGCCCAGTCCCTCATCACCAGGACTCATGACTGCTGAGGGTTGACAAAGGTACCTGGTCTTTGGTCTCTACTTCCAAAACAGGAGAAGTATCAAAACTGAAGCTTGGAATCAACTGCACAGCTTCACTAACACCTGAAATACCTTAAGAGTTGTCCCAACTTGGACACAGGCAAAACCACTGGGAAAAAGAAACAAGCATCCCTTTTCTTCTTCATCCCTACTGCCCATACATGTTGTGTTGCTAGCAAAGGGTAAGATCTTTTAGCAAGATCCTGATTTATGGTCTATAATTTCATGATAGAAAGTGGATTCAAGCAGGAATTCAATTTTCAGAGCTGTACAGCAAAGCAGAATGATATTTTTGGAGTCCTTCCCCACAAACAGAGCAGAGTATGTGTAGGTATCAGTCTGGTTAGCAAAACAGTTTGTGCTCACTGGAAGAGTCACACAGCATACACGATCCATATTAGGATCCAGTCAGCTCCAAACACCGCTCAGCTACAGGGCTAAGCCAGAATTTCATGACATCACATAAATAAATATAAAGAAATACAGCAAAAAGGCTATACCTTGGGCTTAAGCAAAAGGCAAAATTTCCCAGTCCTGTGGGATCCTTCTCTGTCCCCAAGTCTGCTGGCTCACAGTGCAGCAAAATGATCTGGCATTTATCAACCCTGGCAAGGTCTGCAAGTCCTGAGGGTGTTTGATTTGGAAAGAAAGGTGTAGGGAGGAGATTCCTGAACACCTCCACCCAGAGTAATGCAAGGAAAAAAAGGAAGAAACAAAAGCAAGAGGTCAGAATGTGCAGCCTGCCCAGAGCTGCTATTCCTGGTAGAAATTAGACCCTGAAGTGCCCAGGTGAAAATCAGGGATAATCCCTGTATAAGTGCTTCTAATTAGGACAAATTGAAAGTGAGAAAGTTGAGCAAGACAGCTCTAGCCCATTCCTGGGGGCTCCTGGTTTGTTCCCAGCTGGTAACCGAGAGCACAATTATGCAAAGCCTGCTCTATAAACAGAATTTGGTTTATTATGGCCGAACTGGGGGAATCTATTTTTGTTGCCACTTTGTGGGAATGTGTTACCCTTGCGATTTTCAGCCAGGTCATTCCAAGTCAGCTGCTTTGGCTGCGGCTGTCAGTGGAAGCTCCTCCGTCCGCCCAGTCCCTGGCCCCATTTCTCACCCGCCTGGGGCTGGCTCCCAGGCAAGGGGGACAAGGGGATGAGCCTGTGGCTATTCTGGTAGCTGTGAGCTATGGAGGTGTCACGTGAAGCAAAGAGCCAGAAATGCATGTCAAATCGAACCAGTGACTAATCACGGTATTTTGGTTGTCTTAGTGGCTGCCGGGGAAAGATTTATGGGCTCAGAAAATTTTCCCGTAATAATCCCTGGGAGCTGATTTGATCTTCGGCTGAGGCTTCCCAAGACTGTGTGGAAAGAGGACGGAAAGGGGGCTGCTGTCCCAGGGGTGGTGACGTCTAAACTGATCGGAGTTCAAAATACAAACAAGAGGAGAAAAGTCGGCGCTCTCTTCTCGTCTGTGTCCGCTCAGAGCCACGCGCTGGCAGCCAGAGAGGATCCCTTTGATCTGCCTGTGGAGCAAGAAGGGCTGGGGGCGACGGCTGAGCAGACACGAAGGGCCACTTATTGGGATTGTTATCTAGCTCCCTCATCTGTCACCTGATGGCCAGCCAAGCAAGTGCTCGGCACAACCGTGGACCCTTCATCCTCGCACAGCTCGTGGAAGCAAGAAAAGTAAGCATCCTGCAGCTGATATGACATTCAGCTGTTTTTTCTATAAAGGAATGAATTGAATTCACTACAAATCTACTAACTGTCCCCCTATGCCAGGCAAGAGACTGACTCGGGTTTCTTTTTTGGTTGGGCTTTTCTCTAACAGCTGGAGGTCTGCTGGGCATTCAAGCAATGGCTGTTGAGTAAGGCAGCTGTTTCAATATCTAATTGCATTTTAGCTCTAATAGCTCAAGGGGAAAGCATTGCATTGTCTGCCATGAGCTACTTCCTGTCCTACTGCAAAGCACACTGCACCGCCGTGCTCGCCCAGTACCAGAGCCTGAGGTCAGAGGGCTTTCTCTGTGATATTTTGCTGAAAGTGAAAGAAAATGAGTTTCCTGCACACAAGTCCTTGTTGGCATGCTCCAGTGACTACTTCCGAGCCATGTTCAAAAGTTATACCCAAGAGTCTAAAGCCAGCGTTATTCACCTACAAGTTGTCTCACCCACTGGGCTCCAGCACATTCTGGATTTCATTTACACATCCCTGCTGCCCCTTTCCTTTGAAAGCCTGGAGGATACCTTGGAAGCTGCAAGCTACTTACAAGTGACTGATGCTATTGGTTTGTGCAGTCAGTACTTAGTTAAAAATCTCGCCTTGGAAAACTGCTGCTTCTCTGCCAATGTGGCCAGGAAGTTCTACCTGCCAGATGCCCTAGCAGCCACAGAAAAATACATTATCAAAAATGTCTGGAAGCTGCTGGACTTGGATTTGTCAGGACTTCTCGAGCTGAACTTCAGGTCTTTGCTAGCGGTGATTCAGTCACCAGATCTCCCCATGGTGGAAGAATGTCGCCTGTTGAATCTTGTCCTGCTGTGGTTGAAGCAGGATAAATCCAGGCTGGATCATGCAAGCAGCCTTTTAGAGCACGTAAGATATGGTCTCATCCCAGTGGAAGAGCTGAGAAAAACCTACACACAGTCAGAAGTGTCCCTCTCAGCAGGTATTAAGTGCTTGATCATAAAAGCAATAAATTATCACACATCTGTATTCAAACAGCCTGTCATGCAGGATAAGTCCACCACACTGAGGAACCAGAAAACTCGGATCCTTCTGCTGGGGGGAGGGACAGCAAGTGAGGGGCTCATCACCGATGTGGTGGCCTTCGATGTTTACAATCACAAATGGCGAACCCTCACGCAGCTGCAGGACAGGGTGCAGAACCACAGTGTGTGCGTGGTGGGGAACTTCCTCTATGTCTTGGGTGGGGAAATACAAAGTGGTACCCCGGGTGACGCGAAAAGTGAAAAGACCTTATCAGTTACAAACAAGGTCCATCGGTATGATCCAAGATTTAACACATGGACCCAAATCACAGGCATGCTGGAAAAGAGATGCCAGTTTTCTTGCTGTGTCCTAGGCAAGGATATCTTTGCCATTGGTGGAAGGGGTGAGGACGGGTCGCTGCATTCATCTGTGGAAGTCTATGACATCAGCAGGGATAGATGGAGGAAGGCCAAGGAATTGCCATGCAGGATACATGGCCATGCCAGTGCTGTTTGCAAGAACACCATATACATCTCTGGGGGCAAGTACTCGGCCCCAGCCAGCACAAGCAACGATGTTTATTCTCTGAGCTCACTTGAAGTGCAGTGGGTGAAACGAGCCCCAATGAGCATTGCTCGGTTTGGGCACCAGATGGCAACAATCAGGGAATCCATATTCACCTTTCTGGGATTATATGAACCTTTCTCTGAAATAGAAAGGTACGACCCAGATCAAAACCAATGGACCCGGCTAAGACCACTGGTCTACGATCGATTCTCCTACGGCCTGGCAGTAGTAGAGGAAACAGCTCTTCTTATTGGGGGAAAGAAATGGCAAAACTCACTGGAGGTCTGCACGCAAGACGTGGTTGGCTACGATATTGACAACGATGGCTGGGAAGAGATCTGCAAGGCCCCTGTGCCGTGGTGTGGGCTGCAGTGTGCTGTGCTCCAGCTCTCTGAGGTGGCCGAAGAGCAGGACAGCGACAGCCAGCAGAAGAAGCTGCCCAACTGCTGAGCTCCCACGCTGAGCAATATCGATCCCAGGAGATGAGCGAGCAGGGTGGTCCCGGAGAAGAAGAAAATTGCAGCCACACTGAACATGAGAGTGGAAGTTTTGCTTGGATAAGCCAAATGCTTGGTGGAAACAGGCAAGAAAATCTGGCTCCAGCACAGGAAACACATCTAGGATTTATAAAGCTGGAAGCTGATCTCACTGAGCAAGGATGTAACCAGTAGCAAATTTAGAGGCAATAAGTGAGAATCATAATCCTTGACTTTTGGAGAGTAATACCTAGATAGCAATTAGTAAATGTTGCAAGTCAGATTTTTCACATATTAAAAAATATAATCCATCTTTTCTGTTTTCTTAATCAGAGGTAATTTTCCCAGCTGGTAAGTGCTATTGAATTTTTATGCTATGGCTAAGCAAAAGGAAAGAGAGCTGTATAAATACTAGAAAATTGATACCTACAAGAATTAGGAGCAAGTATTGCCAAGGAAAAGGTATTATTTGATATACTATGTACTAGGCAAGAATGTCTTAGCTAGCCAGCACGAAATTACTGGACAGAAAGCAGGGATTTTTCACTACGTAGACTCAGCTACAGCTGAAAGTTAAAACACTGTTTATTTGATAAAAGCCATTTCTCTCTCAGTGGCCTTTGTTGTAGAACACCTTCCAGATGTTTACTTTGTGTTATTTTAAAAATTCACGCTACTGGTGATGTACATTTCTTTTGTATCCAAACCCTGTGTTAGCTTAGATGGCCAGAGCTGAATGGGAATCCTTATCATCAGCCTCCAAGAAGCTTGTAACAGGAGGAACAGGCTGTTACTAATGCCTTGGCATTTACCTCGGTACCATACGCTGCTTTATCACACCTGTGCATAAGGGCAAAATTCTTCATTGCCGTTGAACTGCTACATGAGAGAACCCTGCAGTCAGAAAAGGTTTACTTTCATCAAAGAGTACAAAGGGGAGGGAGGTAACTGAAGGTTTTCAGAAGTCTTTACTCAGTGTCTGCCTACATATGAATCACCAATAGTGTCACTCCCTTCTGGCCACACCGGCAGCGTTTGAAGTCACACAGGGGTACTTTATGATACATGGATATGTGAAATGCAGATAAAATGGTCAGATGCCATAGAATCACTCTGGTATGGAGTAAATTGAATCTTGAGCCATAAATGTTCATTTAAAAGCTAAATTTATTGTACTTCATTTTACAGTGTTCCCTTTCTAGGCTGAGAATTAATACAATAAAAATATATATAGAAGAACATTTAATAGTCTTTAAAGAAGGCAGCACAATGGAGAGGACACATGTTCTTTGTCACTAGACTAGCTTAAAAAACTGTAATGTTTAATTTTCACCTTTAAAGCAATCAAGCTAACTTTACTAATGTAAAGTGCAGGCAGAATGGCTGTTGCATAGCAACAGATCTAAGTCTTCTGAACTGCCTTGGTTTTGACAAGGAATCAACTACACAATGTGCATATACATCCATCAGATATAAAGAGTTTTTCTTATGAATATATTTACTTTTGGTCCAGTAAAACAATAGCAAGAGAATCTAAATGCTTGGAACAATAGCACAATCCATTTCAAGTCAAGCATTTCTTAAGAGAAATTTACAAAAACCTCACAAATTTAATATACAAGTCAGTACCCATGCAGTAAATAAATGTCCAGTTTATACAAACAATATTCTTCTAATAGTACAAATCTTACACTGGATCCAGAATTCTATACAAATGTTAATACATGATTTGTCATCCATACGACTTCAATATAGGATTACTGAAAATGGGCTACAGAAAGGCCACTCTTCTGTACAGTTGTGCAAAATCTGCAGAACATTTGCAATCCAAATGCAATAAGAAGACAGAAAATGAGGGGTAGAAAGAGAAGAAGAAAGAAAAAGGGGAGCAAGAGAGAAAAAGGGGAAGAAAGAGAGAGGAATAAAGAAAGAAAGAAGAAGAGAGACAATAAATCTGTCCATTCTTTCCTTCATCCCTTCATGGATGCAACTGCCAGGAAATATCAGAGCTCATAAAGATTGAAGTACATTCACTGAGCTGTACAGGCAATAGTCTCAAGTTGGTTAAGAGTACAACTCACTAAAGTATAAAGGAGGCTTTTCCTTTCCACATGAGCACTATTAAATCATGTCATGAGTCCTAACTTACGCAGCAAAATACTGAAGAGCAGCAGAAATATTTTGTCATGCTCGTAACATTTTTCAAAAACAAGCCCATAAAAAGTAAATATATTATTTAAGAGTTCCCTCCCACTTTTATTTCAGGCATGTGCCTAACTCTAAGGATCTTTTTCCCCTCATATTCACTGGGTTGTCTTCAGCAGATAGCACATCTCATGGAAGTTTAAAACATTTTAATTGGCTTGTGAACTCAGCAGACCCCAGAGACATCCCTTCCCCTGCAAAAGCAAACCAGAGGCTTTTTTACTCCTCAGTTATTTTTCAGGTTCTGTGCTCAGCTCTGCTCTCATCACACATTATCCCTGCATACAATACAGCCAAATTTCACAGCTCAGAAAACACATAGGAAACTACTTGAAAAATCCTATTGACTCCTTTTCTATTGTGGGAATCTTCAAAGCATCACAGATTTGAAGCATTTCACTGGGAACCTTTTCCACTGCTGCTTTTCTGGGCTAAAGAAACACTGCTACCAAGGATGTTGAAGGTCTACATTTTCCCTTTTGCAAAATCTGCACATTATACTGATACCTTCAGTGCAAAAGCATCATCAATCACAGTACCATGACTAATTGTTTTTTTAAAATCAATCTAATGTGATTAAGAGACAACACACAATTTGGTCTTAATTATAATACAAACCAGCATCCCTTTGCAGTGGTGGTAAACCTTAGCAACAGGCTTTTATAAAGCACAAGGAAATAAGACCTAACCTTTTGACACTTAAATTCACATTAGTCATTTTTCCGTCTGCCGACTTTCATCCTTTTATGTGTTTGACAAAACTGAAATGCAACCACTGCATTACACTTTTTCCCTGTTATTTAAGAAAACTCCTAGAGTTTCTCATGAGATATAAAAATTGGTTTTCTCCCACCACCAAAATAGTACCTGCACTCCAAAAATGCAATGCAATACTGGAATTATATAATATAAAATATCATTGTAAAACTGACCTTTGATAACAAAAGCTTTAGCACGTGGAACTTCCTGCATGAAGGCCACAGTCTTCCAAAAATGCTTTTAAATCCTTTTCTTCAATAGCTAAAGATCATGTTTTTTAATTCACAGAAGGTAAACACAAGCAGAGCATTGGTAGCATATAAAATATACAAATCCTCATTAAAGAAGTGGTATCGCTGACCATTGAAGGCTTACTTCACACAGCTGAGTAACATTAAAATATCATTTACTAGAGCTCTCACCTATTGATATAAAAACTACTTTATGCACTTAAGTAAAGGGCTGGAGTGTAGCAAATGGACAAAAAGAGAGACCTTTATACATGTGTTTCTATGTACGAGTGAGTGTGTGCTAACGAGGCTATAAGTGCTTCAGCCTCAGACGAGCCATTAACAGAGTCCCTCGGGGGGCTGCTTTCGTAGACGTTCATGAAGACATCAAGGTACATTTGCTTCCATTCTTGAAAGTCTCTCGATGTCAAAGCTGGATTATCCAGAACTTTATCTATAATGGCTACTTCTCCTTCCCTGGCCTGTGAGAGAAAAGGAACAAGCAAAGAGTTAATGCAAGTGATGAGTCACTGGCAAAATCAATCACATGGGTGATGGTGGAAGGAGAGAATGGGGGCTGCAAACTCAAGCCTCAGAGCCCCTGAAAGCACAGGGACTATCTGCTCTATGAGCACTCACAAACAGGAGCCCTTTCTGCAGGGTGTAACACTTCCCTCTGTGGGACTTGGGCTTCCCCCACCTTGTCCAGAACCCTCGGTAAAAGTCCCTATTTCCCCACCTGCCCCCTTGTTCCTTTTGTTCAGCCCCAGAAAAAGCAAGCCCTGTACTGTTTACTATTAGCTGCTTGCATTTCTCAGGATGGCTTTCACACAACAAAGTGCCATCTATTTGCTCTTGATCGGCATCAGAAATGCTGCGTGGGTGTGTGGGACGCAGACACACACACAGCTCCCACCTGCCAGCACACCTACTCCTCTTTACCAGGCTTGTCATGGGGGCATCTGAGCTCTGCATTGCAAAGGCTTGTGCAAGGAGTCCCGTGTGAAGGACAACTCATCTTCACTGAAGATCTACTGCATGTGATGGGCTGGCTGGCTGCAACCTCATCCTACCACTGACGTGGCAAAGAGAAGGCAGAGAAAGGGAAAATATAACATAGCTGCTGGTACCTCCTTATGCACAATCGGGGCAGGGGAAGTGACTGTATCATAATCCCTCTCTGGTGACTGGTTCACAGGGAGCTGAGGGTCACAGTAAGCCTCAGATGTACCCGTAGCCACTCACGGTTGTTGCAAGTGGTGGAAGCTGGGTGCCACAGCCATAATCCTTGGAAACAGCTGACACACAGGTTTCCAGCACTACTCCTCAGCACAGGAATGGCATGGCCACCAGCAATCTCCCCTCCAACCTCCCTGCTAGACAGATTTCACACTCCTCATGGCTAACTGACATTTTCCATGTCCATACTATGAGTATGTTAAATCTTCCTGGATAGCATGGCAAGGGGAAATATCAAGCTGTGTATCATGGGACAGATCAGAAGGGTCAAAGACATCTTCCATAAGCAGTACTTTCATGCTTTGCAAACAACAGCAAATTAACACTGTCTGCTAGAATACTCATTTCCAGAAGAAGAGGGCAAGCTGAGAACGAGCTGTGGAAAAGAAACCATGGGAACTCCTGATCACCATATCTCTGCTTGAACTACGACAACTTATTTCTCACAGGTTGTGGCTGGTCCCACACCTCTGTACTACCAGCCAGGCAGCTCATACTAAATGACAGGAGAATGATTTTGTGTTATCCCAGGAAAGAGAGCACAGGGGTCTTTCAATAATGACATAGAAGATGGGACATCAAGAGCTAGAAGCAGTTTGGAGGACTGTCTCTGGATACTACTGTGTAGGATAAAACTCAAGGAGAGTTCAGAACATCAATGCCAACAGGCCAGCGCAATTGGCTGCATTCAGGAAGGAGAAATCAAAGGCACTGATAAAAAGAAAGAATAATTGACTAGATAATAGCAGTAGCTACTGGTTGATACGATTACCAGTAGTGGAGCTCTGGGCTGTAATGCAGCTAGTCACAAGTTACCACGATGTCACTGCAAACCAAGCATGTGTCACCCTATGCTGCTGTTCTACGCAGGAAACAACTATTATCTGTCTTTGCTCCTTGCTGCCGTTGCATTTTCCATTACTGGTGTCATGTACTTAAGAATGATTTGCACCAATCACAGTCCAAACAAGAGTGCTGACAGGCTTAGAAAATATGGCTCATGGACAGAGAATGAACAAATTGTGTTCGCTTGGTCCAAAGGAAAGAAGTTCCAGAGAAGCACACAACCAGGCACCTGCCGGGTCAAGAGGCTGCACTGGTTTTGGACTTCCCTGAAGGAAAGCAATTTCATTTGCAGGAAGGCATTGGTATAATGTACCCCAGGTATCAATAAACACCAACAAAAGAGACAATTCAGCATGGTAGCAGGCTGCTGATGCTGAACCACAGCTGCGGTGTGACTGACCCTGCCATGGTACAAAAGCACAGCTATGGTGTGAACCTCCTGCCACCCCGATGTGTGTGAGAGCCCTGCGATTTTGTTTCCATTTCTCAGGCTTGCAGAAGCCATGTGGACAGCTTGTGAATGTTGCCTTTTTTTGCCAGCCTGCAATCCTGCAAAGACTCGCATACCAAGATAATAATGCAAGCTGCCTTCAATGAGATGATACAGTACAGGAAGTTAAGCATGTGTAGGATTTTTTTTCAGGATGGGAGCCCCACAGCATGAAAATGATATTGTTTAAATGCTTCTCTAGGTGACGGAAAATGAAATTAATTAATGTTGATAAAGCCCTCTTTGATGAAAGCTGTTACAAAATGCACTCTACAATTATCTGGTGACTTAAAATGTGGTAATTTAATATAGTTAACAGGGTCCCTGAGGAAATCCAGCATATTGTTTGCTAAAATCTCTATCAGGACAGAACTGAAACTGCTGTAACAAACAAAGGAAGCTGACAAGGAGGCAAAATGAGCTGCAGTACATTTCAAATGACCATAAAAATCTTCAAATCTATCATTACTGCTATCTGTTTATTTAATCAATTTTACTGATTAAATACAATGATCCTATCAGCTTACAAAAAGCAAACACACAGTTTCCTCCTGGACAAGATCATCAATTAGAGAACAGTCAAGTGTTGCAAGATACTGTGCCCTTCCAAAGGCTGGCTTTGCTTAACTTTAGACTTTGGCAATTACAAAGTGAATGTGTTTTGGTAAATGAAAACATTCAGGGACAAAAAAGGGATTAAGGTTTCCTCCAATAATTTGGTGTCAAATTCCGTTAAACTAGCTAGAGGAGGAGCAGCTGACTGAGATTAAATACAAGAAAATAAAGAAATAAAAACTGATCTCCTCACTTTGACTGCTCTCCCAGGCATGTTTTCCTCTGCTTTTCAAGCAGCGCTTCCCCATGTGTCCCTTGTTTGCACACTGGGCTCAGCCTGGATTCCAGCTGCACACAATAATCTCTGATTACAATACAGCCCGATCCAACCCTGGGGCAGGATTTTTCCTCCCTGTTTTATCTCACCTTTAAAGTGCTTTTCAGAATTCGCAGCTGGTGCAGTTTTTCATTGACTACTGGATCGCTACATCTCTTTATAAAAGATGTCTTATACTCCACCTTAGTGGAAATCCGGTGTTCTCCTAAAGGAGACAGGCTGGCCTGCTCCAAGGCTCTGTACAAATCTTGCAAGGAGTCTGCTGCTTTTTCCTCTATAGTTTCAACTGTAATGAGACAAAGGGGGAAACAAAAAAAGGAGGAAGAAATAGAGAAAGGAACAATGTATCATTAATGTGATTATATGAAGACCTATCAAAAACCTTTGAAAAATGTTTAACAGGTTTAACTAGACCATAAAGAGAATATTTCACACCTCCTAAGTTCCAGAAAGAAGTGCTGCGATGGCTCCTTCTTGCTATTGCCTTTAGAAGAAAGGGAGAAAAACTTTCAAGAACATAAAATCTTGACACGCAGAGAAAGAGGGGAAAAACAGAAATAGTGCAAGGTGCAAATATTAGAGTGACTTACTACCAGAAATCAGATGTCTGGTATTGCAGTTATGTAATTCTGGTGACTTCCTTATTACAAGGAGAGGAAGCCCTGGAAGATTCTGCTAAGTAACCCATCAGGGATCAGATCTCGGACTGAAAGTGCTGATAACAGCACTCAAGAATATGTGATGGTGGCCCTGGAATGACATATCCTTTTCCTTCCTAGGAAATTCCACTTATTTTTGTCTCCTATTTTTGATACTCAGTAGTGTTGTTCAATAGTCAGTAAAGCTGTCACCTATGGTGGTCTGTTACTTTACTATTACCTGAAGGTTCAGCAGCAGACTAGAGACTAAACATAAGAGCACAACCATGACCAGGCAGCACAGCAAACCAAAAAAAGAGCTGTTTGCATTATAGTTTGGTTTTTAAAAATTAAAATTTATTATATAATATACCAAAATATAGAAATATAAAAAGTATTTATTTATTATAGGTTTAAAATATTTGTTCTAACTAGTACTGAAAGCATTCAAAAAGAAAAAATAAAAAAGAAAGGTTTTGCTTCTCTAAAACTAAAGCAAGCAAAAGCTGGGGGTGAAGTGTTACTCTGATATGAGTATTTGAAATGCTTTATTTAGAAAACATCAAACCACTTCAACCTTTCACACAACGTTTCCGCCAGAGGAAACTGTTTGGTGACTCCATATAAGCTTTGCAAGCACCACTGCAGTGTCATGATTGGGAGAGCGGTGATCAGGATGAGCCAGGGCAGCCCTTGGGACAGTGTTAGCTGTGTCCCTTAGCTCTGTCCCTGCTGCCCCTTGCACACTGACACACATGTTCATGCAACAGCCAGACACCACCTGTGCATGGCCTCCTGGCTGCTTCCAGAGCCCTTGGGATCCTCCCAGCCAGTCTTGGCTTTCCAAGTGGTGCTTGTTTTCCTGGTTCAAGGTGCCTGTGTCCTCGGGAGGCTTTCCTCGAAGCTCTTTAGGAAGGCTGCTTGGTTTCAGGCATTAGCTTTACCCTGTGACTGACCCTGCTCCAAGACAGTCATTTCTACTGGCTGAAAGTTTACCACAATATTGACGTACCCTTGAGTAAAGAACCGCAGTGTCCTCAGGTGATTAGAGGGTTTTTTATCAATCACCAAGTGTTGGAATCCAGAATGCAGAGAATATCTCTCTGCCTGTTTTGAAAGATTCTACCCCCCTAGACAACACTGTCTTTGACCTTCGCCCATGGAGAAAATTACCTACCCTTTGGGAAGAGTTGGAATCTACACTGGTGTGAACTAGATGATAGAATGTTATGTAAGATTATCACAAGGTGAAAATTTAGGGTCTTTGGGCTTGTTAATATAGTAAATAGATAAAAGTAAGAAACTTCAAAATGGAGGATTGTTGTTGTTCTCTAAGTTTCTTCTTCTATTCCTCCGTATTTTGCAGTAAAAGTAGTTTAAAGTGATTAGATAAAAAATTCTGCAGTTCCAGTGTACGTGACAAAGTGATTTATTGAACATTGGTGGAAAAGTGAAAATATCTTTCATTTCACGTTTTAATTGGATAATTTACCTTTAAAAAGACCGTCTAATCTTAATAGTGCGGACTTTTTCCTGCATTCTCTGCCCTGTGCTGTCTAAGCCACACAAGTGACTCCCTTTCTCTGATAAGACTTAATAAACAACTATCTGAAAGCAGACTGTTGGAAGTTCCCGTTCGTCTCCTGAATTCCTGGCAAAGATGCTAAAACTCTCCCCCATCAAGAGAAACATTAATTAAAGCACAAAATGTGCTAACCAAGAGAGAAGACAATTTGTGTTTAGAAGTGACATTTTTAGCCCATCAAGAGCTACCTGAGGCTACCTCCCATTTGAGCCCATACTATGCAGCAGGGCAACGACTCTCCTCAGGCTCAGGCAAGAACTCCAGAAACCTAAATCTCCTCACCCCATCACAAAAAGTGCTTGCGTTTGTACAGATCTTTATACAATCCAAGAATTTTGCAATCAGCAACTAAGCTAGCTTCACCTCTCATCAATTTATTCCTTTGCCCTTTTAGAGGGCAACTGTTTTTAAAGCACACATTTTAATTTTTTTTTTAAGACATACGGAAGTGAAGAAGGGTTGGAGACCTTTTATCGATGGAAGTATTTTGAGAAAGCACAGAACTGCCTAAATCATCCCATCTTGTATGATGCTGCTTGGTGAGCTGGGTTCATCACTGTCAGTGGTGGCCAGGATTGAAATAAAATAGAAATGAGATGCTTTTCTCTTTCTTGGAATTTTCTTTCTTATTAAAACATTTAATAGGCTAAAGGGCAAAACATTCAGTAGCTGAATACTTAAAGAGTGGTTAAAATCTCCTGTGGTCTTGATTTTTATGCTTTCTTAAGAAGTCCATGCAGCAATGAGGTCAAAAGTTTGGGATCTCTCTATCAGTTCCTATTGCTGAATGCTGATGTCCATCAGTCTGACAGCTGTGGAAAGGGAGTGATTTGCTAAAGGGCAAAGGGAAAACACCCTCCTGGCCTGACACAGGAGTATTTGACACCTGTTTCTCTCTCTCTCTGTCCCTCTCATCTCTTGCTATCCAAGGCAAAAGAGATCTTTCCTCAGGTGTCTCTTCCCCAGCAGCACTGCCAAGGCTGTACCCTGAGGGGAGTAGTACAGGGATGGCTTGCTGAAGAAGCAAGCCTGCACTTTGACTCTACACACCTGAATTTACTTTGCTAGAGTGACCTAGAGCCTGGACTGGTAACCAGCCACCACATCCAGGCTTGCCATCAAAAACCCATGGCTTCCTAGAACACAAAAGCTCCTCACCAAGATGAAGGACAGCATTTGAGTTCAACCCTAAGGTTCAATACTGAATGACAAGTGCCTTTAATGAAGCGGGATGGCAACATGGCCCCTGTGAGTATACACCCTGTGCCGGGGGGCTTGTCCTGCCCTCCCTCCCTGCACTCTGGCCTGGGATCTGCATGGCTGGTGCTCCTCAGGGCTCATCCTCTGGGACAAGCAGCCACCACTCAACGTGGGCCTCAGAGTGACTGCGGACACCGGACTTCTACCCTCGCCCAGACGGGAATAGCTCTGACACCATACAGAAAAGGCACAGGACTGTCGGGGCAGGACACAGGCTGGGTTAGGCAGCAGAACCCTGACAGAAGGTCTCTGGAACACATCAGCACATCACCTCCACACGGCTGGGGCTGCCTCCCCCAGACTCTGTCACTGACTTGGTGACGTCACTACCGGCAGCTCATCAAAAAGGGGACAGGATTTCCTAAAAAGGACAGAGGAGAGAAGAAAAACAGGTCCCTTAAATGCCTTGCCACTGCTGAGGCTGGAGAAGCTCTAAAGAGGGCAAGATGCCTTGCTCCACCCATGGTGGGGGAGAGGGCAGTGGGCGTCACGCAAACACATCCCAAGCCCTTAATATTTTCCAGAGAAATGCTGAAGGTGGTGCTGCTGCTCTCAGTGGCTCTCAGTAGGCGGGAATGAGATTACACACACATCTTCCCTCCCTCAGCCTTCTGCTAGAGCCTTTGATTGATTTCCTGTAGGTGTTGGTGAAACCCTTGGCACCATAAAGCATCTGAGGTATTCTGTTAGATATAAAGCTGAGCTTAAAAGATATTTTCTTTTTTTAAATTGCTGGATTTGTATGCAAGTCATGCTATCACAGCATGGCTGTCTCATTAAGGAAGAATAAGACCTCTGGTAATGTTTTGTTTAAGTAGAAAATGTGGTCTAATAGGATTTGCAGGTGACCTCAGACCAGCAGCCAACACAACAGTTGTTTTTCACACTCATTTGGCTGCTGAGTCATGGGTTGCATCTTTCCTGTTTCTCTGAATGCACTGCCAGGTCACAGTTTCCACACGCTGGGGAAAAGCAGGGTCTCTTCTCCGCAGCGGTAATTTTGTCCCCTGCCCCACGCAAGCCTGAACAACTCTTAACTCAGGAGCAGAAATAAAGCTGCAGAAACTGCAACACATGGGATCTAAATCTGGTGAGAAACCTATCTTCCAAAAGCAAGAATACACAGGCACTGAATTTTGTAATAAAGCAGCTCCTGCTGTCTTCAAGTGAATGCAAAGCCATTTGCATTCAATTCTGGAGATAAAGAATACATCAGTCTAGTAAACGTTGTGTTATTATTTTTCACTACTCTGCTTTCCACAGGAAAAGTTTCTAAATGTTTTGTACTTTGCCCTCACTTCTTAGAATGCAGTAAATATTTGTAACTACTTTTACATCTTCTCAGGAGAGAGAGATGAAGATTATGGCTGGGTAGGTGAAACTCCAAGAGGTCAGGGACTGTTTGGGTTCTTGGCATTCAGGAAAAACTGGTGGGATTTCTCATATTGTGTTGTCATTTGTTGTTGAAAAGAGCATGCACTGAGCTCTGTGATGTACACAGTGTAACCACCTCCCGGCTCTGTCAGGCAATGCATCTTTCCATTATTTCCCTCTTATAAACCAAGACCATAAGAGCATAAGGTACTTATGTGAAAAGTGACCAGAGAGGAAGTTACCATTGGTATTTACATGGATCAAGAGATGATTGGTCCACGAAAACTGATGATTCAGGAAGATGGTACTGAATTAGAACCCTGCAGAAGGTCACCACTGCAACCCAGCTGGCTGACATACTGCTCTCTGGACACAGAGAATCTCTAGGCACACACTTCTCATAAATCTGCTCTAAATATATGGAATAACCTCCAGCAGTTTTAAGTGGAGGTCCCTGCACTTCTGTGATTCACTTTTCTGTTAAAGCTCAAGCTGCCAAAATCTTGCATGGTTTTCGTCTTTCACTGAGGTACCAAAGGAGCCCATGATTTCACCCGGGGCTATGAGTGAACAGAACTGCCTACGTAAGGATAGTTAATAAAATTTGTCACCTACCCTGCCGACAAGGTCATATTTTTCAAGGATCAAAGCTCTTCATTGGGGCCCCTTTGGTCTTTGCCAGCGCCTCCAGACACCACCCAGGCTCAATCCTGTTGCCTTTAGGCTTCTCATCCTGACTGATGGACACCACTGCCACCCTGATGGAATTCTCCATTTTCCTACTATCCTCTTTTCTGTTTGCTACCTTTGCTGCTTAGTGACGCACTTTCCTTCACTGTGCAACTCCTCTCACACACGCCCACTCCTCTCCTTGCAATCAGCCCTGCATTGGAACAGAAGTACCACCCTCTGCAAATCCCCAGAAAGCCAAGCTGCTGTGAAGTCTGTGACAGGAAACAAACAAGGCATAGTCAGACTGAAATCCCCAGGCTCCACTGAAATTTAAACTCCCATTTTCACTCCTTTTGGTGAGCTCACTCCCTCTGGCAGAGGAACCAGCTAAGATCAGCTTTCTCAGAATCTTAAGGAGGCAATTTTGTTAGAATACATGACTAATTACATTATTAAACAGCTGCCATGTTATTGCCCCCCTACAAATCCCAAAGATCTGCTTCCAATTTGAGAGCGGCACATTTTTGCTTCATCTTTTGTGCAGGGGAGGCCTCTGCCTCAAGTATCCCAGAGGCTTTCTGCGAGTGGCAGTAAATACTCCCCCAAAACAAGAAGCATCCCAGGCCTCTGGGAAACCATCTCAAATTAGATAAAACAGCCTTGGATGCACAAACCTCTGGGTGTTTTTTTTTCTTTGCCTTCTTGACCCTGATGTGTCTATGTTGGGAACAGACACATTGGTCTGCCACAAGCTAACTAATAACTGACATAATCCCAGTAGCAACAAAGCATTTGTGATTTTCCTGTGCCACAGCAAGTTCTCTCTGCCGTGTCTAACAATAGGGACTATCAAACCTTGCCTGGTCCTGCAGTAGTTTCACTGATAGGATGGTAGAGCAGCACACAGATGCCTGCTGACCCCTTGCGAAGGTGGGAGCCTCCTGCAGCAAACTCTCCAGCCCCGGCTCAGGCTGTGCCAGGCAAGGGCTGTGGCCACAGCATGCAACAGCTTGACCGGGCTTGTAAACCCCAGGGAACAGTCAGGAGAGAGACTGAAGGGATCTTCCTAGATACAAGGTGAAAAAGTAGAAGGATGAAAGGAGAGTGGATGTGGATTTTAGCAGTGTTGCAGGGGAGGGGAGAAAAGAAATCCTCCAAAGAAGCAGTTGGTTTCTCAGTGCAAGGCTTAAATCCATC
This sequence comes from Struthidea cinerea, assembly GCA_013397865.1. NCBI lineage: Eukaryota > Metazoa > Chordata > Aves > Passeriformes > Corcoracidae > Struthidea > Struthidea cinerea. The sequence goes on along the minus strand of VZTI01004654.1, from coordinate 1,044,255 downwards.
TTAGCTGCTGTTCGGGTTAATCATTAAGAGTCCAAACTGCCCAAGAGTGACACATATCCAAATGCTTGTAACACAAAGATACAGGAATTAATAATTTTTTACACTATTTAGACGGCTGGCTGGCAGACTAAGGTATGTATTTCTTTTCCCCCACCAGCTACAAGCTAAAAGGAACAGAACGGTGAAATCGATGTAAGGCTTACAAGGAGATGGTGTCTGCACAGCTGTGGCTGTGCATGAGGTCACTCCTGCACAGGTATGGGGGGAGCCACAATAACATGGAAAGTCAGCTCCTGGTAGGAAAATGTTACAAGCCACATCCCTAATTACCAAGAAAAGGAAGAAGCAACACAATATTTAAGCCTGGCATGGTACAGCAGGCAGGAGGTGCAATAAAATGCAGGTCTACTTGGAAACAGCTGCTAATCATCTGCTCTGGGTAAGATAGAGCAGATTTCCCTGTTAAAGTACAAGTAGAAACCTATGATATGTCCTATGCCACTTTAAAATCAAGGCCTGACTGGATATGTGAACCTGTAAACCCCCCCCCAAATATATATATGTCTATACACACACACATGAGCATATTAATGTTTTCTACAAGTGAAGGAAAGTTTAAGCAAGCTGACTTAAAACTAAATTAAACTAAAATGGGCTTCTTGTGCAGTACTTGGTCTTTGCAACCCTTCTCCCTGGTATTGCTTCCCTTTAGCTGCCTTTTTCTGATTCATGTAATCCTCTATCCTTTCTGTCCTTGTGTATGTGAAAGTGCAGGATTTTCCCAAAAGTCTTGAATCAAGGAAGGGAGGAACATTGTTTAAAAACAAGCTTTGATCCATGTGTTTGGTGAAATCCTAGTAGCTGGAGGATCATTAAATTTTAAATTTATTGTACTTATTGTTTTGTATTTATTCAATGCAGGTATTAAATCTGGATTTTATACCATCATTTCCTCTAAAGTGGAAGTATTTTTGGGTTACCAGGATAGTTGTACACACTTTGTATTCCCTCCTATTACGCAAACCTGCAGACATAAAAAGATATTCCCTAGAGAGGCTGCCCACTGAAAGCACCAACACAACAGAGTCCTGCACTTGCTGGAATTTTCCACCCAATGGTACGAGGCTGCTTCTCCTCTCACATGCAGGAACATAAATTGGGTTTCTTGAAATAAAGTGAACTGTGCAGGCAAGTGGAAAATTCAACTCCCACACGATAGATATCTGAAGGTATTTCAGGCATGTTGCACTACAACCAAGTTCAATATCAGAAGGAGGTAGGTACCATCTTTTAAAAGATCCAACCCTAGGCTGTGTAAGGCCTGACAGATGCCAAGCCTTTGCTGTGACACCAAAGGTTTAATTGTTTTGTGAACTATTTATGGCACTAGCAGTTTTCCTTTTGGGTCAGTAGATCCCTGTGAATCTCTTTTCCACTGGTCACCTTTCAGGGGATGTCTGAAGGACAAGCTGTCTGCACCCTGCCATGGCCCCGCGAGCCCCCAGTGCCCTGCTGGCTGCACTGCGAGCTGGCAGGCTGGAGCATGTTTACATGTTCAACATCCAGACACCTGAGCTGGTCTTGCTCCGAGTCTCACACCCACCTCAGCCACCTCTCTTCAGCTTTTCACGCAACTGGAATTGCTTACTAAAAGCAGCCGACACTAAACTCAGCATGAGGAAAAAGCCTCCATGTCTCTCCCTGCAGACCTGCATTGCTGAGCTGACAGTAACATTCAGCCACTTTTGACATCTACTTAGCAGTGAAGTACAGGTGCCAGCTAACGGGTTACTGTGTTAGTGAGAAGGGACACACAGAGGGAACAATTAGCTCGTTCTGTTCATGCTGCCTCTTGACAGCTCTTGCACACCTCACATGAGCATCTGTAGCTCCCTCTTTGCTCACAGTCCTGCTGTTTCATGAGGTTATATTGGTGGGCTGTGATTTCAGAGAGGGCGTAAGAATGAAGTCACTCCAAAGCTTCCCAAAGCAAGGGAATTCTGATCAGTGGCAGAACTTTTCCGCAGTAGGGTTGTAGTTGCATCCTTCCTTGGTTTTGGATGTGGTACTCTACTCATTAAGCTGCCTATGAAGACACCAGTTTAACCTTAATCTGCTGATTTTAGTGACCCTTTGGGAGAATTCTGCACAATGAAATAGGATATCCTGACATTTTTCTGTGCCACACATTGATATAAGTGCTGTTTGATTTTACCACAAGCTACCAATGCTGAAGTGAAATAAGCAGACCAATCACATTTTGATGGTGCGCTTTCCCTTGGGCCCTGCAGTTCAAAAACAACAGAAAACTTGTATTTATGAGGAAAGCTAGGAGCTGGAGCAAACTGGGAAAAATTGCTAGACATGTGGGGATTCTGTAACTTTTTATCAGGATGAGGAGTTCCCTACAAATAGTAATTCCCAAGTAATATACATAGAAGCAATCACTCCTTGAAGAAAATATTGTTTTTATAAACCTAAGCTGTTGCAGCACTCAAAGTTGTAAAAGGTTAAATGATAAATGATATGGACCCAGCGACATTACTCACCAGTCAGAATCAAGCCACAGCCACACTCGCACAACTGCAGTGCCTGTCAAGGTTTATGGGGTTGACAGCTGAAAGCAAGCCCGAGCAGATGGGGGACATGTTCCTGGTGAGCAACACCCACCCGGAAAATGAACTCTACTTCAGGCTACATCCCAAGTTGCTTATTTGTATGAAAATGTAGCATCGAGAGTGAAGTTTTCCAAAACACTTGCATCACTAAGGAATTGCAATCCTACTTTCAACATGGGAGAAACATGGAAAATTAGTGTGGGCAGGGGGCCAGGTTAATTTAATCTCTGCCTCAGTTACCTCTGTAACACACTGTGGGCTGCTGGGGTAGCACCTCCCGAGGTGTTTCTGAAAGGGGCCTGAAATACTTCCCAAAACGTTATCCCAGAAGATGTCATATTTATTCAGATATTCAGATTTATTATTGGATTTATAATTGCACGTTATGATAGATGCACTGATTAGATTCCAACCTAATTAAGCTGCACCCTGATTTACATCTTATTTATGCAGGGCACAACGCTGTAAAGTATTAGGCACCCCCTGTCAGCTGCTGAATGCCCATCACACCCCCATGGTCTGTAAGCACTGCACAGAGTTCAAAGTACCTTTCAGAACAACACCTATTGCTGCAATGACAGAAATGCAATAATACCGTGTGGCTTTTCTAGACATCACTCATGTCATCAGATGCCAGAATGAACTTGTGGACACGTATGAACCTCAGCATAAAGTGCTCTCAAAACTGGCATGAGAGTGGTCACAGCAGAAAGGTCCATTTCCCATCCGTTGGGCAGGATGTGTTTGCCACAGAAGAAACAAGAGAAAGGAACTGAACGTCAGCCCTAACAGACAATGGTTACGCAAAAGCAAGACTGAAAATTTGCTGGCTTATTTCCTTTATTAAGCCCAAAGCAACACCTTTAAAAAATCCTGACTTCATGAATAAATCAAATGCCTTCATTAAAGAAACATTTACTGCCATTTTCTATACTTTATTTTAAGGCATACAGAAAAATATTTAACAAATGTGTATGCAATTAAATGCCAGGGACTGCTAATTACAGCCCTTCTGAATGCCTCTGCAAAACAAAGATACTCAATACAATATGTTAGAAAGGGTGGGGAAAAGAAAGAGAGAAAGCTGAAGACAATCTAATACGCATTAGTGCAGATATATGCTGGCCTTTGGCTACGAGCAGCAAATAAGCCATCAGTGTAACCCCAAACGGCAGCCAAAGGACATTTCAGAGTCACATCCTTGCTTCTGCTTCTCTAATTCATTTCCAAAACATTTCACCTCTAACTAATTATGGAATTTAATGACAGAATGTAAAGGACTGGCTGGGGTTGCAGGCCATTCCAACAAGGCTTTAATGACATATCCTTCAGGTTGCAGAATCTTTATGTACTTAGCAGTGATTTATCATCCCTGGCAGAGGCAGGTACTTCAAAGGCAACCTTATATAAAAAATAAATTCTGCCTTTACCAAGCATTGGAAAGAGCACTAAATTAAATTTTAAAATCAATTCCTACAGACAAACTCGGTGGGTTTGTCTATCTGGCCAACAGGCAAAAATTTATGACAGTACAGTTTTGTAATCAATAATAGCAATACAGTGCATGTTTCTGATTAGAAAAAATTAAAGATGCCAAAACAACATTGCTAAATATTTAGGCTGTTTTGTGACAGTCCCATTAAGCAGAAACATAAAACATGCATTTTGATGAATTTCCAACTAGTTTATGTCATACTATACTTTTTATTTTTCAAAAAAGAATATTAAAACTATTATAAGCTTTGTCACCTGCTGTAAGGCAGAATGATGTAATTTTATTCACTGCACACTTCCTGTTTGTGAGGCAAAAAAGCATAATTTACTTCTTTATAAAAGGGAAATATATATAACTATATATATATAATTTTATTGGTATTAACATAATGCAATACCATACATTGAGCAAACAGAAAGAAAACATTTCAAAATACATTTTTTAAAAGTATCTCCCCGTAAGATAGTAAGAAATATCAAGTAATTAGCATTAACATTATTACAATACACCCTTAGCCAAATATATTAAGGAAAATCCACATTCTAATCACAGAGATAGAGGCAAACATCAACCCATAGGGGACTCAGAACATAATGATAAATACAATATCTGAATCTACTTTGAGTGACATCCAGACAAATACTGGCCCCGAAACAGCCCTCTGAAGTCTGGGTGTTATACAGAGAATAACTTCGTGCCTGCTTGGCCAGGCAGCATCACTCACATGTTTTAGTCCTAGAAGATAAAGAGGAACTGAAGAGTTTAACTGCAGAGTCTAATAAATCTCAGCATGAGGTATCTTCTCCGTCATCATCCAAATGAGTGCCAGTGTACCCTCTGGGAATTCATTACAAACCATTAGATAAATGGAAGTCTCTGAAAGGTCTGTACATACCTCCACTTGACAGAATACACTTAGTTTAGCATGACACAGTAAGGAAACTTCCTTCACTAACGTGAAGCACGCTTAAATGACACGACTCTGTCTGGTTGGCCTGAATGGGTTCACTGGAGTTCAGTACAAGCAATGGGAAATTAGTTACCATGGCTGAATCCCTCTTTAATTCCTCGAGGTGTGCAGAACAAAACTGAGTGACATCAAAGCCCTTCCCCTGCCAAGACCCTCTTCCCCTTCCGTTCTCCCGTGCGGGGGGCAGTATTTTCTGCAAATGTGCTCCTTGTAGACTGGATCTGACTTTGTGCCTAGTCCCATTGTGGAAAGGGTGCATTCTTCAAAAGACTGGCCATGCCCTTTGACACCTTCCTGGAGGCCTCATATTCAGGCATGTGGTTGTCTATGCTTTAACAGGTCTGTTCTCTGTTATAAACATCAAAGTTATTCAAGAAGAACTGACTTTCTGAACGGAGGCCATTAGGTTGCTTGCAAGAGGCTGAAGTTGAGTCTCCGTCGTGCCAATTCTCTAATGATAAGTTTATCAACCTTTGAGTCCAATCGGTTCAGTGCCAAGAGATGTGGATCCCATTTGACATGGAGAGGTGCTATCAACTCTCGCAGTGTATTAGCCTAATATGATAAAGCAGTGATACAATATGTTGAAAGATCGGTGATGTGCCATTATTTCCATATCATATTAGTAAATTAGAAATACTATCATGCAAACAAGAGCAAATAGCAAATCTGGCATACAGTAGCAGCACTACAGAGCCTTTCTAATCTGCATGCAGCTATGCTCGTGAGGACAGAGACATGGCACTGTTCTGCTATTACACCTCACTCCATTAAAATATCCATCCCTGATGCAAAAGAGGTATTTAGGGCAGAAAGTTATATATTCTCTTTTTGTAGATATGTTTTCAAAAAGAAAAAAGAACAGAACAAAGACCAATTAAAAAAAACCCAAACAACCCACAAATAAAACAAGAGAACAATACACATCCTAACCAACTCGGTTGGTTTTCTCCATGTTGAAGACACATTAGCTCATTTGGAAGCACTGGGAAAGGGTCACATGAATGAGGAGAATGGAAGCAAAGAATGTGCCCCAAATCCACCAAACGTGCTACAAACACAGAAAAATATCCTGGTGGCAACTTATGCGTGAACTAGAAAAAGAGGTGGCACAACACAATCTGGCTCCTTTCGTTCTCCTAGCTGACAGTCCAGCGTTGTGCAATGTTGGGTGAAGGATAAGATACAGAGCTAGGAGATCATGTGATTTTGCAACCACACTGACATTACACACTTCCATAAGCTAGGGCTTGAGAACTCGAGAATCTTTGTGGACCTGTGTTAGCAAAGAAAAGAGAAAGAGAGAGGTGGAATAAACAGCATACAGCTAAATTGTTTACTTAGAGTTTCTGTGTGGATATGCAGTCTCTGCACAGGCAGTTTCAAAAGCCTGGCTGCTCTCAGTGCATTCCCTATTCTATTGCCTACTACACTAATTGTAATAAGAAATGAAATTCCATGGATCTTAACATCCATTGTCATTTTGAATCCCAGATATGAAAAGCTGGGGGATGTTTTGTTGTTAAAAAAAAAACACTTTGGGAAAGAGTTCAACTGTGCATAATGTAAAGATGTACAAACTCATTCCAATTTAACTGGCGAGATTTGTTTAACCCCTGTTAAAGAGATTTTTTTTTTCCAAAAGGCAGGATGGAAAGGAAGGAAAATATCGAGCATTGCCATTTTTATTCTTGAGCATATCACAAACGGTCTGGAAAGCAGAAAAGAAATGTTGTCCCAGTGACAGAAAACACAAGGTAGAAAGAATCCCAGATTGAAAACATTGGTGCCATTTACTCCATACATGGCAGCAATTGGAAAATGAGTTTCAGAGAGCCAGAGGGTGAGCAATATACAGAACTCAAACCCAGTTCAGCCTCTTCTCTGTTGCTGAGATTTCCTGGGACTCTGTGCGTCAACAAGGCGAGGAGGAAGAAGTGTGAGGAAAACAGTTTATATAACTAAATTCTAAGTATAGCAGTCTAGAGAATCTTTTACATAACCTATTGTTTAAAATAAAAAACATTTGATTCCACAACCAAAATGAAAAAAACCCAAACCCAACCCCCCAAACCAAACCCCAAACCCCTGACAAACAAAAGGCCAAAGTGGCACATTTCAGGACTCATGGGGTTGAGGAAAGGGAGACTTTGTACAGTACAAAATGGAATGTTTTTCACATTTCATCCTGTTTTACAGTACAAACATTTGTAGCATTGAAAATAAGAGTCTTGGGTTTATTTGGAAAAAGGCACTAAGTGAAAGAGGATACTGCTGCCTCATAGGTATCACTTCTGCAGCTTCAGGAGATCCTGCCATCTTACAGCTGTTGTTCATACAACTTAATCACTAAATTCAGAAAGTTTGGTTTCAAAGGTCAGGCTTTGGCAAAAGAAACTTCCCTTTCTGTGAAACAAGGTGGCTGTGAAATAAAGTAGGGTTACTGGAGTTAAGGCAAGGGCATTGTCTAGCAGATGTCTGTACCCAGCTCTTCCTCATGCCCAGCTGAGTCTGGCTGGGACACGTCCTCTGTGTCTGTGGAAGAACTAACTGTGCTACCCTCAACACATAGTGGCACGGGACTTGTGTTATGTACATAAAATTCAACTAAATTTTGCACTAGAAGACTATTTCTGAAAAAACCCTGCAAGTAAGACACACTTTTGTACAGACTATTCAGTAATATTGCTAAGGTTTGATGATATAAATTATCAAACAGTGGTCATTTTTCACTGTCCCAGTTTGGATTAGTCACTGTGCATGAACATCCTTTCATTAACCTGTTGTGGTAAGTGGTAGCATATGCTGTCCTATTTATCTTAATGTGAATATAATTATCAGGCACTGGGGAGGGGCTTTTCTAAATAGATTTTCAGTATCACTTAGTGATAGTAACTAAGCATTTAGAAAATCTGCTTTTTAGTCGTAAAATTATTTTTCTTTATCCTTACAAATCCCACATTTTCCTTTCTGTATCACTAACATTAGCAAAATTATTTATGTAAAAAATCTCCAGCATATGGTTTTGTTTCTAGGTAAGGGTTTTAAGATTTGTTTTAAAGGAGAACAAATACAAATAACAAAGAACGAGTAACGTGCTTTCGGATGGATACTTATTGACACTACAACTTATGAAACTCATGAGACTTGCAAACATTTTGAAAAATAAACCAACTGCCATTCACATACAAAAATGAACGTGACCCTGTGAATACAGTGAACTTGCTGCATTTATCAACCAAATTATGTTTGCATTATGAGAAGAGTTTTATGGCAAATGATTTCCCCAGAGTGGCTACAGACACAAAACTGCCTGCTGTAAATCTCTGCCTATTCCTTCAGTTGATGCATTCATGTGGGATGTGAGGAATCTTACGTCTGAGCAAACCTGCAGCAGGAGGAGGTACTTTACCCATCTAAAGTGGCAGAGACAGAATGCACCTGGGCTGGGACCAACCCACCAGGCAGGAGCAAAGGGACGCCCTGCACGCCTTTCCAGGCCAAGTGTCAAAAGCCAATAAAAATGCAAGCAGAGGGGAACAGAAAGTTCTCCTGAGAAATGTTTGAGAGTCATAATCAACAAGGTCTCGAAATGGCTCTTACACAAGAAGTCCTATGTAAGGAAAGGGGCACAGAAGGTGATACAACTCTTTCTCTTTGATTCATAAATAAATTTTTAAGGCACAGCAGCAGTCACTAATGAGAAGGCATAAAGTTAGGGTTTTCACTTTGATGTGTTTTTTATAATAAAAAGCACAAGATTTTACCACTGCCACTTAAGAGTAAAAAACCACACTTTCTTATGAATCTTCACATTATATATTTTGCCTAAACAGACTACAAGATACCTGGTTACTAAATGGTATGTTTATGATAACTTTTCTTTTCAAAAAAGGGTTAGGTTGAATAACAGCAGGTTAATAAACTTACTTTTTAAATACATATTGAAACTTTAGAAAAAGAAATTTCAGACTTCCCATCTATAGTGACTATCAGTAAATCTGTACCTGCCTTTTGAAGATCTACCCTTTCCTTAGTTTGTATCCTATTTTGTGTACGTATTTCTACATCTGTCTACATACTTTGTATGGAACTTTGACTGGAAGCCCTTACCTACTATCTAGTCCAATAATGAAGCATATCTAGTTATGCATATTCCCCTAAAGGTAAATACTTTGCATGAGTATTTGTTCATGAGGCTCTGAACAAGAATGAATGTGAAGAACAATGGGGAAGAGAAAACCTTCCCCATGTGCCACAAACTGCTACCTGCCTGCTTCTCTTAGAAGTCCATTGGCAGATACATCTTCCTCCTTACTAGGGAAATGGCTCAAGGCTCTTTGACACAGAGTCCTGGGGAGGAACACTGGCAGATCTGCAAACTGTCTCAATGGTGGGAAGCTCCCACCATCTCCAGGTCTCAGACAGATGCCATGCAGAGATGAAAAGGAGCTGGTAGAGAGCCATGGCCTCCACACATTATCCTGTAGGAAGCCAGTTAAGTATGGAAGCAACAGCAGGAGTCACTCAGTACTCCTCTGGAGACTGCAGTAAAGGGCACTAAATCAAACAATGATAATACAGGAGCATGCTAACTGCAAGTTTCAGCTTTTCCAACATCACAATACATGCTTTAGTGTCCCCCATGTCCTCGCTGAGGAACACCAAGAGCACAAATGTTCTACGGGAAAGCACCATGGTGCGGAACAGGGACAGGAGGACAGATGGTGGTATCAGCCCACATACAACCTCCAGTGCCTGCTCCTCTGCAAGTGCTGCACTTCGTCCCAGGAGAACAAGGCAGTGGAAATTACAGGGCTCTGATAGACAGGCATTCTTCCTCCCACTTACCACAGGATTTCTAAATTGCAAATGTAACCCAGCTCTCCTATGCACTTCACATACTACAGCTATTGCTAAATAATCCTCTATCTACCCAGTACTAAAGAACTAAATAAACTAAAATCTAGCACATTAAATTGCCAAATTACTAACTCTTACTGTATTATTACAGTATATTATATTATATTATTCCTAATTCTGCCCCTATTTTGTCCCTCCATATTAGGTATATCTCATGGTTATTCTTATGCTGTTAAGATATCTAATATCGGCAAAACTCTCTCCTTCAGCTCTTTACCAGGGTCTTACTGGTGTGACAGCTCACAGCTCCAAGATGGAGCAGTTTGAGCTGTGGTTGTGTCAGAAAATAAGGTTATTTTTCCAGGGTAGTTAATTTCGTAACCATTACAAAGCAATACGAAGAGCTGCTCCCAGACAGAGCTGCTCCCAGACAGAGGTAGCTCTCTAATTTGGGACATAAACAGTGAGACACAGTTGAATAACCATGTTCAGGAAAAAGAAAAAAGAGCAGCTGGCTGAACTTCTCATAGTTTTATATACATTCAGAAGGCGTAGGATGTAATCACAACTTTAGCATCCCACTGGGCAGTTTATGAATTCTGATAATGATATTAAAATTTCTGGATATTGGCACTGTAATTGCTGGATTACATGGAGACTTAAGATACATAAGCCTACGGGACAAGCCTCAGCCAGAAGTCTATGTTACATCCAAAAGACGAGCACATGAGGCATGTATCTAATGGTGAGATTCCTTTCAATACAATTCTTAGTACTATTGTAAGCTAAAACCAGCCAGGCTATGACTGTAATGGCATATCAACTTAATCTACCAAACCTCCTGCATGGTTTATTCTGAGAACTGCTTGAAAAGCCATGTCTTTGTTTCCTGACCATACAGCAGGAATTGTAGTGCCAGTCTGTCACCCCATGAAAGAGTTAATGTACAACACAAAAATGGCAGCTGTGTTTCCCAACTAATGCTTTGGACATCAACCCTGAAAAAAAAGCAATGTACTAATTTTTTGCATTGTTATCAACACATCTTTTAATAAGGAGTACTTAAGGAGAATTGGTCTTATTATGGTAACAAACTATTCTCTGTATTACTTTTACAAGTACTTTTTAAAACAGTGTATTTCTTGGAATTTTTTTACATTAACTTACTTTACAGCTTTAAATGTAGACAGAAACATACGGAATTAATTATAGGATGACAAATTTAAATCTACACAAACAAATTTTTAACTTCAATCAGTAGAAGCCCCTTTGGTTAGTGAAGGCTTCAGCAGCCCATCATCAAGTAACATAATTGCTTTTTCTGGTGGTGCTTTCCATACTGACAACAAAAACACCAATACACTGACAAAATCCCTGGTGTGGCTAAATAACACCCAGCCAGCCAGTCATGTCCCACTGCCTGGCTACATCCAAGGGCAGTGGATGGAGATGCTGCCCCTGCCACAAGTGTTGACAGCTGAAGCAACCTGCCATCCTGGCCTGGGATCCCTTCTCTGACTGGGTCAATAAAAGAGCCACAGATCATCTGAGCACTGCAAATTAATGATATCATACCATGTGGTTAAGGCAAAATGAATGCTGAGAAAAAAGTTACCTTCTCTGCGCCCCATTTGGCTGAGGCTTTTCAGCACCTTTTGCTAAAACCTCCAACAGGAACGGTGTCAAAACTGGCCCAGCTGGGGAAAACTGGGGAGGCAGATTATTATTATTGTTGTTATTATTATATTATTGTTGATCGTGCTGAGATATTTTAATTTAATTTGGAGCTCACTGGAGGGGCACACACACAAAACATGGACTTTACTATTACTCTTCTGGCAAGGCCAACAAGTGAAATGTTGGCACCACTCCTGGCTGGTTGCGCTGTGTTTAACAAAGGTATTCCCTTCTCTTCTCCTCATGTTCTAGCACATGTTTGACCTGTCAATCCACCTGCCTTGACTGTTCCCAGGCAAGTATTATCGTTCTGCTCCAACTCTATTTTTGACTCTGTCAGGTCTCTTTCAGGGTCGAGGAGAACCATATTTAGCAACAAAAATGCTATCAGACCTGAAACCCTCCCTCATATCAACAACATGAAATATACTGCACAAAATTAGCATATAAAGAAACTGCTTTTAGAAGGCTTGCTTTTAATTAGTTTGGTTCCCATAAAAATAAGACAGGAATCACCTTTCCTGTTCTAAACCAATGATTCAGCTGCCTTCACGGGTATCTATGGTGTCCTGAAAGCCCATCAGACCCACAAAGAAATGAGCTCCTTGTCTTCCTGGAGTGAATTCCTTACCTATTTGGGAGTATAAAATGAAGAATTATTGATTAAATGTTTCACACCTGTTGGATACTGAAGGCATGTATTTTCATCTGGTAAACTTAACTTATTTTTTATGAGAATAATTATCTCTGTATAAAAAGCTTGCACTGAAAGGTTTTATGTAAGGTACTCTTCTGACAAGCCAAACATTCCTATGTTGTTTGTTAAGAATTGCTTGTATATTTTTAACATGCAAGAGCTGTTTTCAGAGGGGATCCAATTTTTCCATAAAAAGTATATCTTAAGCCTATCATATTCCAAACCATGCCATCACTACTGTAACGAAAGAAATTCAGGGTTGCACAGGGATTTCATTAGACTAAGGATTCCTGTTACAGGAGTCAAATGCTGAAAACGTCAGAAGCTCTCGACTGTATTTTAACTTTAAAGATAGCAACAAACAGCAAATTTTAAATTATTTCAAATCCCTGAACATGCCAGACTGAATGAGATCTAGCATTAATAGTATCTCTTCAAGCCTGCTAAGACAGTACTTCTATATGCACTTTAGGAGGGGAAAAACCAGCAAACTAATCTAGGGAATATTTTTTTGTATCACCTTATGCGTCCAAGCTCCTGGTTAAATACTCTTTCAGAAAACCATAAGGCTGCCATTCATGCATGGATGGCAAAAGGCATTTGTCAGACTGGCCAGGAACCCAGGCAAAGCTGAAGGATGCCATGCCAGGGTTTCATGACCCCAAGCTGCCCAGCCATGCAGGAGTCCTTGCCCTCCTTCGCAGCCTTTTCTGACCCGCTGAAGGCCCTCTTGATGAGAGGACATGCCGCACCCAGTGGTTTTTAAGGAAAGATCCTGAGTTCTTGGTGAACTGGTGATAACCAGTACGGAGTTACATTTAGACTTCCATCAATTCCTACTCTTCCACCAATTCCTCCACCAGTTCAGAAGGTTTTTACCCTCTATGACCTTAGCACAAAGGTACAAAGACATTGGTGTGAAAATTGCTTTTCATTAGCCCCTTCCCTGCTAATTCCTCCCCAGGCATCTCCAAAACACACAAACTGCCCGTCACACACTGTTTGCTGCGGTGTAGCTGCCATACCTCTGTAAGATGGCATTGTTTCACAGAAAAAACGCACTGAACATACTACAGCACTGATACGTGATTCAGGCCCTGGTTCTCTTCTCCTGTACATCTTAGCCCTTCCCCAGTGTGGAAGGGCAGAGCCTGGGAGAGACCTGCTGTCCTCCTGGAGTGATGGAGCAGTGCACAGGGTCCACCAGGTACAAATCTCCCTGTTCCTACAGTAGCTCAAGCTCCTCTACTGGCACAAACCACCAGAGTTGTGTTGGAGATGGGCACTTCTCAAAGCCTTTTGAGTTGTTACAAGTGGTGTTCTTTTCCAGGAGAATGAAAACAGGATCTCTGCAGCTTTCAGCTGGAAAGGAGAGTGCTATCATCTTAGAATGTGCACGACTACTTGCTAGCTCCTGCTATCTCAACGAGGTCTTTAGATCACAACCAGGGAAAAATAACTTTACTTTACTCAAAGGTAACAATATCCAGGAAAAGAGAAGCCTTATTAAAATGAGGGCAGCTCTTCCCCAGAGGGCTGCCCCAGGTCTGGGAGCAGCTGGGAAGCAAGGGATCTGCTAGTGTGAGATGATGGCTGAGCAGGCTGAGGCAAGGAAGAGGAGTTGGAGAAGGGCAGGCACTGGGCAGGAGGGAGCACCCACTGCAGCTCCACCACTGACACCTGACCCTGGCATTGCTGTAGCAATGTGCTACATTTCAGACATAATTAGTTTTACAAGAAATCTCTCGATCTGGGTGATGATGTGGAGGGCTCAGCCCACTCCCCTGTCAGCCTCCAGCAGTGCTGGTCCCCAGAGCTTGGTCCTCAGCCCTTGGTCCTGCCAACAGCGACAGAACGGGCATCAGGAGGCTCGAAGACAAAATCCCTTACTGTCGCCACAACTGGTGACTGTTGTCTGCAAGGGAATCCAAATGGACCAAAATACCCTGAGATGCTGGGGGAAGGGGTTACCTGTAAAAACAGCCACCCTTTGAAAATGCCAGGTAAGAGTGCCCTTCCCTCAAGGGATAAGTAAGGGTAAGCCAAAGGATGCTTATAATGATGGGTTTCTGCTGTCCAGACCAGTCACATGCACAGCCAAGGCTCCCCTGGGCAAGCTGTAGCATGACCCAGAGCTGTTACACAGGGGATATACTCCCAGCAAATTGCTACTCACTCCCGCTTTGGTTTGTTTAAGTGCTTTTCACCAAAATATCACCACTAAATGAAGAAAATATTAGCATCTCTACAGCCTGAAAAACACTATCACGTAGCTGAGCTCTGTTCTCATCCCATAACAGCAACCTCCCTCCCATGGATTTCTCAAGCTGCTCAGTTAGCCATTGTCCTCTGCTATTTTCTTCAGAAGTAACTCTGTCTTTTTTACCTTCCTCTCCTCTGCAGTCTTGTACATGAATAATCATTACACTTCTCTTTTCATGCATCAAAACCAAACTTTTTTCTTTTTTCCCTCTCAGGCAGAAACATCTCATACCAAACAGTTCCCTTTAGTTCTCTTCTTGGATTGCACTTATGAAAAATGTCAAATCAGCTTCTACAAAAACAGAGAACTAGGGAGGTTTGGCTTCTACTTATGAATAAACACAGGAAGTAGCATAGATAAAGCAGAAACAAAATAAAATGAGACTCAGTTGTGACATCTCACCTCAAAAAGCAGTGCTGAAAAAGGCAGAGAAGGGCTGATAAGATTATTGTGATGTAAAAGGATTTTCCTGCAAGGAATGCATGGTCTAGGGCTAATCAAGACTTCTCCCCAATGAACAAGGGGGATGGAACAGAAACCTGTATAATTATGAGGACCTACATGCAGAGAAAAGGTTGATAATTGCCTCTTCAAGTAACAGAAACATCTGAAAGTTTGTGTGCTAGGTTTAAAACTAACCAGAAGAGATGCTTGTCTTTCTAGCCTGGAGTTAAAATGTGCAACTCCTTATTGCCACATGACAGAGCTCAAGGTACACCTGAGCTCAAAATCGGTAAAACTATTTGGTCGAAGAATGATCCATCAAGGGTTACAAGCAAGACACCTTTAACTCTCCCTAGAAATACATTTTTAGGCACGGTTCAAGGCAGGCTAACTGGGTTAGCTGGGGTATGGGGCTCACCTCTCTTTAGTACAATCACTTGTGCTTGCAGGTGACTTTTTTAAACCCAAATAACTCAGAGTCTGAGATCTGATATAGGACTAGACAAATCAATGTTTTGGACAAGTTTTGCTAAGCCCACATCTGCTGTGCAGAATGGAAATGTTAGATTGCAAGATTAAATAGTAAAACCAACAGGCTCAGTGAATTTTTAATTTTGCAAGGATTTGTTTTTTCAGAAGAATGTAGACACCCCTGTTAAAGAAGCTGTGTATCTAGAGTCAGTAAGTGCATTAATTTTGCCATATAATGCCAGGACTTGCCATCAGTACAACTGGCTATTCCAAAGAGTTACAGAGTAACCAAAACGTTCAGTGTATATTATATGATATATCCATTCAACACTTCTGTGAAAAAGTAAGAATTTTCCAATTTAAGTTTTCTATGAAAAAGTACACTAGAAGGTAGGATCAGGCAAGTATTTACCTGTTCTGGTTACATATCAACACAACAGCTGGTGATGAAAAAAATGTTGGTGACCATGATTTATACACTTCTTTGTGAACTATAAAATACAGCAAGAGCACAGTCACCTTAAGCTGAAGGTGTTTAAAACAACCCCTTATCAGGTGTGTACAGAAACCTTGGGGGTATTTCAGAACTGGAACTCCACCGTTACAAGTCTAAGTGCAGAGAACAATCTTGCCTGCTCAGCCTGGAACTACCACAACCATTGTATCTGCCTTGGAAGGAGGGAACAGGTGTCAGTAAAATCCAGGAGTACCTGAGATGAAGATCTGGCTATATACTTTTGGTCAGTAATAACAGCGCTAAAGATGGGCAACACCCATGAAGAGAAAACATATGAGGACAAAATAAAGAAACAGCCTCATGAATTTGTCTTTTAAAAATCTACTCTATTTCCATACAGTACAAGTGAGTAAGTCATCCGAAGAGAAAGTCTCAGCATGGCCTCTGCTAGTACCTTCAGAAGACAAGAGCTAAGGGGCCACTATGAAAAGGTTTTATTTGCCAAAAATATCTGTCACCCCAACTAATTATGGACATTGATATTACAGGGTTTTCAACTTAATCACAAGTTTATGCCAGATTCTCCTCCTTGGAAGACAACTTGGGCTGAGCAATATTTCAATGCTCTGGCATGGTCAATGCACAGAACGTGGCCCCAGCACAAAATCCACCCACTTGGCTCACCTGTGCAAAATGCTAAACTGCGTAAACATTTGAAAGAAAGGCTAAAGCAGCATACAGCAGGTTATGCTGTAAGAGAAATGTGACACTGTAGAAACAAAATACTTTTAAAACAGTTTTTCTAATCAGGGAAAGATTTATACCAGCATCATCCTCATTTGTGGCACAGAGAATTAGAGGCTGATGGGATTTTCATTTCAAAACCCAATCACAACTTAATTAAACTCGTTCCATAGCTTATCCTCACCATTACAGATTTATGCCCTATTTCTAACCTTCTACCTTTTGCTTCCATCTCGCCCCACTCAGTTTTGCAATCTCCTCCCCAGCCACCCTCATGTTTCCAATTCCCACGCACTACAGATCAGACTGTACAAACTGTTTCTTTTCTTTTTCAAGAAAAGGGGTAAATTAAGCCTCCACCACCTTGGGGGTGTGCTTTCTTTGTTCACTGGGTTACTCTCAGCAACCTCCTACTCCCCATCATCCCAAGGCGCAGTGACGCTCAGAAATGCACACAGTCTTCTGACAGCCTTGGCAGCAAAGCCAAATCTATGCAGAATATAAAATCTCGCCCCTCCACGCCTGTCTTCCTCCAAGTAGAAACTACAGGTGTCACAAGTGCTGGCTGCTCAGGGCCATCCACTCATGCCCTCATCCTCCCACACTCAACCTCCCCTAAATTTCAGGAATAATGAAATCCATAAAGACCCAAGTGCTATTTTCAAAACTGAAGAGTCTAATTTTCACTTCAAGTGACTTTTATACTCTCCTGTAAATCCCATAATCTTGTTCAGCCACAACATACACCAGCTTAGGAAATTGCTCTTTTGGGATGGGACAGGCCAAGAAGAAGGTGGCTGACAGCTCTGAGTTGCATTAACTGTAAAAACCATTTCCAAACTGTGAGTCTTCAAGGCAATCATTTTTCAACTTTATGAACACACTGACACTTCCTTCCACCTTCTACCAGTAGTTCAGAAATAATTGTACCAAAAATTTCAGCCATTCTTTAAACAAGTATTCCCAGGAAAGCTAACACACCTCTTTTTTTCCTCTCCTTTTACTATGGAGACATTTTACAGATATTGTACAGATTGCAGAAGACTTTCATTAAATGAATTTTCTCAAATTCTTAGAGTTTGCACAGATATAAGGATAACCTGTTTATGCTGTAAGATTCATGATAGCCACTATAAGGTGTCCTTATCTGCTGGCAGAATTTGTAAACTCAAGGTTAAAACATAAAGTGAGCAGAGAACTTGGAAACTATTGATTTATTAATCCATAATGTGCTAATGTCTACAGTGCATTTGTGTTTGTTGGGTATTTTTTCTTAAATTTTATTTTTATTCCACAGTGCCACCATTTCATAAAACATGTTAAATTTTCAATGTGTTGGTATAAAAAATTTATGGTATAGTTAAATTAGTCTAGCTCATTTATAAGTACTTATAGCCTCTGGAAGAATCGCACGAAACTTTTGAGGACACATTAAGAAACAGGACATTAAATACCTAGATCATACAGTGACACTGGAGAAGGTAAGCAAAACAATGTAAAAAAATTGATAATTTAGCCTTGGATCGTTTTAGTTTGGAGTGTAAAATTTAAATGGAATTTTGCCAAGGCTCTTCACACAGGCAGAAAGAAATAAATAAAAATACTCTCTTCCGTCTTCTGAAGAGACAGAAACAAGCAACTCCAGTTGTCTTTAAAGCCATTACAATAAAGTTAGAAATATAAATGTTTTGCTGTAAAATTATGTACATGTACTTAGCTTGATTAAAAAAAAAAGTTTTGAAAATAACATTTTTTTAAAATTAAAAGCTTAAAATAAATGGCAGGACACATTCTTGCAGGGAGGAAAGAAACAGGAACTCTCAGAATAATCAGCTTCAAGCTTTTTTAGATTTAGTATGATTTTTATATTGGATTTCAAGTGTGCACATTACTACAGCAAAAAAATCTCACTTTAATGCCAATTGTAGAAGCTATTGAAATACTGCTATGTGAATTCTAAACCAGATTTTGCTATTTTTACTACAGGAAGACACTCTCTAATTCTCTATGTCTCATAGTCACCATCTCTCAAGTATTCCACAAAGACCACTTTGCACATGTAGGAAACAGGGGATTCTGGCATTGCCAAGCCTCTGGGTACTGCGCCAGGAGCCGCTCCTGGAGCCTCCCCAAGCCATCCCTACTCACTCAAAATCTGAGCTCCTTTAAGCTGGAACTAAAAGCACAAGGGTCCTCGGTTGAGTTTTCTTACTCTCATTAGCGGAGCTGGGTAAAGTGATAAGGGTAAACTTCCTGCTCTTGCCACTGCCTGATCTCTGTCCATCCCTGAATTTACAACCAGGAGAAATCTCCTAAGTGAGGCTTCCTCAATTTTGCTTCCTCCTTGAGGCCTGTAAATCATCTCATGATTAAATGAACATTTCAAGAACTGGCTGAAAGGTGGTTTAAATTGAAGTTTTTTGGCAGCCTCCCTCCCCACTCTCTGATGGTGATAACAACTCAAATACTTTTAAACAAATCAGCAGTGATATTTTATATTCCAAAAGCCTGAAGTTTACCCGTCTGGAATCCAGAAGAGAAAAAATAGCTGCTATTATTTTGTGCCAGCAGTACTCAAAATGTGGAGCCAGAAAGCAAAAATCCTACTTAAAATGCAGCCATTTTCTTAATGTAAATACAGTAAGATCCCGCAGAGAACTTCTTTCATGCTTTGTTCATAAAATCATGGTATTTCATAGCACCACACTAGTACAAAGATGCTGCACTGCTGACCATCATCAACAGATTCCAAAATCTGAAAATTTGGGGCACAAAAGGAGACAAAAAATACTTATCTTCTTGTTTTTGAACCATGGTTTTTGAACCATGCTTTTTAAAAAAAAAGCTAGGAACCTATTTTATTAATAATGAATGAGAACTGCAAAATTACCTGGTTACAGGGCACTTGTTTGTTTGTTTGTTAATACTGTATTAGCACATTTGTTTCAAAAGAAGTGGAAATTCTTAATGTTAAAAAACAACAGAAGATCTTACAAATAAAACACACATGGCTACTATAAACTCTGAGCATTAAAAACTTTTGAGGGATGGGTGGAATCCCAAGTGACAAAAGAATGAGCCTTCTGCTCCCCACCTATCTCCAGGTAACATCTTCCCTTGGCTGTTTAGATGCAGAAGGTCTGGGACACAGAGAACAATCTTTTCCTTCTAGAAGTTCAGCTCTCAGAAGTCAGCAGTATTAGCCACCTTTGCCGCTGTTACGTCCGAGGCGCATAAAGAAAACGACACAGAGTCCAGCCTCATGAACAAGTGGAAGCCGAAGCTTTTCTTTAATAATTTTCTGACTACTATATAGGATAGATCGCAAAAGTGTGTTGAGTGGCAATAGGTAATTGGTTCCTAAGCCATCCACCCCTTGAGAGGATTGGCCAAGTCCTAAGATACCTATTCCAAAATATTTTCAAAGTCAAAGCCATAACAATCTTGCAAAACAACTTGCGGGTGCAAGAAGTTTATGTAACTGTGACCTTGTTTAAAATAGTTTACATAGGAAAGACAGTCTTCTCACAGAATATTGAGAAAAGGCTGAACAATTTCTCTGCTTCTAGCTTTTTAGCACCTACAACCTTCCCTATGCAAGGTGTCCTCTGATAGCAAAAGCCAAGCCCAGATGGAGGCGACACCAGAGGCTCCCTGTTAAAGGGAGGGCTGCACTGTGGGGCTCCCCTGAGGCTGCTCTGCATCCAGAAACTGTCCCAGATGGTACCAATAGACTGAACAGTGCAAAAAAATAAACTTACTAAAATCCACAGGCACCAAAGTGTGAGGAAACATCTCCTAGACTGCTGGAGGACAGTCTTAGAAGCTGGAATGATCTGGAGGGATGAAATCCCTTGCCAAATTTCATATAATGATATGGTAAATGCTGTGCTAACAGACACAGAACCTGGCAAACACCAGGTTAGTCTGCAAGGCCTTTTTTTTTTTTTTACCTAGTTAGGCTGTTAGTTTTACAAAATGTCATATTTATTTGTTGGCTGGTTTTAGCCCAATTAATTTGACATTTTAATTCAGCTGAGGCTTTTATTAACATGAGGTACTTAATGTGGATAGGTAAGAGGACCAGAAAAATTGTAACAATTACACTTAGAAAAACAACCATTAAGCAGAAAAGCATCTGGGATACTGTACATCCCAAAGTGAAATATGAAGTACAGTATAGTTGCCAAACAGATGCTTATCACAGCTAGAGCATGAAACAGCCAGGGCAGAGCAACCTTCCTGGTCTCAACCAGATGTGCTGCACCCAGCTTGGACACTGCCATGGCAGAAGAGATGGGAGTCAGCCTGGAAAACCCAGGGAAGCTCAGCAAGAGGAGTCAGAGGCCTAGCAAACACTGTCTATAGGAAAAACTAAACCAACCTTCACAACAACCTTTCAGCTCAAAAGAAGGGCTACTATAATGGAGCAGTCTGCTTTCTGTGCCATAAGGGAATGGAAATGCTGGGCTTAAATTGCAGAGGGAACAATTCAATATCCATTAGCAGAAAAAAAAAATTATTCCTTCCCAAAACAGCAAAGAGGAAAAGCACTGTCTGGAGGGAATGAAGAATGCCCACCACGGGGGGTGTTTAAGATTTGGAAGGCATGGCAGCTCCAGATTTAGATGGCAGAGCTACAACGGATCATCTTCCAAATCACTTCCAGTTCCCTGGCTCCGAGACACGCACACCACACTTAGAACTTCACCAGGGTCCTTGCAGGAGCCAAGATTTTAACCTATATACACTGCCCTCCTGCACTGCAGAGGTTTAGGAAACCAGTAAGGACATTATGATGCCACAAGATAATCATCTAGTGCCATCTTAGCTGTCTAGGTGTACCCAAGGAAGTTGCATAGGGCTGG
The DNA here is from genome assembly GCA_013397865.1 of Struthidea cinerea. Taxonomy (NCBI): domain Eukaryota; kingdom Metazoa; phylum Chordata; class Aves; order Passeriformes; family Corcoracidae; genus Struthidea; species Struthidea cinerea. The sequence continues at coordinate 1,022,688 of VZTI01004654.1, read as the reverse complement.
CAGGTCAGACACATCACCTCCATAAGATCTGTGATCCTCTGGAGCAGCAGCTAGTGACTGCAAGGAAAGTCAGTCAGAAAGCCAGGCTAGCATGTTAGGACAATTCACAAAAAATTGTCCTACAACATTGATTGCACAGGCCTCCATGAAAATATTAATCTTAAATACAAAAATTCTGAGGACTTATGTTTTAAAAAATAGATCAAACTAAACTGCTTTGTAACAACTGTGGCTTTTCTAGAGTCTTCTGCGCAGCAAAAAAAAAAAAAAAAAAAATTGGTAGGATGCCTACTGTTTGCAACTGAAGTCCTTAATGTCCCATCCTGTTTCCCATGATGAACACTAATTAAACAGGAATGCATGTTTACATGGTGACCCTCCAGACATTCAGCATGGTTTAATAAAACTATATCCCTCCCATGTCCTTCCATGCACTACTGACTCAAGTTCATCCTTGCTTTAATGGCTGCCTTGAAAGAACATGAGAGCCACACACAACAGATGGCACCACCTGGAGATGTAATGAATACATTCTGAAAAGATTTTAGTTCTCCTCTGTTCTCCGAGTCCTACTGGTACTGTGCCATCATTCTCTGATTTAATTACCATTGATTATAGAAAGGTTTCATCTTTTTTTAGCTTTGAAAATTTAAAATTATACATTTCAAAAGAACATTCTCATGTACATGACAGGTAGCTAACTTTTTTATTGTATATTTCTGTTTCCTTTGCATTTGGAAGCCTTCAGATCAGGCCAAGTCCCCACTGTATCTCAAAGAGGAACTATCCCAGTTCTGCAAAAATCCCAGTGAGAAAGGGTTTTGTCATGGAAAAATTCTAATTAAATTGCAGTAGTCAAATCTAAGAGTGTCTTTAAAACAATTTTCAGTGAGTTTCAGTGAGAAGGTTTATATAAATGATTAAAAAAAATGCCTGCTTTTCATGTTTGAAATCAAAATGAATCTGAGTTTCAATTGTAGGACAGGAAAACCCGCTTTTCAATGAAAAATTATGTGTTAACTAAAAAAAAAAAAGTTGGGTTTTCCTTTTCATCCATAAAATAATATCAAAAAAGCTACATATCTTCCTTTAGGAAATTTGACTATTGCTTCAGAATTGAAAGCACCTTTGGAATCGAGGAAGTGGAAACAGCAAGCACAAGAAAAGGCTTTTTTATATTGCTATTGAGACTTTTGAGGCCAACAAACTGGGAAGAAACAGCATATCCTTCAGTGGGGTAAACAGAGAGCCCTAGAGGACTTGGACTGTCTTCCCTCTATTGCTTGTGAAGTGTTCTAGCATTTATGAGTGGCCTTTTCCCAAGGAGAGCATCTCTGCAGCCAGACTGAGACAGGGCAGCAGCAGAGACAGAGCTTGCTGACACCAAGAAGTGGAAAAATTATACGTAAACCAGACTGGTTACACAACACCTCGCGAGAGAATTAATGCAGAGCATAAAACGTCCCACCAAAAATATACTGTCACATGTATAGATTCCTTGTTTCACCACCCAGCCCGAAGGGGTCTCTGGTAGGGAGTAGCATAGCTCCATTGACAGTCCCCAACTTAGTAACTGAATTGAGGAAACTTAGCAAGAAAAGCAATTTAGAAGAATGGCCATGTAAGAAATTCTCTTGTGCATTACTTTTGCTTATAAAAAGACAATTTAATCCACGCATTTCAGGCAAAAGCTGATGACCTTTGTTGGCAATGACACCCAAAGCTATTAAAACCAAAAGAAAAATAGGAATTCATCTCTCCTTTGCATTTTTAGCAGCATGGGCAATGGAAATCAAATAAAACTTTAAATGTGGCAACAATATATTTGTGGGCAAAATGCATCTATATGTATAAACACTAACAAGCACAAAATTAAACTATTCTTATTTTTGTTGACAGCCCATATTGCTTTCTGAATTGCTACTCAGTAAATGATTCAATATTTGGCTTTCAAACACTGCAGGCAATCTTTTCCCCTTGAACTGAATTTTTAAATCAGGATATGGAAGTTTTGTATCCCATCATTTTTATTTAGAATACAAACTCACTCCTGCAGTGGAGTTGCTTTTGCATGAGAGAACTGAAAAAGCTTTATTTAATAAATTTTATATTTTAATTAAAGCACATGCTCAGAAATAAGCATTATATACTCCCAGTACTTGTTTATCTAAGGTAGTTGTATTTTTGAACATAATTAGGCTGCATCTTTAGGTAAAATCAATCTGAGTTAACAGCAAAAACAGTGCCTTGGAGGCAATGGGACAAGTAGACAAGGCATAAAATGCTGATGGTCTTCAGCCCATAGGAGTGCAAATGACCAGTCAGGTGCCACAGGAAGGCTCAAATGGGAATTAGGAATGAAAAATAAGACCCCAATAACAAAGCTCAGAAAAAGCAGACATGTCAGTAACCTACTACAGTGTCTGAGCATGTACAGGCTGTGTTGCCCAGAAGGGTGTCAGGCAAAAACCTGCCCTTGCCCCCCCAGCTTGGCAAATGCTCTCGGCTGAACAGAACTGATAGTGGATGCAGTAAGTTAGAATAACACCCTCCTCAGTGTGCCAGAAGGTGCTGCACCTTGTGCTATTTACCAGCTTCACATGGAATACTTCTAATGTGAAACATTACCTCAATTTCTCATAGCTCAGCTTATTTAAAACACCCCTGGGCATTAATTCCAGAGGGAAGGATACAGCATCTTAACGGTTCCTCCCTTGCCTCTCAGTGAGGATAAAACTAGGTGGTCAGACGACAGGACATCACTAATGATGTCCTCTCCAAAATGGAAAGAGGCTGTCAGAAAAGCAAACTGCCCTACTAATTTCAGCCACACATCCTCATCAACTCCAGAGCATGCAGTCCAGGCTTTGTGCGTTATTCATCCTGACTCTCATGTTTCACTGTTGCCTAAAACCTGCCAAAGTGAAGACATGCTCCCTAAAATGCAGAGAAACAAAACCTAAAAGTGTACACAGGGTACCACTTCATAACACAGTGTTTAATTAGCAAACACTGATGCTTCTGAGACATACCATTTAGACTGTGCATTACAGCTCTCTCATTAAAAAGAGGGAAGACTCCCTAGACCTGTATTTCAGAATTTGAAATATCTGACCTTATTCAGAGTCTATATTTTACTAGCACTAACGCCTTCCTGAAGGCAAATGCCGCCTAGGATGTCCCATGGATACACCTTCTTGGGCACAGTGCATGATGCTTGCTGCTAGCCATGGGAGTCCTCAAACTCCACTGTCTCAGTTTGAGAAACTGTTCTCAGTTCCTCTTACTCTCTTGCTGGTTTGTACTTTTTTACTGGGGAAAAAAGGGAAGGAAACCTCTCAGGCTTGGTACCTCGGCACAGTCATTTGATGTCTCTTTCAGTGACCAGCCCTCCCTGACATCAAGGTGAGCTTTCCTGAAACCCTTCACAGGGACTGGACATCTCTCTGAGCTGCAAAATGCCAACATTGGCTCCTGTTCTGGCTTTTGACAAGTGTTTTCAGTGGTTTAAGGTCAAAAGCCAAGTTTCAGAGACCAGGGCATGAGGCTATTGTGTTTCTCTGAGGCAGCATTTATAAGACTATGGGACTAAGCATGGGACGCCAGGAGATGTTGCAAACCTGAACAAGAGCTTGTGGTGATGGAGCAAAATGCCAGGGAATACGTGTGAGTGTGCCCAGCCTTCAGAAGCACTGTGAAATCTTTTAAAGGTGACAGAAGTCCCATGAGGAAGATTGTTGCATCTTGTAAACACTCTGGAGGGTGAAATCAATGCAGCAAACAAGTGGCTCCCAGCCTTTAATTGCCCCAGAAGGGCAGCCATTGATTTATTAAAATTCATATAAGACTTTGTTACAGTTGTCCATCCTATATAGAAGGCACTCCAAAATGATGATGGGGTAGCAACAAAAAAATCCTTAAACACATGTCAGGAAGAACTCCAGTACTTAAGAGTGCAGAAAAAGGACTGAAAACTTGCAGAATAAAGAGGCAAGAAACAACACAGAGGGAAATGGGGTTTAACAGTGGGAAGACAGTCTAAGTAATTTCTTCCTGCTGCAAATACCTTTTCAAACTCAAACATAGACATCAATGCTTTTCTATCCGTGTTCCTGAATAAATTTTATGGAGCCAGCACAGTGGAAAGCTCCCGTGCACACTGTTGCAGGTCTGAGGTATGAGTTCCCTGGAAAATGTGCCAATATTGTCCCAGCCAATCCTGCAGCACATGAAGCCACCAGAGCCCCTGTCCCAGCAGTCTCTGGGCAGATGACATCACCTGAGACTCCCACAGACACTGCTGTTCTCCAAAGACTTTTTCAGGGAGTATGCAAAAAAGGTGCAGACTTTTCTGCAGCTAAGTTGATGGGGTCAACAGCCAGTTACACTCTGCAGAGAGCTAGTTATGTACTTCTTTTAGATGCTGAAACCCTAGTAATGCACCAACCAAAGAAGTCTTTGAAAAAGAAGGAACCATCTCCAATGACAATTTAAAAAAATTTAGCAAAAAATGGAACAGGCTTTCCTGGGAAAAAACCCTGGAAGTAGTCTCTCTAGAAGTGTTCTTTGCATGAAGTGGTGAAATCTATCACACATAGAGTGCAGACAGTGGTGGGGCCAGAGGGGAAGGGGCTGACGGTGTCATGATACACTGCTGTCTCCTAATACCTCCCACCAGCAGAAAACAAACCTGCAAAGGCCCAACTTGTCCCACACAACTGAATCACAGAAATGCAAACACTGCCACAGCCTCCAACCTGCCCTCCATGTGCAGGCTGCCCTTGAACAGCACAGCAAGGGGCATGTTTGGTCCGACAGGTCTGAACGTGGTTTGCCATTTACATAGTCAGGAGCAAACACGTGGACAAGCTCAAATATCCCACAAGAGAATCCTTTTTGATTACAAAGCAAGAGACCATTACAAGACGGCGTCAATATGGAACATCTAAATGATTTACACAAAAGTCATTTGGGAAATACAACAATCCATTAAGGATTAGCAGTGCAATGTTAATGTGATATAACAAGACAAAAAGAAGCAACTGAACACACAACAAAGTTAGGTCCTGACAGATAAACACAGGAAAGGACAACCCATATTTTCAGTTTACCATCTATATCTAGGCATTGTAGCAGAGTTGATACACAGAACTATTTGCAGGGTCAGTAAAGTCTTGCAATATCTATTTAAGACATAAAGTGGTGACTGACGGAGAGAAGATGTTTAATTGTTGCAAATCAGCATAGCTTTAGTACAAAGTCAACAGAACTATGTTAAATTATAGCGGGTGGAGACAGCATCTGAAAAAAGTGTGGAGCTCCTAGTTTGTGGCGCAGTTATTTGAAAACAATTCTGCAAAAGAAGTTGGAAGAAACAGGACTGCATTTTACTATTTAATTTAAATTCATGTGGTTCTAAAAGTGAGAATGCAAAAACAGAAAGGTGAGAAAACAAACTTTTGGCAATGACATCTGACTTGTACAGCAACAACTGCAAAGGAGCTGCATTCTTGTCCCGCACAGAAAGCAATAGGAATGATTAAGCTTTAAAACACACACGTGTACACACAAGAACACACATCATCATCCAAGAGCCCAGTCCATGTCAGCATCACAAACGTTAAAAGATTCCGATATCACATGAGGGAACATTCAAGGTGATGTTAAAGCATTTCTGAAAGAGAGAGGGTTTCCTTTCCCCAGCCAGTTGCAATGTTTCATTTTCCCAGAGCAATGGAAGTGAAGGGGGTAGTGAGACAGCACACACAAGGTCACCCATCCTGTTAGTGACTTAGCAGATGTAAGCAAATCTCTCAACTCAGAAACTGGATTTTGCACTTAAGAACACCACTTGCAGGAAATCCTCCTGCCTTTTACTGGTAAGGGCACTGGAAAAAGTCAGCATTGCAAACAAAACATTGCAGTCATAGCAACAAGCAATTCAACACTTAAACTTTTCAACAGACAAGACAGTACTTTACTTCTGGTTTTATAATTTCAAGTTCAGTAACTCATCACGAGCACTTGACTTGTCTAGCTGGTCATCAGTGTCTCAAAAATAATCTCCTGTTAAAGCTTCAACCAAGGAAACTTCCTCCCTCAAATAAAAAATAAAAATATGTGTATACAGGGAGGCCACTTCAAAAATTAAACCTTTGTTCTCCTTTTCTGAAAATTAGTATAGAAAAATGGAGGAAAGCCCAGGTTCTGGTCCATTAAATCAAGCACTAGTCGTTTACTAGTAATTAGCATGCTATAAAATGCTACAACCATGTACACAAAAGCATTGAAATTGAGATTTAAAATACCTAAAAACTTAGACCTTGCAATGGTATCTGTAAGTAGTGCCCAAACAGCACAGTAAAGCCAGTGGAAAGTCTCTTTGAGTCTTTCCATTTTCAGCAGGGACTTTTTAAAAAAATATCTTTGTATTGCTATCAGTAAAAACCCATTTGAAAACCAAAACTGAAGGCTAAAAATAGGACAAAATGTTCTGCATGGTTGATGAAATTTAACCCTGTTAATTGGAGACGGCTTCATTTCACAGTCAGTAAGAGTCTAATATTACCTTTACAAATGTATCAGTTTTTTGCAAAGAGTCATGCATGAACACAACTGAAAGAGCACCTTTATAAACTTCTAATGCCATCAAATTTAATATCTGCAAAAGAAATCACTGCTTTCTCAAAGCAGCAGAAGAAAGTCAAGAATTGGAAATGTTTAGAAAGTAATGGCTAAAGCATAAGGCCAATGGAAAACTGTGGGTCTTTCCCAAGCAGACTAAATAACATCCACATGAATTTTAATGCTCAACAAAGGTGCTAACTTTAGTGAATCAACTTAGGTAGGTAGTTAATTCATTAAAGCTTTCATTACCCTTTCCTATCTCTTAACCATTTTTATACTTCTTTACTGCAGTGAAAAAGCTGAATTTGAAGAAACAGATAGCAGAAAACCTTGGAGAGCTTCAAGGGTCATCCTGCCTTCTTTGCCACTTCAGGTAACTTAATTGCAGTGTAACCCCACAAATCATGAGGGCAGGCTTCACTGACTGACTCTACAGCCTGGGTGTGGACTCAACTTTGCTAGCAGCACATGCTGAGAAGCTCCACAAATGACAGTGAAGGACAGAGCATGAAACAGACACAAAAATATGTTTACATGTTCAGGAGGGACAGGGACCTTCTCTAATCCCTGGTTATTTGGATTATGTTTGATAAATAGCACTAACCTCTATGGAGTTTATGTGCCATGTAACTGAGAGTTACTCAGCATTATGATTTTCTTTTAAGCCTTGCTGGTCACATAATTGTTCTCTATAATTTTTTTTGTTTGTTTGAAATGCTTTTTGAATTTCTTTCTTTATAAATCACAATGAGAGGAACTGAGGAAAATACCCTTTCTTTTTTCAACTTCTTACACATTTTGGGATGGCTTGTGACCTGCCTGCCTCGATACTGCACAATCACAGCCTGACTCTGCACTCCAGGATTTACCAAGAGGTTTTTACAGCTTGGACGGGGTTGGCTGGAAATCTCACTAAGTATGTCCTGAAACACATGTGTCAGTAGGGGAGGATACTGTGCCAATGTAAGCATGAAGAAGGCATGGAAGCAAAATCCATTTAAAGAAAGAATTACTCTAGTAGGAGGGGATTGGTGACCAGCCTACGGGGAAGCGTCTGGTGATCATGAGAGGTCATGCAGCACTCTGGTTATTAAGCCTTTTACATAAGGCAGTCCAAGGAAGTGTGTGACAAGGGGAACCTGGTAAAACATGGGGGATGTTGAAAGACTGTTGGGGATTTTTGATAGGAAAAAGGAAAAACAACCTCTACATTACATGAACAGGACACTTGAAAAGCCACTGAAATATCCCATACTTACTTTTATCTTCCTGGTTTTCTTCTGCTGCTTTGCCTTCCTCTTCCTCCTCCTCCTCAACCTCCTTCTGCTGTGCTTCTTCATGGTGGTCGGCAGCACCGACCGAAAGGCTCTGACAGCAGTGATTGAAGCCGCTATCCCGAGGCAGAGTGAAACTTCGGGGCTTTCCCCCATTCCCGTTCAGCACTTGCATCCGCTCGCCCTCCACGAGGGGGAAGGGGCCGTAGTGGTCTTGCAGGTGGCACTTCTGGGTGGGCAAGGTTGACTGCCGCCGGTGCTCGGGGGACACCACGGCCACCTCGGAGAACACCGAGTCCTCCAGCGGCAGCGTCTGCAGGTAGTGCAGTCCCGAGCTCGTGAGCGGCGTCTCAATGAGGTCCTGCCAGGAGCGCCGCTGGCTCGCGGTCTTGCGCACGGGGGACTCGGTGGTGCTGCCCGCCACCTCCGGGCGGAACTCCTCGTGCGACGACTGCGACTGGGATGTCTCCGTGGAGGAGAGGCGGCTGTGCTTGGGCTCCACGTAAGGGCTTGTGCAGCTCATCTGCAATGCCAACAATGAGCAATCTTCAGATCAATGCACACCGAGACCTACTGTGAATAACAGCCTCTCACTTTTCATTATCACCAAGGGCACCTGGTTCATTAATGAAGGTGCAAACTTACCTAATTAACCTGCCCTGTTCCTAATTTTAATGCATACCCATGTCTGTATATGTCACCCCTGTAGGTCAAATACTGATACTTATTCATACTAAGTATCTTTACTATGTCACTTCAGCCATAAAATAAGCCAACAAAATGTGCAGAAAACTTTGCAAAATAGTGCAAAATATGGCACTATGGAAGACTTAGAAGAGACATACCTGGTTCATTCAAAATCTTAAAAATGTTATCCAAATGCCTGTTGTTATCCTATCTTGCTTTTCTTTGGAATCATGCTTGCAGTGCTTCAGTACTGTCATTCAAAGATCTACAATTTTGTAAGATAAAGTATTGTCTTCAAATTAAACATCATGAATGCACTCTTTTCCCTGAATTTCCCGACTGTGCATTCCAAAAACCATATCCAAGTATATGCATTAGTTAACAGTTGAGTATGCAGACATGAAAGTTAAAATTGCCAGTGGAGAGTAAGTTAGAGGTCTATAACACAGTTTTATATCAACAACTGCTTCAAGAAAAATGAAAAACCCGAAATCCCCCCTTTTTAAAATTTATATTTCTCTATAAGAGAAACCTACTTTTTCACAATAACAGAACACCTGGTATTGCTGTTTGCAGTACAGGACAGAACATTTTTATGTTCTCATTTCTCTGGAAATTCAAGTGTAATTTGTTACTGCAAAGCTTTACAGCACAACTGCTGGAGCCTTAGAGAAGAGTCTGTGTTGTTCCTGAGGTAATAACATTTTCTCAGAAAGTTGATAAGGGGGTGGTGAGGGATTGCATGGATGAGTAGCTGTCCATCATGAATGAAGAACAAAAAGAAAGAATTCCGTAACTTAATCTATTTTGTACAGCAAGGGGGATTATAAATCCCTGTTCTCTACAAACCAGTGGAAACAGCACTGACGGCCATTGAAGTCTGCGATGTGTGTTACTTAGCAAATGCCTTAAGTCAAGCACTGACTGAAAAAGCACGGTCGAGTGCCATCCTGGGCGCATGCACGTGCTGCTCCTGGGCAGGAGAACAGGTGGAAGTGGCACTTTGGGTACACATTCCTCGGGACAGCTGCAGGTGACTTACTGAAGGTGGCCGTGGGTAGGTGTCGTACGGGGGCGGGGGGCTGTCCTGCTTCGGTGTTGATGGAGTGTCAGCTTCCTCCTTGTCACTCTCGCTCCAGTAATCTACAAGTCACATAAGGAGCAGGTCAAAAACTGCCAACACATTTTGACGCATTTTTGTGTCAGAGACTTACTTCCACAAAAGCAACTGGAAATTCCTCCTTTGGTATCATTGGCAGTGAAGTACCACAATGCTGATGCCATCAATGGTAGCTGCTGCAACTGGAATTGCCTTAATCTAAAGAAGGAAAATTCTAAACACTATGGTGTATACTACATCTACTGTCCCATTACAGAGATATTAAACCATAACCTGAAAATGAACCACAAATTTAACTCCTGTACCCACCTTATAAATACAACAGGCATGGCGAATATTCTTAAAACAAGTATCAGACTTTTAAATATTTATACAGCCATAAAAATAATTATGATTGGACATGTACTGGCTGAAAAATACTGAAAATATTTTTTTAATGGAAAAGATTAAAAATACAGCTTTGCTGAAGTCTTGCTGACTGGAAATAACATCAACAAATGTATTTAGCCAGCTGGCAGATCAAACAGGTAGGGGTTTTTGCACACATGAACAATCAGTGCTATTTTTCTACCCATTTTCTCTATTCTATTCTACCAGTTACACAAGTTTTTCAATTCAATTTCTAATAGCAAACAGCTGTATTTAAGGTAAGACAGAAAAAGTTTATATCATATATTTGCTTCATAAAACAGCTGTTGTCCTGCTATCCATGCAAGAACATAAAGGTGATATGGTAAGGAAAAAATATGACAATGACATTAAAGAACAGAGTTCAAAAAGAAGGATGAGAAAGTACAAAAGACACAGATTTTATGGGCTACAACATTTCATTTTTTCAGGAAATCAAGTCTTGGCCAAGCTTATTTCAAAGGGGAAAACACATGGAAGAATATACCATATGGGAATTTATATTTGTGCTGTTACGAATACTTTTTAAAGCAGAACAGCATCTAACTAAAAGGACACTGAACCTTAATATTCCTTACCAAAAAAACCTGTTTAACTGCTGACTCAGTTCAAGACAGACAAATCTTAACATTTTTGCACACTGTAAGACTTTTGCAAACATTTTTGTTGTCACTTTGTTTCTGACTGCATTACCTTCCAGTCTTTGGGTAAATCATTGCACGAGAGGACACTACAGCTCAGACTGCTCACAGATTAATCACAGGCAATTTTCACTTCACCTAGTAAGTGTTCAACAAAGTGCATGATTGACTACTCTCTCTTTGATAGATAAGGAGAAAAGGATTGATTGCTGCTTCATAAATGATCTAAACTAAAAATCTGAGTTGGCACAACATGTAATTTTGACTTTAATGATTTTTTATTACAATTATTGTATTGTATGATCAATGATCTACCATATTTAATCTTACTCAAGAGTTAAAACATAAACTTACCTTTAAATGACACCATCTTGAAACAAGTGTCCCTATAGTTTTGTATTTTTTTAGATTTTAGTAATGGTGGGGACAGCCTTATTTATCTACTTAATTTTTCCATGCAGTAGCAATTCTGTTTTTACTCCAAGCCTCTTGATTTGCTTCCTGCAAGCTTATAGCTGAGAGATTCTCTTTAAACAGTATAATAAATAAGTTGCATAAATAAAGTTTTTATTACTACAAAATAAAAAAAAAAATCCTAACAATTATGTCTCTTTAGACATCTGCAAATAATTAATTTTTGGTGAATGAAAGGCTAAATCAGTGAAAACTCTTTTTCTAAATAAATCCTAGTTTTAAGAGAACTTGTTTCCAGAAACTTAAAACACTTGAAAATACTGGCATGTAGGCAATGCTTGCTCCTATTGCAGTAAAGCCTAATGGTGCAAAGTGTGGTGAGAGACCTGTCAGAACTGCATTGTTCAGTGACATTTCTGCAGACTTGGAGCTCAACTGTTTATTCTGAAAGCAAAATTTAGCAGTCTCAGTGCTGGTTCCAATTTTGGCTAAAAATGTGAAGGTGTTCTTGCTGTCAAATCCCCATACAAGAAAACACTGTGTGATGACGCTTTTGCACACCTTTTCTCAGTCAGGGAATTCTGTTGGCAACCCACAGCTTGTCTTGAAAATTTCTGCAGTAACAGGGGTCAATTTTCAGATAAAGTGTATGAAAATGGCCTCCTGCCAATTTTTAAAAATGCTCTGCTTTTGGCAACTGGCTCATTAGAGTTTATCTAAAACATGTATGATGCTATGGAACAGTTGCTGTATTTCTCTCTGCAGATTTTTTCCAATTAAGTGACGGACAAGCTCTGTGCATCAGGCAAATCTTGAAAGTTTTCTCAATGACTAATAGACTGAATATATTATATATAAACTAACACTGACCTGCCATTTCCCAAATAAATATATTCTATTTATATAAACCAGGGTTTTTTTCCCTCTGATTTAGATGACTGGAAAGCATATGACTTCTCCATCCAAGGAAGTCCTTTGCTGTATTGCTAACATTCATTGTATTTCATGTGAAAACTTGATGGTATTTTTATAAAACTGTTCTGTACAGAATGTAACATTTTATTCAGCAGTACACCCACAATTCGGTGATTCGTGCATCTCTGAAGCTCTTGAAATATATTTATGCACTTTAGATTCAGAACCATTCAACTCTTAATTGAGACAGATTTGACAATTCCTGTTGAATTGTTTCAGAGGTATTATAAAGCTTTGCTGCAAAGGGCTGAACCGCACAGAAATAAAAGACCTTTTGTCAAATCAAATATGCAGATGACAATTGGTACTGAATATAGAAAATTCCAGCTTCACAGGTTCTATAACTGCAAAAATAATTGACATGATAGAGAGGTTTTACTTTGGTAACTTGATGCCTCTGCTAATGAGGAACACTACTGAGCTGTGTAACAGCCCTTGTGCTGGGAGCCAAGGAAAATCACCAGAGGCATTGAAACCGTGCACGGCAGCGAGGGAGGAACGCGACACAGCCTCCCACACTAAACACAACTGAGCAACACAAAGAGGCTGTAGTTTACCTACCTGCATAGAACAAATCAACATGAGTGAATGGTGTTAGAGTGATAATAAAGAACTCTGTCAGTGCCTGGGATATAATTTGCATAGTCAGTGGGGTTTCACTGATTATCTTCAATAGGGAGACATTTTAATAATAAGCTACCTGAGCCCTGAATGCACATCATTGCATGTCTAGCTGGATCATCTGCTATTTTATTACTCAGTGATTTCTTAGTAGGAAAAATATTTCTCCACGTCCATCTGGATTTTGAAAGGTGTATCATGTGTGTAATTGTGCACTTGGACAGCATTAGCATAACATACACCTTTTCACTTACTGTCCCACATGGCATTGTAATTCTAGTGCCAACCTACTGTCAATAAAAATTTTAATTTGGCTTTGAATGCCAAAACAGAGGATTTCCTAGAAGACTCTGAGATTCAGAGTTTGTTCACAGCCTCTTCAAGCAGTGACAACAGATGGTACACAGGTCCTTTCAAACAGGTTACTGTAGTGCTGCTTAGGAAATGCAGATTCCCAAACTGATTTCCAGTTCTGGTGAGGCACTGAGAACATGACTGAAGAACAGTGAGCATGGTGCTGCTACCCTGGGTTGTGTGAATGCAGAGGGCCTGGTGTCAAGAATGACATGAGTTTTTTGGGCCAAAACCCAGAACCTTTCTGATGAAGGCTTCAGAGCCAGAGAATTAAAAAACTGAGGTTTTGACTGAGCAGGAAGAAGGCAGACAGGCATCTGCACAAGCTCTGGATCATCACAACGTCTGCAATTTTCTGGTGCCAGCTGCTAGGTGCATATGTTAAAAAGAGCATGAATTCAAAAACTATCTGCTTGCCAAAGCAGATACTTGGATAGGAACACTTCTGTGCATCCATGTCACTGGCATATCTAAGAAACAGCCTCCACAACACAATTGGACTGTCCCTTTCTTTTTTCTGTCTGCAAACAGGATTTCCACTGCAACAGTTCAAAGCAAAGCAGCTCATTATTTTATATATGCTGCTTTTTTAACCCATGAAATATTAGGCATAAAAAAATAAAGACGTAAAATGCTGTAACCCTGCAACTCCAAGTGAAATGCCAACAGGGCTGTAGCACACACTGCAATATAGCAAAACCAGTAGAAATCACAAAATTTAAGTGGCCTTAAAATTAAAGTCCTTAGGGTAAATCCAATTATGTCAACAGGCTTTAGAAGGATGGTTTTGTTCCTGAGATCAATTTCATGCACTCCTGCCCTCCGTGAATTCAAACACCAAATGCAATGTTTGGAATCTTTTTTTAGCTTGCAGATTCTTAAGTTTCTTCTGATAAGGGACGCAGATTCCTTGGTACAACAGTGGGGATCTTACTGGCAATGTATCTGCTGCTTTTAGCTATCTTCTGCAGCCTTCTCACAAATAATCCAGTGTCTGCAGATCAGAGTCTGAAGGAGTTAATCAAAACTCCTGACAGAGAAGGAATCCTCTAAAGCAGTAACAGTGGTACCCATATGTGATTTGCTTTCAGATGATGAGAATGAAGCCTGATACACAGCAGGGAAAAGAGAACAGATGAACTTGTGATAAGAGCTGACAGAAGAAACCAAAATAACAACACATTACCTTGCTCTTGTTTGATCCTCTCTCTTTCTGCATAGCCAGCAGCAAGCATGTTAATTCTGTTGAGCCATCTGAAATAATATTAAAAAAAGCAGTGATACCGATCCAGCCTCTTAATTTTTGGGTGCTTTTCTAGCAAAAACAAAGCTAGAAGCATCTGAAGGAGATTAAGGACAATGTTATTTTTCATATCAGACAGCTGTTCTCTTTGATACTCTTGTTCAGGGAGTCTCCAAAGATCTAATGATTTTGCTGTTGAACAAACTGTTTTCACAGCAAGAATTTTATTTCAAATGGAAAACCATGTATGATGTCAAACATCTGTAAAATAAAGGATTTAGAGATAATCAAAGAGCTGTTAAGTCTGCTGCTCACAGATATGCCATCACACAAATACTCCTGCTGTTCTGATTTCTTAAGAATAAATACCACTTTTCAGAGATTTAAGCAATATTTTAAGGCCTGAATTGGCAACTTAGCAGAGGAACAGAGCAGAAAACAGCAGTAAAAAGAACAGGTTCACTCCCAAACAGACAGCATGGTTTAATTATGCCATTACGTGTTTTAGAGCTTACCTACAGTACCGTGTACAAAGAGAAGGAGGCATATCAGAATTCACTTTTGTGTTTGTGTCAGATAAGTGGGGGGAGAAAGATAGTTGCTTCAATGCAATTCACATCTAAGGCTTTAATCTCAACATAGACTTGAAAAAGTGCTACCACAAACTGCACGAATTAAAAAAACCAAACCCAAATGAAACCATACAGAACCCCAACACCCAAACACAAAAAACCCCCAAAAACCCAAACCAAAAAACAAATGAGCTATTGCTGCTCTCTTCTAGCAGGGCTGTCATGGCCAAGCGTACACTGAACTGTCTGTAGCAGGGCAGTTTCACCTGTACTATTCCCCCATGGGGCTCTCAGTGTATTCATTAGCCAAATGCTTACACTGAATCAGGTCCTTCATCACCGAGGCTTTAAACCACCATGGCAATCTCCCGTGGCTGTCCATTCCATGGTAAACCTGGAATTACTTGCTCCAGTCATCCCATAGCCAGGATTTGACAGGCCTGGTTTGCCAACCTACTGGCTTGCAATTTAACTGCTAGGGTATACAGAAAGACAACTCCAGTCAGGTTTGCGTTTTCTTCAGGAATGGGAAACCCCTGTTTCAGAAAACTGTGCCTGATGGATTTTGTTCGCATACTGCATGCACAGAAACGGGATGTGTGTCTCGGCAGAGGACACACCTTTGCAATGACTCCTGCCTGCCTCTCTTGAAGACATTGCAGTGCAGGGCAAACAGGCATCAGATCATAAAATACAGTTGCTTTCCTAGAAATTAACTCCTGTCATCATGGAGTCAGGGAACTACAGAATGCTTTAGGCTGGAAGGATCTTGACAATCTGCTAGTTACAAATGCCCCTGGCATGGGCAGGGACACTTTCCACTGACTGTCACTGTCCTTCCACAAACAGTGACCACATTGTTGATCTGTGAACCATGTTAATGGTCCATAAATTGTTGTACATTGGTAAGAAAGCTAGGCATTTACTCCTAAAATTATTGCAGAATACTTCATGTTACCACACAATTGAAATTTCTGCCAGCAGAATAGGGAAGCTGAAGAGGATACTTAAAATTTGACTTCTAATTGTTAGGAAGTGCCATACAGTTATAAAAACAAGAAACACACAGGAACAGAAATCCAACAAACCGTGTGTCACATCTTCACAGCCGAAAGATGACCCACTACAAAGCTATCTTTTAGGTTCACATTCTTGATATGTGAAGACTCCTTTGGGGAATAAAGCGCAGCTGCCAGCTGAGCCAGCTCTGCCAGCTCAAATCAAAGGCACTGAGGCAGGAACCTCACCCAAAGCACTCCAGCCTTGAGCTGCAGAGGAACCAGCAAAGGCCACAGACTTGTCTGTGTCCAAAGGGTAAAGAGCACATGATGACAAGCATCTGCTCTGTCGAATGGCATGGCAGACAATGGGGATGGTCCTTTGCTTGCCCCTCCCTATTCAGGATTTCACCTTCCCAGTTCAACTCCCGGTTTACCACCCTCACCTGCACTGCCAGCAGGGAACAGCCACCTACAAACCCCTTCAGGTAGGGCTGCTGACCACAAAATATTAGACAATACAGCTATAAAGGTTCTCCCGTCCTTCATTCTGTCCTAAACATGAGACAGCATTTCCTGGTAAGTGTGCTTGTTAGTGAGGTAACCCATTAAATTAACGAACACTTAACTGACAGTCAATCGATGCTGCTTACAGAGATGACAGATGACTGTTTCCAGAAAAGCATTATTTCCTGAAAAGTACACTCTAATGAGAGCCCAGGAAATGTGTACCATTCTCTCACTCTGAGAGAGCAGAATGACTTCCCATTTAATGAATTTCTGCTGGTCATGATCTGTTTGGACTGAGGTTTGGACTACGACCTGCAATGCCTGTGGGGTGAACGATGGTACTGATGTGGTTGTAAGCTGTGAACAACCACAGCTTTTGAGTAGTTTGCCAGTCTGGAACCTAATGGAATGGTATTGACCTCTGCATATTTTCTGATATGTGGCTGCTAAAGCTTCTTCAGATATGGTTAGAGAATTAATATTATTTTAATAAAGCATGGCCAGAGTTCTGGTTCATTGAAGTTAAAATTGTATGAGAAATCCAACACACCGGACTTGTATCAAAAGGGAAACGTAAAGATCTCCTGCAGAACGGAAGAGGAGTAATACATGCCTGGATTACAATGCACTGGGGACAAAAGTTCCAATCATACAGCTACACAAATGTTTCTTAATATGCATATTAATAGATACAAAGCCTTAGGACATGGGAAGATTTATATCTTTCTTCCCTTCAGTGTATGCGTCCTGGTAGCCACTGACCTTTGGAGGGCAAGAGGCCAAGAAAATATTGCTTCTTTGCAGCAAATGCAGATTGAATTTTATTGTGAGAATTGTAAGATCTGTTTCCTAGGTATGACAATAAATACAGTGTCACTGGTAACTGCAGTAGTCATTCAGATTTCCCTTTTTTTTTCTTTTTAAGAAAAGTACACTAATTTCTTGTCAATATTTAATTAAAACCGTTTTATGACACACAGAACAGGATTAAAAACTCCTGATCTTCTGCAGACCTGCAATTTCTGTAGGGAAGGATGCACAGTACTCTCATTCTCACAGACCAGTAGGAAACATTTTTCTGTCTTATCTCACATTCAAGTAGATGCAATACTGTTAGTCAAAGCAGGGTGTCCAATTGTCCTTAATCATAAATCTCAAGGCTATAGGATGAACCTGCTGTATGGGAATATGGATACCTCAGTGTGTCTGTGAGTACCTGAATGCAGTTTAACCAGAATAAAGAGAATAACAATGAATTTCCAAGCAACGTGTTTCCATGACCGTACACTTACACTAGCAAAGCAGTACTTTGCATCTATACAGGATATTCTGTCCTTCTTCTCACCCAGACTAAGCATGCTAATGGGTAAAAAGAACATTTTGCTAGCGTGACCATATAGACCAAAGGGACTTCAGATGCCACAGCAACAAAGTTCAGTGATTACAGCTCTCCAGACTCCTTACCAGCACAATGGTGTGGCACAGTCATAAAAGTAGTAAGAAAAGTTGAATAGTGACAGAGTTACTTGAGATTAAAATACCTAGTTTATGCAAGGAGATACACACAAACAAAAACTTCATAGCCTGCAAACATATTTTTTAATATAAAAAACTGAATAATTTTATACAAGGGATGAAGGAATTGAACCATTTTGGACTTTCAGTCAGACTACGTATTAGCAGTTTTCTGCTGTTTCTTCTGCTTCACGTATAAACAAAACTGAAATGACTGCCTGATACATAACTAGAATCTGTGTCAGAAACTTGACAAAAAAAAAAAACATAAAATGATCAAAAGAGTATTAATTCAACTTCATAACTTCATTCTGTGTTTTACTTCATCTAGGCTTCAAAATGCTTTTAGACAGGAAGTATTTTATTATCCCTGCATTTGAAAGACTATTTTTCAGTCACTTTTTTCCAACCTATTGAGTTAATTCAATGTTTGTGAAAGTGAACTAATTTTTCTAAATATTAAACAAAGAGAAAAATAAAATTCTTTGGTGAGACTATGATGGCAACTCCAATGTAAGAATTTCAAGTAATTCCATAGACTTTGACAGAGTTTAAATTCACATGTGTGTAACTCAGATAAAAATTTTGTCAAGCTCATTCTAAAGGAATTAATAAGCACTTATTTCAAAATATGATTTAAAGACTACTTGTGGTGGCAAGATAAACATCTTTTAATTCCTGGGTTTTACACTATGCAATAGATTTTTAAAATATTGTTCCATATTTGCTGCTGCTTTCTGATTACTGAAAAATCCTATCCTTAAAAAGAAGGTGTCTTGTCATACTGACTGAGGACCTGCTGACAGAAATGATTTAGCTACTGCTGTTGTTCAGGATATGTCATATATAGACCATGCCATTATTCTGTTTGCCGTGCAGCAAACCGCGTTTTGAGTGACTGGCTTGACAGAATGATCAAGGAAAGGCAAGCCTAAAATCTCACAAACAAATAAAAAGGTTTTAAGTTTTCTAACTGAGAAGAGACTTTTGAAGTGAGCCTCAGTCATGCACAAACTTCTGAAGAAATGTTAACAGACAGCTATTTCTAAATGAAAGCAAGCACAGTGTGGTATCAGCATGCTTTTCCAGCCAAATATTACCAGTAATGCACTGGCAGTACCCTGAAGGTGCTCTGCCAGTTAAGTTGAATCTAGTACACACAGAAGAGATTAAACCATGATTATAGGACTTACTAAGTTTTATTGATTCAGTTTTACCTCCTTTTTCCTCTGTTTTTAAAAAACAACTCTGGTCAGCGAGGATATCAACAGACATTATCTTAGAACAATTCTCAAGTTGCAATAAGAGATTTTTGTTTGTGTCCTCTGTCATTTGATGAAAATGGCATATTAGTTTGAACTGAATTAATTTCAGTTTATATTGTGAAAATAAATGAAATAAACCCCCTAACATTTGAATAAACATGGGATTCATGTTCTAATTTACCATTCAAATGAATTAAGAGGAATTGTGTTTATTTTGTGCTGAAGTCTCAATCTTTTTTGTGAAGAATTGCACAAGTGGCCCAGAATAGATACAGTGAAATTCAATACTCAAAGAACTAAGACTTTAGTCCTTGTTCTTTTTTGAAGTGCTGAAATTTCCCTATCAAATTCAATACAACCAAAATTTCACTTCAAAATTCATGGAAGTAGAGAGAATCTGCAAAATTCGTTACTTGTAAACCCCACTCCTTTTTCAAGACTGGCATAAAAAACCTGACTGCTTTAAAATTTTCTCCAACTTTGTATTCCCTCCAGGGCAAGAAACAGAAGGATGCCCAGAGAAAGCATCACATGTGTTTGGGAGTATGTAAGGAAGCAGAGTTGGAGATACCTCATCTTTGCAGGTGCCACACAGCCAAAACCAGAAACCTGGAATTCTGAAATTGTGTTTGGATGTTGTTTCACACATTGTATTTATTTCTTTTTAGAAACAGGGAATCATGTTTCTAAAGATTTCAAACCTTTGCATTAAAAAGGTAATTTTTGCATGAAATGAATAATTAACATGAAGCCAGTCAGAAACAATGTTACTTTTTTCTAAGCAATTAAACTTAACTTTTTAGATTAACATGTAATTTATTATCATTTTGTTATTAGTAGCTTCAAGAAGTGTCACATTTAAGGAATGGGTCCTTGAACTTTGCTAGATTTCCTTACCTGTTCATATCATCTAGATGTTCAGCAGCAAAATAAAAACTTTTGATCTTAGGATGGCAGGCTTTGAATGCACTGTAGAGGAAAAACATAATTAAAAAATGTAATGGCACAACTCTTTTTTTTTTTTTCTGAAATGTAAGATCACATGGTCACCAAGGAATGAGATGAGTTCATATTTCTGAGTTGCTGCATGCCCCCAAACAGTATATGAACATACAACTTTTAGGATTGTGCCAGATTTCACCAAGTAAAGTGCTCTACGACTACCCCTTTCTAAATAATTCCTGATTCATATGTGCATAAATAATTGTTCAGCCATCACCTGCAGTGTACTGTATGTGGATGAAGTTAATCAGGTAAGGATGTAATTCTATGTATCAGGTAATTTTGCCGATATATATATAGCCGTCATTTTTTTCTGAACAGAAAACTGACCAAACAATTAATTCAATACAACAGAAAAATTCTCAGTCCTTGTGATTTCTCACATCCCAATGACTCTGACATTACCTTTAGCAATAATGACTGCATTTCAAGCAGGAGAATGTGCTGTGCTGACTGACTTCTGAAAAGCTGTCATAAATCAACACTGTGTTCATGAGGTCATCTTAAGCAATGGGCAATTACATCTCATCTTTTCTTTCCACCAAAGTAATCAACATGACTGGGCTGAGAGAATTACTGCATTTCATACATAACACGAAATAAATTACTAGAAAGAATCTTTTAACTATGTTGGGTAAAGATTTATGGTGAAGTACCTGAAGAGGAAATGCATTTGAAATAATTAATAATTTACAGTAGAGAAGAATCATTTTGAGAATAATCTGAAGGTGTCTCTTAAAAGAAGAACAAAAAATGTAACGGTCCCAAAGAAAATAAGGAAAACTGCAAACACGATACATGACGAGCATCATCACCGTTTTTCTGAGACACAATGGATTTTATACATATACACACATATTTATATAATATAGTAATTCTCTCTCTAACCCAGTGTGTCTCAGAAAAATGCTAATGATGTTCTTCATGTGTATCACGCTTGCAAGTTTCAGTATATATGTCTGTGTGTGCGCACAGATTTACACACATCTGTTTTTCAGAAATCAGGCAAACGAAATTGACAACAGGAAAGCTACTGCTAGAGAAGGTAACATAACATTGAGACTAAAAGAATTCCTCTAATACACGACAGCATGACACAATGTTATGCAACTCAAAGCAGATGTACAGCGACATCTGCTCAGTTTAGAAAGACATCATCAGGTTACTCAGACCTAAAACTGGACTTCTTAAAACTGTAACATCATCTGATGTCTGGATTCTTAAGAGGGTTTTTTCCCTTTATCTGCCACCCAAGCAAAGGATCTTAATAACAACATTTTATGTGCTGCTATTCAGCTGACACTCAATCAAGCAAAACCAAACCAAAACAATTTAAGCAGGGTGCAATTCTGAGAAATAAGTTGACTTTATGCTGCTGCCCTGGCAAAAAAGGAAAAGTGAAGCACTTTAACCATCTGGCCCAAGGACACAGGACAATAGGCCCAAGCTAATGTATATTTTTTTTTTAAATGCAGTTTTTATCTTCTGCCCTTTGAGACCAGCTTGAAGTGTGGAGTTCATCCTAAAGAGAGAGACAGATCAACTGATACAAGGTCGGTGCTTTCTGTAGAACTGTAGGTACTTCAAATCATACCATTTTACATTTGCAAATGATGTTTTGCACAAATTTCAGCAATTCCAGTCTTGTTAAAAAACCCGTACAAATCATTAGAAGGCAAGGCAAAAAAATTTTGAACAATAATGATTCTAAAAATATCTCAGTGGGAGCATGCACCTGTCACATTGCTACATATGCCTGAATTTATCTAAATAATAAATGGATTTGTGCAATGGCACAAATCTGGATAGCAGCATAAACAGGTGAGAAGAAATGTTCTTTTGAGACCTTTAGGTCATGTAACAAAAATACAACAAATCACTATCATTGTTTTTGTTTTTTCACTCTGACTCAGGACTGAAATACTGCCTCAGCAAACTTTGAGATGATGCTAACTAATTTGGAGTTATATTAAACATTGATGCCTGGCCATGAACTTGAGGACTTTCTTGTTTGGATGGTCTCTGTATTATGCTTAAAGCTCTCTATTGAGTACAAAGCACAAAAACACTCTCCAACCCCAACAAACAAATAAAAAAAATTGCAACCCCAAACAGAAAGGAAAAAAAGAAGACAGGAAAACTAGGAAAATAAAGGGACAGAAGCAGCCAAGCAGTCTTCTTGCTCATAATTCATTTTGGTCTAGTCAAGCACTGTGATTCATGATGAAGTGAAAAAATAGCCTTCTTTGGGCAAGATGGCACACACAACACAAAAAATGAATTTGCTTTTTCTGTAGGAGCTTATTCTGTGATACAACCTCATGACAATTGTAACAAAGTCCATTATGTCCCTGTTTTAAGGGAAAACCTTGCCCTTTTTTTCAACTTTTTTTATTGTATCACGGCATTATTTTTGAGCATGCTTACTATTTCTTGCGGCATTCACTGGCTCTGTCAATTTTAAATTCAGGTAGACTGATGAATCCTTCTGCTTTTTCATCCTGCAAAGATAGTTCCAGATATTACTGTAGCTAAAGTGTCAGAAAAAAAACCCCACCATGCTGAAAACTTACAAATATTTTCACTTGCCTGCTTCTTACATAAGGAATACTAATGTCTGCTCTGCTGTGGCAAACCTCCCACAGAAGTCACTGGGACTTTTGCCAAAGTAGCAAGACAGATCCCTTGGTATAAAATACAATTCTAAAAACCCAGTTTTCTGAAACAATTTCACAGCTGAACCAATATTTGGAAATATACAAAATGACCAAATGTATTCAGTCAATTAGTTACTGTAATTAGTTAATTTTTTGGGGAAATGGACTAATTAGTAAGGAGATATGCAGCCTACTGTAAGAAATAGAGAAAAAAGCAATTTCAGTGTGTGTTGTTTATCATTTTTATGTATCACAGCTAAGAGGCATTTCTCTTCATCTACTTTCATCTCTCTACAACACTCAGAATACATTTGACCTTCCTCCCCTCTCCTCTGAAGACTTACACATAGTTTATTTCATCAGCTACTCAATCTCCCTTGACTTTTCACACTTTGAAAGCATTATTTATATTAAGCTACTATTACATCAATAACACAGACTCTGTTATTTAACTGCTCATAACTTTGCATGCAAAATTAATACAGGATCATAGAAATGAAGCTGCAGGAAACACAAATGTATGTGAAGGAATTTGACAAAAATACATCTTTTTCTAAGAATTCAAATGGTTATTTACACCACATATGTAGTCCATATGATTACATGCCTTCTTAAAAATAAATAAAAGGCACAAATCAGCATACAAAACTGCAGCTGCAGTCATTAGGTGGAAGGAACAGGGTTGTAACAGGTTCTGCATTGGCAGGTATTTTAAAATCAAAAAGACACTTTTTAGAATAATCTTGCTATTTCTTCTCTGAATGGTTGCCTAGAGAAACAGGAGTTTGGCAAGAGCAGTGTTGGCTTGTCTGTCCACCTGCCACTGAGGCACCCCCTGCCAGCCTTTGAGTCTGCTGGTGATGACAGACACTGTGCTGAGGGAGCTGAGGTCTCAGAAATAACCAAACTCAGAAAATCTCAGGGAAACTTGGGGCAGGGTGGGAGACGGAGGCGCTGAGAGCCCTGCCCTCCGCACGGGGAGGTACGGCACAAGTCAGAGGTTCCATCTGCTCCTTGGAGCCAGCTGTTGACCACTCAGTGCACTTGGAGGCATGAAGTACTGCCCTGGTGAAGACCTTGTAGTAGCCATGGGAGGGAGAATGGAGAGGAGGGAGTTAGGGTTACTGATCTGAAGCTGGGATCAAGGCACAAATGGAATGAGTCTGCGAAAACAGGCTCTGGTAACTCTTGTCATGGAACAACTTGCTTTCTGTTTACTCATGGAAAAGTTGGGGATTGCTTTGGAATGGTTATGTACAAATGCTTGCTGTGATTAAAAGAACAAGTTCAGGACAGAGTGCATGCAGATAGTAACAATGGTTTTATCTCAGCATATTTACTAGTGAGTCTAATAGGATTTAAAATCAAGGTATCCTAACACTGGCAAAAAGCTTTGCTGCTAAAGCTGATATAACAAACGTGTACCAATGCAGAAAATGTTGCATAATCAAAGCTGTACACAACTCAGCTGGGATGCTCCCGTGCTTTTAATTTCAGCATATATGAGCACTGAAATAGTATCAAAAGCTACAAAGAAGGAACAACAGGAGAACACAACTGAGAAAACAGAACTATCTACCTTAATTGCCTAGCACAGATAAACAAGGAACACCAGGCAGCACAACATTAAAGTTACACTCCCATGACTAAGCTTGAATGACAGGATTAAATAACTACCTTTTGGATTTCAAAGGTTCGAGGATAAATTTATTTTGAACTGGTGTCATGAGGACACAGAAAAGTGCGTTATTTCTCCATGCAGTAAAAGGTGAATTGGAAGGAACAAATATCTCCAAACCTTCATGGTAATTTTGTCAGGCATTTAATACTAATTTCAGTGTGATTATTTGAGTGAATAAAGTTATTAATGTATATAAACACTGAAAGAATTGTTTTCCCACTCAATCATGACAACAGCACTACACAAAGCATTTGCTGAGACCATGAGTACAGATGTTTACCTCTTCATTGATATACCAATATAGAGATGTGTCCTTCAGGACAAACCAGTACTTTTTCCATTTTTGGGAGAAATAACTCTTGGCATCTTTCTTTTTCCAAAGCCAGCCTTCACAGTCCCCTCGACCAAGATCTTTACATGAGATCCGTCTTTTGCTTTTACCAGGAATAGGAGCTGAAAATGACAATGAGTTGATGTGAAAGCATGTGATTTGTCCAGTAAATCAACAAGATACCTAATCAGAAAGCACTATATATTTGTTTAAGAAAATTAATTAAAAATTTCAAACTCAAATTGCCATGAAAAATTATTACAAACATTCTATTTTGACCACAAAGCTTATGCACGCCACCATAAGTTAAAAGCCAAAGCAAATCAAACCAAACCATGTTCAGCATCTCAGAGCTCATATTCTATGGATAAGACCACGAAAAAAAAAGAAAAGCCACACATAAAGAGAAGACACTACAGAGAAAAGAAAGGCAAGATATTTAAAAATTAGAAAAATGGTTATTTGTAATTTTCAACAGATTAATATTTCATATTAGAATAAAGCACAGAACATATTAACTCATGTACTTCCCACTTGGTTGCCAAATACAACTATTTAAGTACTTCACAAGTATTCACAAACTTCTCTTTGCAGCTCCTTTTGAAACTAAACAGTTCCTAAGGCCTTTGTACTTCTAAATCAAAGGAGGAAATTTTACTATGATATAAATTACCTGAGAGCGTAGGTAATGAGCAAGTGCTGCAGTGAGGCATTACCTGAACACAGCTGGAAAAACCAACCCTGGCCCCAAAGAGGCTAGAGTCTAAGTATTCAAAAAAAAAGATAAAAGCAGATACATGAAGGTAGAGGAGCATTAGGAAACTGAGACATCAGTAATGGACTAATACATTCTCAACATGACCAACTGCACGGAACATATTATTGGAGCTAACACATTATAGTTCCTCACATACTGCAATACCATAAAATTAATCTTGGCAATTCTTTTCCTACCAATACATGAGAACAAATTTATTTTTTACCTTTGTTCTTCTTTTTACTTTTCTGCTGTAGAGAAGACTGCTGAAATGTCTACAAGAAAATCAAAATGGAAGAAGTGAAAATACAATGTTTATATTTAACCATATCTTTATAATTAAAAAAATGTTACATGAAGTCATCGTCAGGTAACACCAGCCAAGAGACTTCTAGGCCTAAGAATAAAGGTAATTTTAGTTCACCTGTTCATAAGGTTGTAAAGCAAAAGTACACTGTGAAACACCTTAAAACAGACCACTAATGAGTTTGCCAAAGCAACTGTAGTTTCTGTCCAAAACGGTCACTCTCTTCTGGTTCTGTTAATAAAGAAGGAATCTCTCGCTTTGGTTACTCTGATAGTGAAGCTACACAGCCCGTGTGTTTCTCATGTATACACTAATTAAAGTATTCTTGACATATATACGTAAATATGCAAAATAACACACTGCCTAATGCAGGTGTGAAATATACAATGGTCATTAGACCATCAGACAATTTTCTCAGAACCAGGCCTAGTATTTTGAAAGACACCAGTAAATTCTGCTAAATCACAACTGGGAAAAAGTCTCCCAAATAAAAAGTCTGAACTAGGACTTTATTTTTCACCAGATTGTACGTGGAAGTATCTCCCTCCAGTTGATCCACTCCCACGAACTAACCCATTGCCTCAGCAGTGAGACAGGATGGAAGTTACTCCTTTATTTAAGATCTTAGCTTTTTAATAATAGCAATAAATATTAACACATTTTATAGCCATTTCTGTTGAAAAACTTTGACTCAGATGAGCACAATCCCCACTGAACTAAAAAAATTATTCTGTAATTAATCAGCCAAAATTTAAAGACATTATTTCACTAGTTTTGAATTTTAGTTTTCTATAAAGGCAGACAAACGTATTAGTGTTAAAACTAAGAAAAGGCTACATTAGTGTCTGAGTATTAAAACTTCCTATTTCAGCTTACCATGAGTCAATACAGAAATCAATACTTTTGTGCCACTTGATAAAAATAAATCTAAGCAAAATCACTGACAGCTCTGCAATCCCAAATCCTGTTCCTAATAGGTGAGACAATCCCTCACCCTAATTTACAAGACTAGGTTCAATTCAGAGAGCAGCTTTGGTTTTGCTCATGGCATTTAGTGCTATGGCTTAGATGCCACAATGTTGTTTGGTCAAATGTTGGACTCCATGACCTTGGAGCTCTTTTCCAACCTTAATGACTCCACTCTATTCTTTCTCCTCCCTGCTTCCCGTACCTGTGAGCTCAAGTGCAGCAGACTCAGCTTTTAAAGGATCTTTTGCCTCACAGCTGAGAGATTCTCAAGCAGCAAAAACTAACATGCCATGGGGAAAAATTACCAGCAAGACAATAATTAGA
This sequence comes from Struthidea cinerea, assembly GCA_013397865.1. Classification (NCBI taxonomy): domain Eukaryota; kingdom Metazoa; phylum Chordata; class Aves; order Passeriformes; family Corcoracidae; genus Struthidea; species Struthidea cinerea. Next base: position 995,436 of record VZTI01004654.1, on the reverse strand, counting down.
TGTAATTAAAAAATTTAACTGACTTGCTAGATGTGCTGATCCCTTGGAGACCATATTTGACTAAAGCTACTCCACTATATTGCCACCTCAGTGGGTCAAAACAGGCCTCCACTGGGAAGAAAAAAGGTTCCCACTTGTTTTCATTCCCTGTCTCTCATCGTTTTCTTCTGCTACTGGTACCAAACAAATCAGCACCAGCTCTCAACAAACCAAGATAGCAACACCATCCCAACTTACATCACGTGAAATATTTCAACCTTCAAAGGACTAGAAGAGATCTTAATGGCCCAGGAATAATAGAGTGGCTGAGCAGAAGTGTGTAAATCACTCCCTCTGAAAATTTTACCTAATTCAAACTGGCTGAAAATATACACACACACCTACAAATCCAAAACTTTAGCACTTCTCATTTCACAACTCAGACAATTTCATTCTGCTGTTTGACTTTTCTGCACTATTATTTTCACAGTGTCAAAACAGAAAAGGAAAATCTCTGCTCCATTTTCTCACAAGTGATTCTGAGAGCAGGTGAGAACAATACGAAAAGCCTTCTCTTTAGATGTTTTGTCTGTAAATTGAACCTGCAAACCTGAGTTCACACCTCTCAACTTCGGAGTCAGTTTTTGGGAAGAAAGGGTAATGAAGGGGTATCAGTTTTTAATAGGAAGAAAGCATGTAATTTAGATGTCTAACCATTTTTCCATACATTATGTTATACTGTAAAATAGAAAGTTTTTATTGAATTCAGTTATTATTCTAAATTAGCTCATTGAATTAAATCACAATTAAGGGCAAATTCTACAACTGAGTGGAGTTCCTGGGAACTATTTCAACTGCAGTGATTTTAATTTAGATTATTTTACTTTAGATTGTTTTACTTTAGATTACTTTACTTTACTTTAGATTGATTTACTTTATTATTTTACATAGACTTCAGGCTTCAAGTTAGTTGACCCTTTGCAAAAAAAACAGCACCAGCTTTTTTCTTAACTCAGAAATGTTTATGTAATATACAATATGTAATTAGAAAACAACAACAAACAAGTGAGGATGAAATCTAAAAATGCTTCTTCTGTTGCTTTTTAGGAAATCATTGAATTGAATACAGCCTCTTATCACTTGTAAGATAATGCTTAGTGCCGTTTTCTCAGTGGTGTCAGGAGGTCATGTCCTCCCTCCTGATCAGAGCAAGGCTTGCTTTGAAGCCAACACTGGATCCTGTTCTTCAGGGTCATCTTTAATCTAGATCCAACTATCTCCAAAGAGGTAGAGTCCACAGCTTCTTTAACCGACCTGTCCTAATGCTGGCCACCATCATGTTTCCCCTTTTACAGCTTAATTCTGTGATGCAGCAAATACGGAAATAATATAAACACTACTTCTTAATGCCATGAACCCTAAAAACATGGATCTACACCAAAGCAAGAAATTTATTTGTGCTAGTGCAGACTTGCAGTAAGATACTGTTTAAGCACTCGCCCACAAAGCCAGATTCAATATATGTTCCCTGCATTTTGATTCTGATACATCTTGAGCTTTGAGCAACTGCTTTCCTAATAACCTTGTGCCAGTTTCCAAGAATCCATCTCTTCAACTAATTCTGAGAGCAAGCATGAAATAAAATAGAAAGCAGCATTCCATATTAAAGAAAGTTGTTAGTAACTCAAAATAATAAGTAAAATGGAAACAAGACTGACACTGAAAAGATTAAATAGATGAGTACCTGAAGACAAGTGGAAAATGTCACTCCGGAACAATATTTGAAACTGTTTAATCGTATTCTGAATTATATGCTTTCCAGTCACCCAAAATACAACTAGAAAAACTTTCCATTACCCAAAAGCAAGGTGTCACCTGATGTTTAACATATATCAAAACCCCTTTGAATACACTGAGACTCAGTGAGTTTTTTAGACACAAAGCTTTTCTCCTGTAATAAGTGATGTTTGAGCTTGTTCTATTTAATAATATACTTAGACTAAGACCTTTGACAAATGCATGTCTAAGTAGAATATCAAAGAAGCATTTCATGTGTGTAAAGGTCTGCCTTTCCTGTCAGCAGCCTCAAAGGACATGTATTTTAAAAGGAATAAAGCACCATTTACTAAAGGGATTTTTGCCATGTTTCTGGTTTGCTGTTTTGGGTTTTGTGGGGTTTTCTTGTGTTTTTTTGTCTGCTTGGTTTTCTTACAAAGGTACTGGTGTACCTCTAGCCCTACCTTTCTGAGGTCTTAGCTGCACGTTCCATGAGCCAATGGAGATTTCACTGTGCAGGGAAGAGCCGTAACAGTTCCTCTCTTTACGCAACTGTTCATTACTAGACTTGCTATGTGGGCTGTATTTACTTTAACAGTCTTCAAAATGACTGGCAGAGTTCTGAAAGGCCAGCAGAAGACTACACAGCTGTAAAGGGCAACCTGCCCCAGGGCAAGCCTTTTAGAATTATAGCACAGCAACGCAGCTACATTGCAGGTGAAGGCTCACACCAACCAGAGAGATCATCACTGGCCTGCAATCATATTTGCTCTTTAGCAAGAAAACAATCCCATATAGGTGGTATAATCAATACCATCAGCATGCACACAATCACACATCAGCATCTTTGTATGTATAACAACATTTTCAAGAAATGAGACTATCATGTTTTTGTCTCATTCTTAGAGTTATCCAGCTTTCTTTCCAGGAATGAAGTATTTATTATTGGTTAGTACTATGCCTGCTCTCTATCTGCTCAGAAGGGAAACAAGATTGAAAGTCAGTCATTGATATTCAGAAGCCTGAAAACGTATTTATTATTAACTTTTTTATTAGTAATTTCATAGCTCTCTATTGGAAAAATGTATTTAAATGAAAGTATGAAATTATTTAATTTTCCAATTAATTTATTTCATGCCAAATAGGAAACTTGATAAATTGATCTTTCAATACTAATATTAAATTGGAGTGAAACTGATATCAGAAAAGAAGAATGTTTGATAAAACTGTTATGATGAAAGTTAGAAAACTTCTATTCTAGTTGGTAGCTCACATAAAAGTAGAAAACAGACAGACTGGTTATGGAAATGATAAATTTGAGAAGACTGGTTATTTTGACAACCTCCAAGAGACTGAGGGAGACATCTAAAGATTTGAGGTCAAGGTGTTCCTTAGAGCTTCTCTAAGATCTAATATAAATTCCAGGTGTGACCAACAGAACATTACATCCATGTCCAAACAACAGATACATTCTAATAGTTACATAAACTCCTTCATGGTTATGGAATTCGTAGGTCTACCAAAAAGGACCACAACTGAAGATTCTCTGAAGGTCTAGACTGGCCATAGCAATTAGTACTAAATTGGACAGCTCCTAAAATTCTCATTCAAGGGCTTTTTAGTTTCTCCACTTTTCTTCAGAGATTTTTCACTCACTCATTTAAAAAAAGCTGGAAGAGAGAACCAGGTTATGGAAAAAATAATATCCAATTCTTCTGCCCAAATTTCAGCTCAGTCTGATTGGAAGGGATAATGCAGGTATCTTTATAGCTTTATTTAGAGCTCAGGTCAAATCCAATTTTTCTCAAGCTGCAAGTTAAGACACTAAGGAACTATTTACAGTCAGGCAGCTTCCCCCTATCACTCTAAGCTTTCTCTAGTTTCAGCAGGGTAGCTTGTGACACATCTGATTACTGGAACTTTCTGCTACAGATGGAAAAGCCAGTATCTGGAAAAAAATGAAAGCTGGTTCTGCCAATTATATGATTTATCTCTCACTTTGAGAGATAGCTCTCAATGCTCTGAGAACACTGGCAGTGTTCTATTTTCACAGTTTTGATATACCACATACACATTTCCCTGCATTTGGTGTGTTGAGATCCAAAATTTCAGAGCTAAATGAGGAGTGAAAAGGGGGAAAATGCAAACCTATTTATATACAATGTCACACGCTACGTCAGTATTAACATCTCCTGCTTAAGGGTACTCGCGACAGAGGATTTTGCCAATATCTTTTTTTGTTTACCATTCGTTTAGTCTCCATTAAGAGCTAATAACAGACAGGACAAATTATTTTCATGGATATTTGTGGAAAATAAAGTTTTCAAAGGCTGTGTTACAAGGATGTGATGAGGGAAGACCTCTGTCAGATCAGAAAGTTTGGAACCTGCCAATCAGCAGCAGATTTGTTAATGACCACAAGGAGAAAGAAACAGTATGTGCCTTAAGAGCTTTTTACTGTAAAAACAGGTAGCTTGAGATCTTGAAGCTGCCAACTTCCTATCTGCCTCTGAGGTAAGCAATGGCTATATGAGCTGGGCAGGATGGTCTCCTTACTACACAGTCTACAAGGGCTGATAATATCAGATGCCTATTCTTTCATACAACTGCTGCTATGTCTGCTTATCCAAGAAGAATAGGCTAGCTAAGGGCAGAACTATGGTTGTCTGAAATGTGATAGCAAGCACAGCTTTTCTGCTCAGGGATTCTTATTCATTCTCCCATTTCCAAATGTTTTCTTGTCATTTGCGGGGGGGGGGGGGGGGGGGG
>VZTI01004654.1:847795-990878 GCA_013397865.1 Struthidea cinerea | reverse complement strand
GGGGGGGGGGGCTCTGGGGCAAATGTTACATTAGCTGGATACAACTTAGCAGCTGCGCAATCTAGCGCAAATATTTTGTGCAAAGTTGTTAGCATAATGAATGAAAAAATAAAATAGTTTTTTAAATCTTCAGGCTATTTGGAAAAATAATATACAGTGGTGCTGCTTTCCACCACCAGGGAAAGATTTTCCTTCTTAGCCATTAAGTCACAGGACTGTTTAATTGAAATACCAAAGCTGTAAAACTCCCAGACAACGTTAACTTTAAATGAGAGTTCTCATATTCCCCCAGTCTTTTCAACTGCCATAACAAGGACTGCAGCAGTGTCATAGCTGCCTGAAGCAAATGAGGATAAAAAGTTAAACTAGACAAGTGCTGTTCATTAGAATAATTTATTCTGAGATCATTCTTCTGCTCTACATCCTCTTTGAAACATGTAATTTTGGTACCTCCCACACTACTTTTTATTGACAGTAAGTAATCTAGGAGAGAAAGGGAGGATTCAAAAACTGTATGTATCCTTTAATGGCAAAAGTTCAAGATGCATCAGTTGCTCCATCACTGTGTATGTTTCAAGTGCACACATTTAAGAAGGAAAAAAGAAACTGAACTATCACCTGTTACAGAACAGTATTTAACCCTTTGTTTCGATTTCTACTCTGCAGCAGTTCCCAGTTCAACCTCTTACTGAGGAGAATGGATCAGTCATAAAAAGCCACAAAACAACTGAGGCAGGAAGGCACCCCTGGAGGTCATCTTATCCAGCCTTGTTGCTCAAAGCAGACTCAAGTAGAGAAGGTTGTTCAGGGCTGTGTCCAGTTGGGTTTTTAGTATCTCCAAGATGGAGACTCCACAAACTCCATGGGCAACACTGAACAATCTTCACAGTAAAAGTATTTTTTTCTTACTTTTATATGGAATTTCCTGTATTTCAAGTTTTGTCCATTGCCTTTTGTCCTTTCAGAGTGTGTCTGAGACAAGTCACCCCAAAAGCATTTGAGAAGCTTTGTGGATACTTGTGCCCTGCTGCTATGCCCCTCCAGCAGATATCAAACTTTGCAATTTCCTCCAGGAGAAATCTTGGTTTGCTTAGAAAATTTCCGTGTTATACATAGGGAAGGTAGATTTTCCTCTTATGCTTATCTAAACATTAAAACAATAAGACTATCCAAGCAGATTTAAGAAACTTATTCTTCATCTCTTATTAGATTAGAGAGGTGGTCTGTGGCACAGCATGGAGCCAATCCTGGATTTTCTCAGAAGAAAACAAACTGCTGTAAAACAGTAATCACCCCCAGGGCATTAGCAACATCTTGCACCAAGCCCATGGTCTTTGTAGAGGAAAAATCATTAGCCTAAAATAAAGGTCCCATGCCCCCTTACAACACCGCGGTGCTTGCTCATGGTGAAGAGCACATACACCTCCCTCGGCAGGAGGAGTCAGCAACACTTCTGATTGTGCCCCTCAGCATGATCTCTTTCATACTGCTATGTCTGACTGTGTGACAAAGAAAAGTGCAGAGGATGTAGGTGCTCTGAGAAAACAGATTTCTACTTTAAGAAAGATACACCATTGCAAGTTATTCTCTGCTAGCACTTGGACATCATATGCTTTAGGGAAGGAAACAGAAAAGTCCTTCTGGCTTTCAATAGAGGGGAAGTTTTCATGGGAAAAAGAAGGCAAGAGCTTCTGTACATCAGGAATTGTATATTCTGTTAAAATTCATACCAAACACTTCCATTGCCCTTATGAATTAAGGCAGAAAAAGAACAGTTCATTCCAGGACAAAAGTCCCATTACTTGCTGGAATTCAGTAAAATTTCCTCTAAGCATAAGATGAAACAGCCCTTTGCAGAAGGTGGGGAAAGATAACATTAGGTCTTTTTAATTCTGAGCTGGCTATGGTGACCTTATGGGTACAAACCAGCTTACAATAAGTTTTACACATCATTGTAAAGTCAGAATTCTGTAGTGTTGGAAATGCTATCTACTTGGGTTAATCTGAAAGCAAAGGGACATACTTGAGAAGCAGACAAAAAGCAGTTATTGCTTTATGAAAAATACCAGGTTGCTTTTTCCTCCACAGCACAGTAGCGAGATGGATTGGCTGACTCAGGGATCAGGCGCTAAGCAACAAGCACTTCTCTCCAGTAAAACAGAAACACCTAATAAAACAGCTTCAGTTCAGGAGCCACAGTGCTGCAAAGAGCCATTTTCCTCCCACTGGAACCATACAATCTCCCATATTGTGTGTTAGCAACAGGCTCGAGGGGCCACCACTGTGTAAGTGGGGTAGAAGAATGGGGCAGAGACTCCTGTGGAGTCAAAACCACTCCTTGGAAAAAATCCCTTGTTCAGAAACAATGGAGCTGTTTGTCAAAGCATTTTGATAAAATGGCACTCTGAAACAAGCATATGTGCTCCATTAATTCAAACAACATTTCCACCACTCAGTACAAGTTTTTTAGAATGCCGAATTTCATGACACATGCCAGCCACTGTTGAATGCTTTCATAGTCCTGGTACCTCCCTTTCCCTTGTGCAGAAAGGAGAGCAGAGAGGATCCAACAGAGAAGTCAGGCCCTAGATTAAAGTTCTCCTGGATGTGACACTCCCCACCATATCACAGTGGTAACTCATGCTGAGTCCCCTCTGTGCAATACCTGACATAAACTACTCTGCTACAATGTGCTGCACTTAATCTCTTCTTTATCAAAGGGGAATAACTGAGGGATGAAATCACTCGTTCTACATTAATAAAAAATAAAATCTCAACTGTGCTATTGTGACTGTACCAGCTACAGGAAATGTAACTTACTGATGTACAAACAATGGTAATACCTACAAAGGCAATGGTCCTCTATCAGGTAATAAAAGCAGGATACAATCAGGAATGATTCTATGAAATAGATAACAGAAAAAAATACAGAATGGGGATATGAAAGGAAATTAGAAAATGTTCTGAGCTGAGAGATTTATTAGTGTATAGATCTACAGCTCTAGACCATATTAAATTACACTTTCAGACCATTATATTCTATGCAGTGAGGAATAAATCTAGACTGGCAGAGCTGGACTAGATGACCTTTACAGTAACTCTCTCATTTTTAAAGAATTTCCCAGCTTTGTCATGGAAAGAAATTATGACAGGCCATTTTTTTCCCCTCATGGTCACAATGCAAAAGAAGGTAATAGAGAAAGTTTAAAACAAAAATTTTCCACAAAAGACTCCAATTGTGCTTCATGATGGACCATAAACCAATCTTACCTCATCTCTAGAGGATTTTGCTTTGCTGCAATAATTAACTCTGGATTTTAGTAAAGATCAGAGAGTATATAGAAATAGATGCAAAATCTCCCATATTCAATACCTTCAAATTTCATTGGGGCAACCATTTCCCCAATAAAAGCAAATTAATGGTATTAACTATTTCTTTCAAAGAGAAACAATGCAGATGTGAAAATATTCTCTAATCTGTGACAGGAATAATATACCTCAAGAACAACGCAGATATTATTCCATATAATTAAAAGAACTTAGCACTCCCTCCTGAGGAGACTAAGTATTACTGTTTCACAAAGCACATGCTTAAACAGAACTCAAATATAAAAGCTGCATATGCACATCTACTCTCTTCAGTCTTGAGTCAAAGGAACGAGAGTCTAGAACTGGCAAAGCAGATGTGAGATTACTGACGCACATTCCCAAGACAATTTTAGCTAAGCAGCAATGAAACAACAGAAACTATGCCTTAAATCCGAGCATGTAGCTATCCTCTCCGCTATTGCCAAAATAGCTGTTTTACTGTTCATCCCCAATGTTTCTGCCATGAGGACAGACAAGTAGTGCCACAGGTTGGCCGAGAGTTCATTCAGCCTCCATCTCAGGAGGTGTTCAACACCCAGCTGGGCAAAGCCCCGAGAAGCCTTGTCTGACCTCAGAGCTGGCCCTGCTTTGAGCCAAAGACCAGAGTACAGAACCTCCTGAGGCTGCTCCCACACCGAATTATCCTACTATCCTATGCAGTTTATGCTAGTTTCTGAGGCATCTGGGTTTTGTTTTTCTGTAGCAAATTCATTAGACGCCTTTCTCTTGCGGGCATTTTTCCTCCCCTCTGTCCAACATTTTACTTGGAATTATGACAACTGGCTGTCCATTCACCCAGTTTATCACCTTTTTCTGGTCCCATCATTAGTAACAGTTCATGACGTGTTTGAATGTGGAGTTTAATACAGATCTGAATAGGATTAAGTGAAAGAGATTAACTGTAATAGCAGAGGACTAGACCCAGGAGGCCCCTCTATTCCTCTATGCTGATTGCACTAGTCTAAAAATAATACAAAGCCATCTTCCATTAGCAAGGAATTTATATGCTGTTTCTCTCTTTCGTTTTCTCTCAGAAATGTAGAAGATTTATTTTGAACCAAATTTTTACCAAACTCAGATGGAATAGCAAAAATTACCTTTGAGCACAACAATCTTATGGATATGCCAATCATTTTCCAACTGTCACAAGAAAGGCATATTTTGCTTACTGGTGAACTGTTTTACTGTTTTGTTTGTTTTATACGATACACAGTTCACTCATGACTTATATGTAAGTTCCTACACAGATTTTAACACCATGAATACTATTTTTATTACTTATTTTGTGTCTTTTACATTTGTGAAGGGCTGCATTCAAATGAAAGGATACATACAGTATTGTTTAGATGGTTTCTTCTGGGCGTTTAGAAGCTGGCCAAATCCTGGAACCACTATTTCAACTTCAGAATGTGAGACATGCTGCTCTCCTGTCTGAATCAGATATATAAACTCACAAGTATCCCACTGAAAGAAACCCCACGTGTGCCAATGTGTAGGCATTCAAAGCTGCCCGTGGCCAGTGGGACGACTGAGGCTGTGGGACACGATGCTGTTTCAGACTCATGAAAGCAATAGGTAAAAATTTCCCATTATGTTTCTTTCCCTCGTCCTACTTTCCCTTAGTTTTTTAAGTGCTGATCTTTCTAAATGTCTCTCGGAGCAAAGGGCTGTCTATACCTGAACTATACTAGATTAGGCTGATGAGAAATGGATACAAGCTCGTGATGCCTTCACAGCACAATTGCATTTTCTTCTCTGCCTTGTGTTATATGAAACATTTTACTAGCACTTTTGCCTCTGAATAGACTTTGAGGCTTTTAAAATAACTCCAAATCAGATTATTCTATAACTTCATAAGCCTCTTCAGCTCAGTTTCCACTGCAATGCAGTGAGTTTCTTCCAATTCCACACATGAGGACCTAGTTACCATCACAGCCTTATTTCCTCATTACATGTTCACTGATGGAAAAGGGAGCAAGGAGTTGAAGTCTAAGAACAGGCCAAACAACCCCCTAAGGCTACAAAAACTAAGGTGAGATGTCACCAGTGTAACCTACAGAAGAAAGACGTAAATGTCTTAAATGCTCCAGCCACCTCCAGAGAGGGATATCCTGGTGCTCAGCTGTTACCAGCCAAGCTCTGCGGGGCCTCCACAAACATACTGAGAAGAAACTCAGGCACCACAGCAGCTCAGAGTGTTGGACTTTTCTACTGAGGCACCCGGGAGCCTACCTGGAGTCCAGTCTGAGACAGCTATTTTCGAAAAGTCTAGACATCAGGAAAAACGACAGGTTTTTCACTTGTGACATTTCAACAGCCTATGTGCTACTTTTGGTTAAGGTCTGTGTTTTCCTACCTTTGCAGTAGAAGCTAGAGCGTGCACAATTATATTTAGACTGTAAAGGGCTAACTTGCAACAAAGCAGTGAAGAAATTATTTTTAAGATAATTTCTTACTGTGGTAATTAGAGACTGAATTTTATCCCAATTATTTCCAAAACTGTTCATTATGTTTATTTAATTTCTGGAGAGTTACTTTAAATCCAGTGCAGTTTCTTAGCTGGGAATATAAAAATGCCAATGGCTTTTAAATGGAACACAACTATAATTTTTTTACATTAAATAATGATTACATTTTTAAAAAAGAGTTTAAAATGTCCTTTGTTGATGATTAAAGCATATAAGTCTGTAATCTATCTGCAAGTTTCAGTATTATTCTAATACATATATTTAAATGGAGATGAAAGACCACAGCAAAGAAGTAACACTAATTCAAATATTAACAAAGATTATGGAAGAACCATTGGAAAATATTTTTCACTATGCACATAAGTTAAACTGGACTTTGATACCAACTGCTATATTTTTATTCCAGTAAAAATTACATGTCTAACTATAGACTATTGTGAAAACAGGGAGGAGAAAAAGAAAAAGGGAGCCTTGTTATTTAAACACTGCCATAGCTGGACTCCAAACATTTTTAAGAAGAAAATGTACCAACTCCATCTGTTGTAATGGTACAATGACATTCTAGATTTCAGACACCTACTTAAAATCTGTGCAACTGATTTTTAATTTTTTCTCTACAAAATTTTTTTGTTTATTTACAACTATCCAAAACAAAAAGTTCACCAAATAGAAACTCTTCAAATACTGTGATATTTACAATTATAGGAAACTGTTAGTTTTTCAGTGGGGTAGTTTTGTTAGGGTTGGTTTTTTCTGTAAATCATTTTGCAGTATGTAATGTTTTTTAGATGTCATTTTTAAAAAGAAGATTTTTGCAATAAATTGATGGGTAGCTTGCGCACAAGTTTATTATGAAACTAATATGCACATGTTCTGCACTTTTTAAAATGCTAGTTATTGGGTACTACAATTAAAGGGTTTTATAAAAACATGCATATTTGATTCAAGAATTTTCATCAAAAAACCATGTAGTTTAAGTATTTTCACTTTTTACTTCCTTTCAGCCTTTCTGCACAGAGGAACAGGAGAAGTAAGGGAAAATCAACCACTTAAGTAGAGTTAGACTTTAAAGTTTTCAAAATAATGAGTTTTTTGTAAATTCTTCTCTATATTGACAACACCTAAATACATACATTTTGAATTCAACTTTTAAACAGCATCTTCCTGTATTTTTTCTGGAGGGGTTTCTAGGAGGCAAGAAACACCTGAAAATACACATAATTTAAGTAGAAGTTATTTGGCTGAAAGTTACTGTCTCCTTTCCAATTTTGTTATTATTAGCTGAAAACTGATTTTTGCAATAGGTCCATAAACAAATCTTCTTCACTTAAAGTATTCTCAGTAAGATCACTGTTGCAGCCAGCTGACCCTTGCCTGGCCAGACTGATGCATCCCCACCAGCTCTGCTGAGAAAACCCAACGAGCTGAACTGGTACAGACACTTTGGGAGGACTGGAGAGAGGGACAACTGCAATTGTAACCCTGCTCAAAGCCCTTGTCCTTGCTGCTTCACTGGCAGAGTAGAAAGGAGACTCCCTGGCTCTCCGTGGGTGCTCACTGCAGCAAGTATTGCTGTTAATTACGTGATTGAGAGTCACCAGGCTGCACTACAACCACATGGATGGTTATACCTTGCTAAAGAGGTAAAAAAAGAAGTTTGCTGAAGTTGTGCCAACTTAATTCAATTTGCAGCACAAGGACTCCAGCTGATAGCTTTTATTTTATTTTTCCCTTATTAAGTAAAACTGGAACGTTAAAGATAGTGCATGTGTACATATCTACACATGTAAATTCAGAAAAATCCCAATGGTACAAAACATTGATTTACCTCCTCCACCCATTACTCAGCGACCTGTTTCAGAGGTATGAACTTTTAAGTGGCACATTTTACTACTAAACTTACCTTATTTTCAAATGGAAATAAAATAACTAAGAAAACTCCTTTAACGAATTAAACAATTTAAAATAGACTGGTTATCACAGCAAAGTGAGAAGCTGTTATTTTTCTGTCACTTTTCCTACAATAAGCAAGTCACTATGTATTGCTAAGAACACATGAACATGTGAGCATACACTGGAAAAGGCAAAGGGATAATGGGAGGCAGGAAGGGAGAAGAAACAAGGTCATTAATGTAAGTTTATTTGTGTAGGTTGCAGCCTGTTGTATATAGTAGGGAGTTATGCAAGAGAAAGTAATCTTGCTTACTACTACATACAACAGCCTGTAACCTTTTCTTCACATTGCAGTGCTGCTTCTAGGCTAAGGGAAAGTTGTATTGATCCAGTCAGGAGCAAATTATAATTACCCTGATGTTGAACTTCTTTTGACCCATGACTCTATCTCCCTCCTAAATAACCACATTATTTTCCTTCAACAGAAACAAAGCACAACACACCGAGAAAACTCCTATACAGAAAACATAATGAGCTTGAGAAACAGCGATATGTCAGAGCTTTCATCTCTTGCGCCCCAAAAGTTCGAGACAATTTTAACTGTGCTGTTTTCTACCTACAGAAATAGATCACATTGAACACCTGCTTGCACATCAGATTAGCAACAGCTCAAACAGTTTGCCTCATCTTAATAAAAACATTAACACTCTGTGTTGGTTTCTTTTACAATAGTGAGGATGAAAAATAGAATGCAAGAAAAACAACTTGGCTAGAAATCAACATAACGCTGGAAAGAATTTCTAGAATGGGAAAAAAACCAAAGCAGTGAAGAAAATTTGTATGTGTGGATTCAGAAACACCAGAAGAGGGTACAAGAGATGTTTAATTCACAGACACAACACAAATTAGTTTTTGTTTTGCTATGGTATCAGCTGTCACAGTGGTTATGTTCAGTGGACACAAGCAAACCCTGTTCACCTTCCAAGGCTGCAGCTGAAATGCACCCTTGACCAGACAGTTTTTGATTGCAATGCCAGGTCAACAATATAAACAAAACTGTTAAAACCAGTGATTTTATGCAAGTTTAGTATCCTGACAGTCAGAAAAATGCTAGACTGCCACATTCTTGTGATCACTTTAAAATATAACAATTTGAACCTGCTGGCACTTTACAGAATAGCTTTTAGCAAATAAACAACAACCAGGCACTTCTACATTACCATAGTAATTTTTTTAACACCATCCACTTTGTTTACAGCACAAAAAATAATACCATTTCTGCTGTGGTAATTTAATTCAGCAGTGTAGTTTTTTGATCAAAGATTTTTCTTTTCTGTAGAGCCATGTATAAAAGCAGCACAAGGAGTTGAAGTCAGCATAATTGTAAAAGCTGCTTTTTGGCAGAAAACCTTCACAGTAAAAAGGTAATCAACCTGCTCACATCAGTGGCTAAAAAATTCAAAAGTAAAGAGGCCTGGAATTGTAAGGGGAATTCATCATTAACTAGTGGGATGCATTTTTAGTCCAAAGTCATTTAACATTTATATCAATGGAGTCAAAAAAGAATGAAAACATAACTGAATAAAGGTAACACAGAATCAAAGACCAGCGAATGACACAAAACCTGAATGCTGAGTGAGCAGCATGGCTTCTACTCCAGGGAATTCAGTAAAAGGGAAAAGAAAACAGAAGGAAAAAAAAGAAGAAATTAAATGTGCATGCTTTCTATTTCACAGAATACGCACATTAAAAATATAATTTCAGAACAAGGAAATGCCACAGCAGACCCCAGATTCCTGGAGCTTCAATACTCCTTGTTACGGACTTGGGAATCATGGGGGCCAAGTTTGAGGGTCCAGAGCCCTTACTCTCACATATTTCATACTTAGGGCTGCTTCAGAGACATGGATTATTCAGCAAGCATAGCCAAGAAGTCACGTGTTTCCGCATGACCAACCATATACAATGTTATTGTATTTAATAACAAAGAATGCAAGATAGGAGCTTTTAGATTGGGAATATCAGTCTTGCAAGTAAGTGATTTGCAACAGTATCCTTACAGAAAAAACAAAACTAAAACCAAGTAACAAACATACTCTCATTCCAAGGCTATGCTTAAAAGCAGCAACCAGTCCTTTAAACATTTAAATAGAGAAGTAGTGAACAGGAAAGGTTATGTAAGCTTTCCATGCAGCTCCTAGAAATTTATGTGCTGTGCTGGCATATATACTTCAGGAAGGATGCTTAAGATATTTTAGGATTAAATATGAAGATTTGAAAGAATTATGAGAATGAGGAAAGGATGTGAAAACACAGTCGTTGAAGAAAAACCTAAGAAGCTCATTCTAACTCTTTTAAGCAAGAGAAGTCTACAAAATTATTTCATTATAACCTGTAAATTCCTATATTGGGGGATAAATTTGGTAACAAAAGATGTTTAAATCCAGAGGATAATGATATATTTATAACTATGGCTGGACACAGAAGCCAGGTAAACACAGGCTAATAGGTGAATACTTTTAACAAAAAGAGCAATCGGGGATTGGAGATAACAAGCCTGGTGGAGTGTTCTTTAGCACTGGGACCTTGTACAAACAATTGAGGCACTACAGGTTCAAATTCAAGCAAAGCCACTTGGTAGAAGTTGCTCTTTACTTTAGGAAGATCGACTGGCTTGTGGTATACACAGCACAGAGTCACAGAATTCTCTCTTTCCCTGATATTCTAGCATAATGAAAACATTGACTTCTGAAAAAAACACAAACCAAACCAAACCAAAACCTCCAGCTCTTTCACTACTCATGTGCATCCAGAGGCTTCCATTTACAAATAATCTGAAATCTGTGTGAAAAACTATAGTTGCTGATTGTAAAAAAAATATTTTGTAAAAGGACAGCCACTCTTTTAATGACCTTTAAGACACAATTTGAGCATAAAGTATGTTTTCATTGTCTTATTTGTTATCTGTAGCTTAATAAAANAACTCATGTGCATCCAGAGGCTTCCATTTACAAATAATCTGAAATCTGTGTGAAAAACTATAGTTGCTGATTGTAAAAAAAATATTTTGTAAAAGGACAGCCACTCTTTTAATGACCTTTAAGACACAATTTGAGCATAAAGTATGTTTTCATTGTCTTATTTGTTATCTGTAGCTTAATAAAATTTTACTGCAGACAGATACAAGCTCCTTGTGTGTTATCAGTACTCCCCCATTCTTTATCTGCTCACTGCACTGTTTATTTAAGATTTTAAGAGAAGTTCTGCCCAGTTTATTACAAAACCTTTGGCTCTGCTATGTGGCAAAGACGTATGCGCCAGAACACTTGGGTGTCATCACTACAAAAAAGAAACTCTGGTCCTGCATGATAGCAGCCAGCTTCCAGCGACAGCATCAGCAATATTCAGCTGCAGAGGGCTGTAAATGCTTTGTGAAGGGCTCCTTTCCATTTCCCCTGGGACAAATCAATAGCCCAAGCTTCCTTTTTTGTTTACTTCATGCATTTTGCTCCATAGCTAGTCAGCAGATCAATACTGATTTGTATTCTGAAGAATTAATAACCTTTATTTATTTTTATAATGGAAAAAGCTCCTACTAAACTTTCAAATAGATGCTGAAGATTTAATGGCATTATAGAGAGAGATCCTTTAATGGCAATGATGCACAAGAAGGATTAGCTGATACTGGTGGAATTTGGGGTGTTAACAGTTCAAGTGTTTTGTAGATGGATATCCAAAGTAAATGAAAAATGCTTATTGTCAATTCTACGCTTGCTGTTGCTCATTAACTTCCATACCAGAGTTTTGAGAATCTTCCAGTTCCTGTGTGCCTCATTTATTTTTGTACAGCATTTGGAAACTAGACTTATTATTTGATAGAGGGAACCAAAGGAAAACAAAAAGACGATACCTTGAAATAAAAGCTTTTGTCACTGCATAACATCAGGAACTTAACATATACTGAGAAAGAAATGTCACTGAGAGATGAGTATTCTCTCAATACAAGGAAAGTGCTATTGGGCAAATGTCTTATCACATCTAAAATATGTTGCGATCTTCTAACTCCATTTTTTGGACACACTTAAAAATGAGCAAGTTACTGCAATTTTCTTTTTGCAACCTATTCAGCAGAACCCTCTCCTTTACATTTATACCTGCATTCCTGAGGTCTGAATGTTGAAAACAGTCACGTGCATTAGAGCTCGCCTTACCTCAAAAGAAAAACAAACACCTCCCACAAGCTTTCCTGCCATTAGCAGGCCTTCCAAATACCTGCAGTAAAGGGGTTGTCTGACAACACTTAGCATATTGCAGTGACAGAGATGTTGGGAAGAAGGTTTCTAGCCACTCAGGAAACTGCTGCTACTTCCCCTTCCATCAGCAGCAAGTCAGTCAAGGCAGAGATACCACACTGCAGTTCAAAAGTGCTATCTTCTAGATAAAGGAAGTACAACACTGCTGTCCATCCCGCATCTTAACAGCAAAATCAAGAATTCTAAAATATTTCTTTGAGACTTAGTTATTGTCTGAAGAATAGAAATCAGTGCAACAGCAGCAGTCCAAAAAAGGTTTGAACAGCATTATAAAACCAAGACTGTCTCTTACCGCAAGCACAGAGCAATGACTTACGTTAATGTTATTTTTACTCACATGGTACAAAGCAGTTTCTGGTCCAGGTGTGCCCATGACTTCTTGTCTCAATGACTCCATTTGTAAACTAGGCAACAGGGAGTAATGACTTGGACTACTGCTCTTGTCTCCCTTCTTTTTGGACTTTTTCCCAGTATCCTTTTTGCTATTCCTTTGAAACATGTAGTCTTCTTGACCTATTTTCTCATTGCTCATATAGCGAAGCAATGAATTTTCTGTTGAAAGAAAAGCAAAATATCATTGTGAACTGTTGCATGCATGTAAATCCTGCTTCCAAAACATGCAATATTCTTGCTAAGATCTGCTGTCAAATTTAACTCTTCAGGACTATTGCACTAACAAAACCCATTTGCTTCTTTGGTTCAGATATAATAAGAAAGCAAACTTTTGGTAGGGAAAATTCATGATTCGTACAGTTTTCTGGTATATTTTAAATAAAGGGAACAAAATATAAAAGAAGTTGCACATCAATAAATTTTGTCTTGGAGTTTAAAAAAAATGAGCAATGATGGACTTAGGATAATTTTGGGGGGTTTGCTACTTTTTCACCAGGAGTCCTAATGAATACAAAGGTCAGTGGTGCCACACATTTTAAAGTAATTTGTTCTGAACATTCATTGGAGATCATTCACCATATCATACGTACTTTCCCTGAGTACTCTTCCAGCATGTACCAATTTGTAGCTGAGACATCCTGACCCAGAAGCAGTGCCTGTCAATTTAGGAAACCTCAGCAGATTTCTCTTTCACAAAATTGTCTGGTTTTTCCCTGCATTAATGTGAACTTCTAGTACCCACAACCTGCTGTGGCAAGAGATTCTTCAGCTTCAATATGAACTGCACCAGCTCATTTTCTTTTTAACCAGCATCCAACAGAGATATTTGATCTCTTTGCTCTTGTTTCAGATTAAACACTGACAAACCTATTTCCTTACATCATTCCACACAAGGTTTTATAAACCTTTATCATGTCCTGCTTAAGCTCCCCAAACTGATAATGGCCAGCCTGCTTAATTGGCCCCAGTTTGGAAGTCAATTCATGCATCTGATTAATTATTTTTTGTCTCCTAAACCTTCTTGAATTCAACTGTATTTTTCTTAAGAGATTAAGAGACTGGAATTGCACACACAAAGCATGAGCAACAACTGACACGGCAGCGTAAGAATACTTTTAAGTTTGTCTTGTATTCTTTTCCTAGTTATTCCTAAGTGCTTCCTTTTTTGATCCCTACTGAATATTTAGTTAATATTTTTACAGAAATAGCTATCATTACTGTAACATCTTGTTCCTGGCTGATAAGAGCAGTCGCAGAGGTCACAATTTTGTATGTGGAGTTATGTATCCAAGCCTCATAAACCGAAACTTTGAAGAATTTATCCTCTTTGATTTTGAGGTAAGTCCCATGCTGCTCTAGAATGTTTTCCATACAAAAAGAACTCTCAAAGACAAAGAAATGTGGTATATAATTCTCATGTAAGCATAAAAATTATTTATCAGTAGTAATCATACATTTTGTTCTCTAGTATTATAAAATTAAGACCAGTTTAAAAATGGATGGGATAATACAGCTGTATCATTGAAATGCCAACATGAATTTAAGACAAACTGCGTGGCTTTACAGTCACGACTTTCTTTTGCCTGGTTAATCAGCTTCCTCAATCCTAAAATGGACCCTGCAAAAAATCAGGCATACATAATAAAGAAAATACCAAAACAGGTTCACAAACATATATAGCTAAGCAAGCTGCAAAATGATGTTGAAATATACAGCTTAAAGCAAGACAAAACCCATACTGCCTTGTATTAGATGTGTGTTCAGATCACTTACCTCTCCTAGTATCCCTTTTTATTTTATTGGGGTCTTCATAATCTCCCACCCAGTTATATTCTACTGGCATAGAAATAGGCCTCAGCTTCCCTGGAAACAGAGGAAAAAATCGAGATCATGCACCATAAGGCAGCATTAACCTAACATTCTTTAGAAGAAAGGACAAATTATGTGCTAAGCTGCTGTTCTACAGGGTTGCTTACGAAAGAGGATCCAGAGCTGCCTCTGAACAAGAGGTTAAGACAGGAGTTCTGTTCTCTTTAACAGAAAAGAAGCAGCTAAGTATTTAATGGATTTTTTTTTTTAAGTTTAGAAAATAAATCCAGTGCCCTACAAAATCATCACTGAGGTGACGTCTGACACTGACAAAAGCATTCAAATTACTTTACTTTTCACTGAGCAATTATCTATTTTTTATTCTGGAAGCCCCTGGCACCCACACAGGAGAACCGTTTTAAAGCATTTCTGAATTGTTGGTAACAGAAACTTGTGCATATCATTGAAGCACCTTCACAAATAGCATATCTGCTGGTGGGCTTACAAGATCCACCAGTGACCGAGTAAGAAAGGAAGCAGAAAACCTATATGTGTAATTTCTTTTGCAGCATTTCAGCCACAGAAAGCAAAGTACATTATCATTGCTAAATTCACAGCAAAAGACAGAATAGATGAAGACTATCCTATCTTTTAAAGTTTGATTGGAAGCTGCTGAATTGATTTTAAAAAATGCTGTAAACTATGATTTCTGTTTAAGGATTGGACAATTATATTTGGAAATCAGTGTGCTATGGAACTTATTGGGGACACTTAAGAGTGTTCTGAATTCTTTAGCAAGTTAAATAGTGTATTGAAACAAAACAGAGTAGCATAGCACATGGCATATTATCTGACAGACTGAAAACAAAATGTTTTCCCAATAAGATCAGCCCCTGCTCTTTTTAAAATCAATCTACCAGTCACAAACCCAAGAAGTGAGTAAATAATTTGATTTTAAATGTAGCCAAGCTAAAAGAAAAAACTTCCAAAGTCTTGTAAATTATTTTAGCAGAAAATTCCTACTTAAAAGCCTTAGTCCACATTTTTGAGGTTACATCCATGATACAGTGAAAAAAAGAGACATGTTTATAATGAAAACAAATATTCAAACATGTCTATCTCCCTGCTGAAGTACTGTGTCCATGGAAAACACACCAATACCATGCAGACAGCATAATGGTAAAAGTTTTTATTATCTTTTTAAAAAGAAATTGACAAAAAAGGTGCATGTTCTGTACAAACCATAGGATCAGCTCACAAACACATCACTACTCAGGAAAATCACATATATTTTAAACTTTTCACTTCTCATTCACTTTACTATTTAGGGACACATATTTAAGTCTGATTGAAGCCGGTGAGATTTAGTGCACACAGTTACAAAGTCATTTCCTGAGTGGGGATGTATTTGGCTCATGTTTACTTGATCAGAAGCAGTTCTCAACAGTTTCTTTTTCTAGAAATAAAACTTTATTTTCTTTGTGAGGCTGAACACACAGTATCTTATTAATAGGAACTGCACACTTAATAAGACAGAAAAGCTACAAAATTGTGTAAAAACAGATTGTTATCAAAAGTAACAACAAATTTTCTGCAAAGCCTTCAGCTGTTAAAATTACCTGCTTTTGTATCTGGAATTAAAACTGCAGTGATCAAATTTTTATCTTTCCTTAAACCCAAGTTTCATTTGCTTGTTACCTCTCCTAACAATCCTGTTTTTAACCCCTATGAATTCCCTAATCTCTTTTCCATGTGGAGGACACTCAGGAAAATTTTTATCTATATGTGAACAGAAGTTTTCCAAGACCAGTTAACAGCAGCTATATAACAGCTAGAAGCCAATAAGAGCATGGAAGAGAAATAGCTTCGTTAACATTGTCGAAAAATGTCAGAAGATTCCAATAAAGAAATAACAGAGGGCCCTATTAACCTCTCATGAAGGAGGACTGAGAAAACTTTTGTAAAAAAATTGACACCATCACAAAATTAATGATAAGTATATGTTAAAAACAATTCTTTCTCTAGGCCTGGGAACTCTCTTTGACCTTCTTTAATGGGTCACCATAAGGCAGAAGAGTGTTATTGTCATTTTCCAGATTTCTGTGAAACCCTGAGGTCATGCCTACCCACAAACCTTATGTTAACAAATGCCATGTGGGAAACTTTAGAATGCAATGCTGAAATGGTAATATTTTTAGAAAATACACTTAAATGAAAATGGACTTGATGATGTGAATTCATTAAAAAGGAAGTGAGATCAAAAGTGAAAGGCTGTAAAACAAATGTGTTAAATAATTACTGATTTCCAGTGGAGTCTTTGACCCATGTCTTTATGACCCTTCCTGCTAACAGAACAAAAAGGCTCAAAAAACTATCCTATAACAAAATAATGGATTCAGCAGTCCTTGAAGAAGAAATGTGTTCTTCTTCACTCTGGACCACCAGTATTAAAATTTAATGTCTGGAACAGTGAGCACATCTCTGTTAATGGCACTGACTGCAGACACCAATTGTAATATCTGAAATACTGCAGTAATAAAATTTTGAATCCATTTTGAAAATCCATTTTGAAAACTTAGCAGTTATTTTGCACAGAATGGGCATGGTTAGAAAACACTTGAAAACACTTTGAAATCAAAAGGATACTGAAGATTTTTCAGCAGGATGGTGTACATTTGCAGAAAGGGTGCATTTTGTGAAAATGCAACCGTTAATGTTGTGCAAGCACATTGCTCCAGGTCCTGAGGATACTTTACACAGCTCAATTTCAATTTATATCAAGGTTCCCAGGTGATTTTGGTGCTTGGCTGCATGATATGCTAAATCTATGTGTCCTCATAAATTACATCTATTTTCTTCACAAAGGGATATGATGACAGGATTGCTATAACAACTCTAACATACAGCTTGTGCTCACTTTAAAAACTGAAGTAACATAGCAGGTAGGTAGAAAAAATAATCAAGTGTGTGCTCAGCTAATGCTATAGCAGTCAAAATACCTTTTTTAAACATGAGATTTCATCTCCATTTTCTTCTACAGCCTAACAACTCTATGGCTGTACAATTTTATACTTGGCAACAGAAAATCAGTTCTCCCAGCCTAAGCTGAAACAAGTTACCATACTAGCTAAAGGAAGCGTTCCAACAGTTTCAAGGGTAAAATAAGCTGAAGTACAAGGGTTTGAGCATCAAAACTCTCACCAGAAATTGTTTCTGAATTCTCACCCTAAATAAGCCAAAATCCAAGATGTGAATGTAGCACCAATACACGAGTGTTAACATGCAAAATTGCTTCTTAAACAAACTATGATCTCAAATAAAGAGGAACTGCTACAAAAAGCCACCACTTGCAATACAGGAAGTTACAGGAGGTTAATACAGTATTACCAAAAAAAAGCACACTGTCATTAGTCATACTTCAATTCTGGGACTAAAGAAAAATTAAAGAGTTTTAGAGAGCACTGCAGCATGAAAGCAGCGTGTCATCTCTTGGTAAATCTGAAGAGATCGTTATTATACCTAGAAAAATTTTTCCAAAGCTGAATTCTGAAACTTATTCAAGTCTTGCCCTTAAAATGAGAGAACATTTCCATTCTGTATTTTTAGTAAAAAAATATGAGCTTTTGGTATAATCTTTTTTCAATAAAATGATACTGAAACAGATTCTGGAAAACTAAGATGACAGAAAAATAGAATTTTTATTCAGAAAACCCATCAATTTTAAACTGGTCTTACCTATCATAGTAAGTTTTTTTTCTTTCCTGTAACAGAGTAAGCTCTTAGGTTGAAACTGGACTAAAGTAGTATTGAATTCTTAGCAAAATCAATGGCCACCAGAAATATTTTCATGGTTAAAAACAAAAGCAGATGCACGAAAATCCTAAAATCAACAAATGGTGATTATCTTTATGAGATCAATGCTGTACCATATGTCGGTGTGCTCTCTCTCCTTCCAGGACCACTTGTTCTTCCTTTCTCATATTCATAGCAGTATAAAACTGCATCTTCTTCAACCACATTAAAGCGTTTCCGATATTCCTGGTCCAGAAATGAGTTTGGAGATTCAGATCCTGTATGAACCGGTTTGCCCACTATATGTCTGCCAACATCGTCACAGGGGAGATTTCCCTTTTCATCCCTTTAGTTAAAAAGAAAAGTTTTTAATATATTGAGATAAGACACTGATTTTTTTAAAGCTGTGAATATTTCAATAAACATGGGCCTGTGTCAATATTTCACACACTCAGATGAAATCCACCCCACATCAGGATCACACAGCATACATGCATACGTATGCATTTATATGCCAGTTACCTCACACGTCTCTGCTTGTTCAATTCTTTACAGATTTATCCATCTCATTGGTTTCTCTTGAAAAGAATTATAGAAATAAAGCTGATGTGCAGTAACTCTTTTTCTTTTTCTTGTTTTTTCTGGAATATACCTAGCACTTTGTGATTTAGGGCAGAGGAATAATGTTGGCCTTACATTTTTATACTTGCATTTTTAAACACATCGGATAGTTTTAAGACCTGACTACATGGCAAGCATCAGCAAACTCAATCTGGTTCCTTACACTTTAACCCCAGATCAGGAAGAACCACGCATGGAAGATGTACAGACACCTGACATAGTTTTGCACAATTATTTCAGGTCTAGAAGTTGTATACGTACATCCATGCAGTTTCAACTACAGTGTGCAGCACCTGCTTATCAGCTGCTACCCCAGGACAGTGCTCACTTGGCAGTTTGTGTCAGATCCTCAAGATCTTTTTGCTTTCCTGCACCCCTGCTCCATTCTTTGAAAATGGAAATTACTCAAAGGCATCAAACAAGAGAGCAAGCTGCGCTGGGTTAGGAGTCCTTTCTTGCACTACATGAACCAGGGCTCATCTCGTAAATGTGCTGGTAGAACTGTGCCTGAAGACGGCTGCAAAAGCCTGATCAGACAGTTATTTCTGGGTAGCAAAATGCCCAAGAGGTAAGCAAGAGAGAATCTGGACCATATGCTCCTGTTGGAGTCCTTCAGCCCCTCTGGACTCCCATGTGAGTTCCAAGCTGGCCAGCTGACCCCTACTTCCCTTGGCACCTTGAGACTCCATCTGAGGACCAAGCAAAGTCTCCTCATGGGAGCCAGGCAGCCATGAGGGATGAGAAAACGCCATCCTGCCTCGGTGTGACAGTGCACCATCACAAACCCCCACTGATCACTACACTCACTCTGGCAAGCTGCTTTCTCAGAGCAGGGATGGTGTTGGCTTAGTGAGGGGGGCTGGTGCAGCCCTGACAGGGCTGTGGGCTCTCCTCCAGTCACAGACAGACTTTCTGTGGTGACAGAGCTGGGGACCCCAGCAGGTAACATCATGGAGAGTGACATAAACCAGCCAGATGCTAATCAGTGCTGCAACCACCATCACATGCTGGCACAAGGAAGGCAGGGCAGCCTGACCTAGAGGGATCTGTAGTGCAAGCATGGAGCTAAGTACAGAGCCAGGCAAACACCCTTTGCCACAGCCCTCTGGAGATAAAGGCTCCAGTTGTCACCCCCAAAGGTACTTGATAAATATGAACAGGCACTGACATACAACCAGCACTCCTAAGTAACCAGCACATGGAAAGTGCCATCCATGTGAGGATATGTCAGCAGCTATACTGTCTGTGGGCATGATCACCAAGGCTTTGGGCTTTACAATTTACATCAAAATATCAAGTCCTTTCCTCTACTCCAGGAACAAAAGGAGGGCTTGTTTGTGTGCTATTTTTCCTTTGGAATGGCAACAACAAACTGAGAAACAGATGTTGAGCAGTTTGACAATACCCAAAATACACACATGATTTAATATAGTTAATCATGGACAAAAAACCTGATGAAATGCCCAAACAAATTATTCAGAAACACTGCACCCTGTGTGACAGGTGAAATCAAGAACAGTCCATTTGGATTAAGCTGATGAAAAAATTCAAATGTACAAAGCTTAATCTCTCTACAAGATTACAGCTTGTACTAATATGTATTATAAGATTTAATCAGAATTGGTCCAAACTACTGCATTATCATAATGATTGAAGAGATATTATTAATAAATGATCAAAATCCATTTGGAAGATCTCAATTTTTAGAGCAGAACTCAAAAACTGAAGAGCAGTGAATGTTCACCAAAAATACTTTAAAAATGAGGATGCACTTCTTATCAAATAAAAGCATTTTTGTGATGGTAAACATAATCTGAAGCAGTACAAAGACACTAATTCTTTTAAGATAATACAGTTTCAGGAGCACTAGGTCTTTACCATATGACTACTGCATTTAAAGAGAAACACACCTAAGACTATGTTTTGGTGGGGTTTTTCTTCCCCACAGCTTTTTTTTAATGTTAATGGATTAGAATTAAATACTTGGTTCTTTTCTGTCAATTTTCTGAAAACCATGTCCTTAAAATACTTATGTGAGCATAACCAAGAACTGTTAACAGGGAGATAAAATACATATTCCATTCCTGTGCACAATTCAAGTGCCACGACTGAGAATGTTTTTATTTAATTAAAAGAAAAAATAATAGCTATAGTAAACTAAAGTATGTGTAAGTTCAACTGAGTTATACATGTCACATTTGAAATAATTTTTATTTTTGTTCTCTGAGATATAGAAGCCAAGCCAGGTACAGATGAGGCAGGCATAAGGAAGGAACATGGGACACAGCTTAGGCTTCACAAAAGGCTTGTGACATCCTCATGAAGTCAAAATCACACTTTTACCCTGAAAGGTTTTTCATATCTCTGAAGAGTAAGAATTTATCATAGAATCACAACTTCTTCTCTCCACTAGGCAATTTAATTTGCCATATACCTCACTCTTGGACAACCCCCTGGGAAGTCCTGTCAGCATCAGGTTATACATCTTATTAACTGGCTAGAGGAGTTGCTGATAAGAAAGTGCAAGAAAAACTCAGCTACAAGAAACTCAGGTACAAGAAAGAACATGCTGCCCTTATAACCTTTCCAAGAAAGGTAACTAAAAGAAAAGCAAGAAGTAATTTAAAAATACATTAACTGGACATATGATAGCCTGTGTCTAAGAAGAGGGAAGCTTTAGGAATTCTGATTCCTCTTAAAGACATCCTAGACCTCTAGGTAGCCACTTTTGTATTATTTGTAGGTCATAATTCTCTCAGAATTTTAGGAAAGCAACATCTATGTACATTATGGAATTATACTGAATCATCTGTGGCTGTGTAAAGGTAGGCTAATGAGTCTGCAAGGAGGATCTGCTGCTCTTCTGGTTCAGCAAGTCCAGAGGCCTGGGAGAGATGAAAATGCCTGTTCCAGGTGGCAGGTCAGAGTAGCAGGTATATTGACAGGGAACAGCATGGTCACTGCACAGTCTAGCAGAGCAGCCACTAAAACACAGACCTAAAATTTGCTCTAATACTATCTAATCAAATATATCTAAAAAAGGAAACACTATGGCAGGACTGAACAGTGCTGTTGTTGAATGTAAAGTTTCTTGCATTTAACTCAGACTCCCTAATCTTCAGGATTATTGGGCAAAGGGACAGATATGAGCTCCTTCCCTAGTTACAGATTCAGGGTTTCAGATAACCTGTGCTCTTCTGAAAGACGATGAGACTGTCGCAGTCAATTGATTTCCCCATACTTGGGAAAACAGGGTATTGAGCCTTCTTTTCTAAAGGCTACTGTCCATTTTGTAGACAAGATACTGATTCAGAACACTGTGGGTCTGATTCAACACATCTACCCTTAATAACCAGCTTACCTGCAAAATACAGTATTAATACAGTATTATCTGCAGGACGGACTAATAAAGAGTATGAACAGAATGGTCAGTTACTTCAAAAATATGTTTTATAACAAATTGTACTGTGAAATGATCTTTTTTACCTTGGAACATAAGGTTCTGTTGGAGGAGGGGGTATGTAGAGATCCTGAAGGGCAGAGCTGTCTCTTTTTGTAGGTGTGCTGATAGTGCTGGATGGAGTAGCAACACTGCTTGTAGGGCTTCTAGGAATAAGGGGCTGGTTCAAAAGACAGAGAGAAATAATCAAGATTATATTTATATTTTAATCAAGATTATCCTTATGTATTATATATTTTTATTTGTAAAAGCCAAAACCAGACTATTGTTCAGAAAGCTAAAGAAATAGCGAGCAGTTCTAATGTTTGGCGTGCTTTTAAACTGACTAAAAAACCACTCATGCTAAGAAGACAGATCTATGAATGGACACGTATTGTGCTTATAAAATTGACTCCTTTGATTACATCTTTTTCCCTTTAGCACAGCAAGTTTACTGCCAATGCCCATAAAATTAGTGATCACTACAGCTACTGGTGAAATCTTAACAAGTAAATAACATACAGAATCCAGTTAATTCCTTAATTAACATTGTAAAGAAAAAGTCTAGTGTTTACAGCAAAAGGTGCATAAGTAGGCATTAAATTGAATGTCAAGTCCTCCCATCTGCTCTACAGCTTAAGAATTAACTGTAAAAGCTTCAGTTTATGCCTGCAGATGCTGATAAATCAGGTACTGCATCCTCAGAGCACACGCACTATGAGAGAATCAACTGGAGATTATTATTATTATTCTTCATTCCCCGGGGCACACTCCTCACAAAATAATATTTACTCACAGGTAAATAAACTGTACCCTCCCTGCAAAATAATCATGCATTCCAGCTATCATTCCAGTCCAGATAGGATCCTTCCTCTTAATCACATCTCGCTTTCTATCTCGTGAATTAAGCACACCTTTTTCTTCCTTAATTTAACTATCTTTATTAAATCACTGTAGGGCTGAAAATTACAGTAAGATTTTCTAACTCTCTACACAGATGCAGAAAAATCAAATGAGAAGAAAAGTTTGATTGTTTTAGTCCACTTAATAATGTATCTGTCTAAAAACAAAAGCCTTGTGTGGTTTGGTTTGTGTGATAGTTAAACTCAGGCAGAAGTAAAGGAAAAAGAGCAGAACAGAAAGTGCAAGAGTAGCCTTATACACCCTAAAAAGAATCTAATATTAAAATATACTAAGCTTTGCTTAGAAAGAGTTTTTTTCTCCACTACCTTTTTGGAAGTTTACTCCTTGAAGAAAGAAGTGCTGGGATTGAAGAGTTCACTATCCAAATAATTTCTGTCCTTAGTAACTACTTGAAGACACAAACATTCCACATTGTATTGATGGCAGAGAAGCTCTAAATGTGGACTGAATGGGTGCATAGAAAGATCCTTCTCCCAGCATTATTAACAATACTTTTTGACAGGACAAAAGGGCATTCTTGTGCAGAATAATCAGTTCTCATTTCCTAGATATTAATCTTGACACTGCAGCAGAAAACCCCAAAAGTTTAAAGCAGGAACATTGTCAGAATGTTGGCCTTTCATCAGCTCACGATAAGCCATTCAAATCTATGCCTATCAAGCCAAGGCCCCACCACCGTGTTACTTCTACCATCTGCATGTAGGAACAATGAATATCACTTAGGAAACCTCATCCTTTAGCCAGTTACTGCCTTGTTTTAGGAACAGAGCTGCGTTAGATGTTATTTATCTCTAACACAATAAAAAGCATGCTTAAAATTTGCTTGTTAGAACTTTGCAAGTCCACCTTTAGAGCAACTATAAACTGACACAAGTTTTCTGGTTTTGAATGTTCAAAATCTGTCTCCTATAAACAGTGATACTGCTTAATTCTTTCCTTGCTCATTAATGTGAGTATTCTACAGCCAGGCCAAGGAAAGACTGCCAGTATTTACAGGAAGAGAGGGAGAAACACACACACAAAAAACCAGACAGGTATAACACTTTACAACCACTAAAAACAAGACAAGTCTGCAAAAATAAGAATAAAGTTGGTGGTAAAAACAGGTCAAAAAACCCCAAAACAACCCAAAACAATAAAAAACACCCTGAACATCACCTCTCCTTCTTTCAGAGAAACAAAAATCTTATCCTTTAAATTTTCATCTGTGACACAGTAGCCATAGATGGTTTTGAACCACTCACTAATACAACACTGTTACCTTTCTGATACCCT
This sequence comes from Struthidea cinerea, assembly GCA_013397865.1. NCBI lineage: Eukaryota > Metazoa > Chordata > Aves > Passeriformes > Corcoracidae > Struthidea > Struthidea cinerea. The sequence continues at coordinate 966,582 of VZTI01004654.1, read as the reverse complement.
GCACTTCTATAACAAGAACACTTTGTGGCTTGCTGGGTAGCCTGTTGAATTAATTTTCATTGTAAGCCATGAGGATTCTGTGACCTAGATCCTGTTTACACTTGTTAAGCCCAAGCTGTTTGCTCATGGCTCATACCAGCAGAAGCACTGAGAGGAAGACAAACTGTGTAGGTGGGTTTGCTCTTCTCTATTTAGAGGAAGAAGACAACCCTTTATTTACCTTCATGAAAAGGCAAGTAAGAGGAAAGGGGGCCTTAGAGACTAGAATGGTGGCAGTCAATAGGAGCTTATAGTTTATGTTATGTAGGGAAAATCATGCTCAAGCATAAAATTATCTGGACTTACAAGGGGTTGATGTGCCCCTGGTGGTCCTGACAAGCTGCTGGAGGGCTAGAGGACACAGGTAAAGAACTGCCCTTGTGTTACAGCCTAGAATACCCGGCTGAAACTATCTAAATTCTAATGATATTGCCTCATTTTGGTATTACACACAGCCCTGACATACCAGTCAGTTTGTCCTCCAGGCAATTTTGCTGGTCGATCCTGGAAATCAGTTTGGGTTTGTACATCTTTGAAAAATGCATATTTCAGTTTATCTTTCAGCACAGGAAGGTGGTTAAAACAGTGAGTGCAATGGGAAGAAATGGTGCTCAGGCTAACACAGAAAGCCACAAGCTATCCGGCTTACTGAAGGCAAGTGTTCCCCTGACAGACACCTTTCAGAGGTGAAGATACAGTGTAACTGGGGACACCCTGAATCACTGTGGTACCCCACAGGACTGCACAGCGAATTCACCTTCCCAGGGCACCTGGCCCTCTCAAGGGCATAGAAATCGTAATACAATCCACGTGGAGGTACAATCCTGTAGGATTGTCTCAAAGCATACTAGGATGTCTCATATATTTTTCATAGTTCTTTAGCATTGCCAAATTCAACTCTCTGCTTATTACTCCAGAAACAGAAAAACTGTCTAACTAGGAAAAAAAGGGAAATCCAAACTTAAAAACAGGCCACCACCCCTTTTAAAAAAAAAAATTATCATGACTACACCAGTAAATCAGTAGGTCAGTAAGAATTTTTACATGGTAAAAACATTCAAATGTTCTTTCCTGATGGTAGTAGCTCATACACTGAGAGCACTGTTGTAACTACCACCTTGTGCTGTGGAAGTTCAGCTTTCATTTTTATATACAGAATTAAAAATTCTTCAGACCCCTCTGGTTGAAAAGAAAGCCTTCGGAACATGGTCGAGAGGAATGGTACATCTACATGGCATTTTGCATTGAAATTTAGAGAACAGTCAGCTGTTCACTTCCAGCCAATCTGGTTGCCTGCAAGTAACCAGCACATGCAGCTCTTCATTTCAATGGCAGCCACTCAGTGGGCCAGACGCAGGCACACTGGACACAAAAATACATGCAACTCCAACCAAGTATTTCTCGATTGGATGCCTTGGAGATCAGTGATGTCACTGAGTTAATTCTCTTCCAAGGAGCAGAGATTCTACTGCTGCAGTTCCTTCTGGCAGGCTGGCCAGGGCAAGTGGGATTGCTGAAACAGCAATAAAACTAAAACATTATCAGGTCTGAAGTGTTGAATACTTGGCCCATGGGAAAAACCTGACAGAGAAAGTTCAGAAGTTACAATAAAGTTATATTAAAATTGGAACAACCTAAAAAACGTCCCACAAATGACCCTGCATCAATCTTAATCCACAATGACAGACACAAAATCTGTAATTCAGTATATTTTGGAGTACTGTTTCTCAAACATTTTGAATGCACCACCCCCCTTCAGGTTCATTAGTCCTTACAGAGCCTTCCCTACACTGTCACTTGGCTGGAGAACAGGGGACTGTCTTTACTCACAGCAGCTCAGTTTCCCTAACACGGGGAAAAAGGAAATCCCTGTAAGTATTGACTGACAGCACGCAAGTCCCTGTCCTTCAGAAGCTGTTCTGTCCCTGGTTGGCTCTACCCTGCGGTCCCCACCTCCCTTCTTGCTAACAGGACCTACTGCTGCTTTTTGTACCCCCAGTCCTGAAGGAACTGAGAGGGTGTCCCAGTGAGTCAGCATATTATTTTTGATTTTTCTATCGAAACAATGAATTTAATCAACATTTAATATATACTATCTAAAATTCTTTTTAATGTTTTTTTAAACTCTTTGAACCTTTCAATAACTCCCTTGGAAGCTGCAATATAAGTTTGAGAAACATTGCTCCAGAAAAAGACACACAATTTTTCAAAATACAAGCAAAACAAAAAGAAAAGTTTAAGTTACATTATCTTTATACAGTGTTTGCATCAGTAAGCAGATTATACTGCCAATATATTTTTCATATTGGATCAAGGTTACAACAATACATTGAACAAAATGTTTCCAATAAAATAAACCTTTTATAAGAACAATCATGACATGAAGTAATGAGATTCTGTAACTAATCCAGTCAGAGTTCATTTTAACAGTGCTACAAAGAATGCCCAGTTCCCATGCAGTTAAAAGACAACTAAGTAATTTAAAAGCAAACAAGTTAGTATTTTATTCAAATTTAATAATTAAAAAGTGTAGGATCATTAGTTCTAGTCATAAATGATGAAAACAATATATAGCATTGTGTCTAGATGAAGGGGGCAATATAATTGAATAAGAAAATATATTGAATAAAAATAATAAAAGTAGCATTTTCTTTCGAACAAAGGACTTGTTATTGTTGCTGCTGCTTCTTAGGAAAATGAAAACTGAATATTTAATAGTAGAAATATGATGCACATCTAATCCAAAACAAACTGCTAAAAAAATTACAGATACTGAGCTGCCGGTGATTTTATAACAGTACAATTTAATGAAATACAAAACAGTACAGCAAACTATTAAGATATACAAAAGGTGACATTTAAAAAGGCTTGGTGAAGGAGGGGTCAGAAGGTTTTTTTCCAAGTCAACACATCAGATGTGGCTGGCAGCTGGACCTGCCATGAGGAGGAGCCTCCTCACTGACACCGGCAGGTGCATCCCAAATGAACCACGTGAAGCATAGCACACGTTGCTCTAGCACTCCTTTTCTGTATTGAAAAAAAACTGGATGAAGAGTCTTCCACGCTGTAATAAAGTCCATTTTCTCTTTGAGTAAGGAACAAAGCATTTTCCAGAAGGCAAAGGAGGACTTTGCAGCTAGGTTCTTGTTAGTATGATGACAGTGACTTACACAAAATTTCATATGCTCTGAGAATCTTCTCTACTGAACCTTCCACCCTTATTCAAGCAGCACTTCAAGGGACCTTCCTTTGAAACCTCCCCAAAATAACACAAAGTGGAAAGGAGAAATAAAACAGACAAACTAGAGTAGAGGACATTTATTTAAGTTAGGTTTTGAACCAGACAAAAATTTGGAGAGTTCAAAGATAAAGTCATCTCTATGTCAAGCAAGAAAAATTTAAAAAAATAAAGGTTGAAGTTAATTGGTTTGTTCACCATATTCAGTAGCAGTCAGAAATACAAATATTGCAAACTGACATATTATTCTAGGTTCTCACACAATGGATCAGACTATCAAAAAAGTAACTGAAAGGCAAATTTAGTAAGGTTTGTCTTGCAGGCATAACATCTTAATATTTATGGTACAATACCATATTAATGAATACTTTCAATTGCAAAAGGCAACCACTAAATTCCCCAAGGCCACAGCTGCCTAATTCAACTGTTATAAAAGCAATAACACAGGCTGAAAAATCCCTTGACTTCACAAATTTGGACATGATTCTAAAGCGCATCATGGGAGAACCTTGATTATCAGTAAGAGGTTGGATACTGATGGATATTAAAACAGACAATCAACTGACTGAAAACAGGAAAAAAACCACAACCAACCACAACAGCACTTTCTTTAATCAGGACACAAGGGGGAAAAAAAAGGAGTTTTTTATTTCTGTACTGATTGACCTTAGAGCTGGAATTAATGCACTTGTAAATACAAACTCATTATGTAATGGTGCATAGTATAGCCATAGGCTAATTGTATTATTTTACTGTACATCAAGCATTCAATTTCAGTTTCAGGACTGCTACACCAGATGCATAATTATTCTTCTTCTTTCTTTCTCTCCCCTAACCTTTCATATTTATTCTAAGGATAAGAATATTTATGAAAAGAATAAATATTCTGCTAAAAGGGAAAAAACCCAACTCACAAAGAATTAAGAATTATGTAGCCCGCATTTAACTGCTAATTCATGGCAAGACTGCAATGCAAAGGCAGAACTGTTCAAAGCAAACAGATGAAAATTCTAAGAAGCATTTATGCCAATTAAAAACCAGTCAATATCTGAATGATCTAAAAGCATTTTCCACACTGAGACTGTGAATGTTTGGCTGGCATATGGCTAATCTAGATCACTAACAGTGGGCAGAAAGCTCTTAAGCACTTCAGTGTATAATTTAACTCCTGGGATGCCCTGTCACTCACACACAAACTAGCTCGATACACTGGTAGTACCTGCACACTGCCTGAGCTGGAAGACTCATCGAGCACTTTCCCAGCTCACAGGCATATTTAGTATCTCTCCATTAAGCCTAGTTTGTCATGTAGCTGCAAATGGCAAACTTCATGTTCTTACACACAATTACTGACTGAACAAGCAGAATGTAATTTACCAGTAATACCTCCACATTATTCACTTTAAATTAAAATTAAGTTTCAAAGGTTCTCAATTTAAACATCACAATGTAAATTTTAATGTAAATGAGTCTCCTAATTTAATACACTGAAATATTTACCTTCTACACCTATGGCATCAGCTGTTAAACATATTGATTGGTGGGCTGCATACAAAAAACTCAAGTCTGATTTTGTGTCATCCTCCTTACATTAGGGCAAACTTTCACCTTCCCACCTCACTCATCACAATATGATTAGGTTGTGACACCGCATTTTTCCTGTGCTCATTTTATTTGCAGAAACAAAAAGACCACAGCAGTCTTTTTGCTGATCCTATCTTCCCTTTTATCAGAATTTCATCCCCGTATCTCACTCTATAATCTTTTGAATATTTTGCACTTTAACAGAATTATTACTGAATCATAATTTCCTTACAGCTTGTGTCTGCTGAATAATACATATAGTTCAATTAACTCAGCTCTGGGATGACAGCACAGTTGTAATGGTCTCAATTATTTCAAGACATCCTGATATGGGAACACAAGTTACCGTAACGTCCCCTGCTTACAAAGGTGATGTTAAGCACTGCTTTCTCTTATGTTTTTTTGGTATTTGCTATCACTTTCCTCCCTCTCCTCTCACATTACCTCCCAAGCTTTATTAAAGAATAGCCCCTTTATGTGAATCAGGAACATAAGAAATTTCAGACCAGCCATAGCATCAAATTGCAATTGTTACACTTACAGTTTTTCTGAAGATTTTTTTTGCAGAAAATTTGTTAAATAAACATAATTTCTTCCTATTTTTACAGCTATAAAATTACACTGCACTCTGACTTCTTTTGATGCTTGTTATTGATAAAATATACAGTACTGATTTCACACTTAGGCTACATTTAAACTTTAACATCAGCTGACTTTAACTCTGATCTGCATAAATCAACAACAGAAATTTCTAGATTATGCATCTTCTGAAGTTTGTCTGCACTTCACCCTGGAGCTTTGTCCACACTCTGCCTACTTAAGAAAACTGTTGTTTCTCACACTAAAATTATAAATTACAACAGACACACATATGCCCACTGCACACATAAGCGCTGAATGAGGTTCTGGCCTTTTCCTGGTGTCATGTTTGATAAAATCAGAATAATATCATCATGATACAAGAATTATATCTGCAATGTTTAACAGTATCTCTATTTGTGTTCATATTAGCCTTGAAAATATTAATATTTTTCATACTAACAGCAAGAACCAACCCCTGCACCCCCAATAGTCCCATTGCCCCCCATTCCCCAAATCAGTAAGATTACAGAAAATCACTGTCTAGGGTCAGTGTCATCCAGTACAGATAATCTATATTCAAGCTAGCTGTCCAGATTCTCTTTATCATCAAATGCTGAGAAAGAGGCATGTGCAGGGGCAAGTTCACCCTATCCGAAGATAGATCAGTCAGAACAGGCCAAGATGAATGAACCAGTAACTGCTAATGCATGTCTGCTGCCCAAAAGGAGTTTAAATGAGAAACCTGAATGGCATGCAGATATTTACACAGCAGATCTAAAGTTAGATCAGTTGAGTAAGACCCAAGTACCCATCAGAAACTTTTGATGTGGGGTCTGCAGTGTAATGATTCTGGTAATAAATGGTAAAGTGAAGCAAAATGGAGTATTTAGGAGCATGGCCCAATTCACCCAACAAAATACCAAACTCACCCGAACTCAGGGTTTAGACTGAAAGCATTTGAACCCTTTTAAAGCAACGATGTGTATTTTACATTTGTGTTTATATTCTCACTAAAGCTAAGGAAAAAGTGCAGCCTTCAAGTACAGACATTCATACACTCATATCATGCAACCAGATTTGCAATTTTGTCTTCAGACACTAATTTCTGTTGAAAGATTTGGTCACATGTGTAGTCAGTTCTTTATATCTGAAAGGCTAAAATATCTCCATCATTTAAAAACTTAGCTTCAAAGATATCATGCATTTCACTATTATAATATATATTTATACACACACGCACACATATATATACACACACACATATGAAAGAAGTTCTTCATGGCATTAGTTCTTTTTATGTATCTCTTAACATTTCAAATGGCATAGACCACAAATAAAGGCAGTGGTGTTTCCATATCCCATTTTCCTTTTGTCCAAACTTTGCAGAAGTCTTTTCTCTTTCAAATGTACTTAATTTCTAATTAGAATTTTTAGTGTGGTAATAAAAATGTCCCAAAGAAAGCACTCTTTATGCAAACAAAATAAATTCCTAAACAGTATTCTGTCTGAACTGAATGGAAAAATGGATTATTTGTTGGTTCCATCAGCTGGTTACATGCCTTCATCAGTCGGAACATAAATTTTATTTCCTAGAGTAATCCACCACAGTGACATTTTATCCTAGAGTTAAACATGAAAGCTTTAATGAAACCATTCCACGGCTTTCAGCACGCTGCAGGCTTACTAAAATTAAGTGCCCAGCCAGACATCCTGTGCTATGGCTCCTTATGTGCAAGCCTTCAGTCTCAAGGACAACTTCAACACAAGTACAACTGTATTTACATGAGGAAATTTTGATGGTTAACTGGTTTATTGAATACAATCACCTTATAGATTTTCCAATAACTCCACGAGTGATCAAACTGAGAACTCAAACATTTTTGTTCCCTCTTTTTTGAGGTCATACTGTACTGAGATCTTCGTAAGAAATCAAACTAAAATTTATCAGTTTGTGAAGTATGTTTGTTTCTCCTCAGCTAGAAAAAATTATCTGAGGTTGTGCACTGTAGAACACTGGGATGATTACTTCTTAACTTTGAAAAGTTCTAACAGGTTTAATTTCAATTAAGCCTATGAGAACAAATCGCAGAGAAATAATTTCAGAAACAATTTTTCCAAGTATACAAGAGTAAATCTATATGCTGCTGAGGATGAAGCACAATAAAGCATCATTGAGATAATCTATAGTTAAAATGATGGCGTATGACTTATGATTAAGCTTCATTACCTGCAGAGCAAGGGGCTTCCATCTCATATTTTTCAGTAAAGCTGGTGCTGAGGTAAGCATGCTCTGAGGTCGCTTTTTCAAAGTTAAGATAACACCACTCGGATCCTCTCGTAGTGCATTCACCAAATTTTTCAACTGCCACCCCACCTGGTAACCAGTAAAATCATTACAATAAAATTGAGGTACAGTATTCAATATGTAATGTTCCCTTTTTAAATAAGATTAGTAAATAACATAAAGGAGTGTATATATATCATAAAAGAGATTAACTCTAGAAATGTCAAAACTTAATTACTGCATAAAAATTACATAAACTAAAATAATTATTGTAATGCATTAAGATGTATATGCATAATTTCAGGTTTTAGAATTAATAAACTACTGTTACTTCACTGCAAACGCACAATTAAATCTCAAAGGGTTTTCAAACTTATCTCTGGTACATAGACTGTAGGGATTAGAAAGTTAAAAAGCCCTGGCTTCTGCATTGACAGTTCACTTCAAAACTCAGCATTTTGTACTTTGTGGTTACTATTTAAACTCCACTAACTACATGTAGTAACACACTACTACTCCTAGCAGCTTATGCAAGCACAAACCAGTTCAGGAAAATCTTCTACTCTTCACACTGCTATAAAAATGAAGTCAGAATCACAAGGCCTTTTTTAAAATAGTGCTTCTTTCGTGATGATTTCAGAAACAAACGCAGTAAATCAATGACAGAAATGTAGTCCAGTCACTACATATTAGCCCAAAATAAAATTTTCCTAATTTAATTACAGCGTTTTGAACTACTCTAAAATTAAAACCTTGATTAAAATGGAAAGCAACAATTCTCTATGTAGAAATACAAGATAGAACTTTCTGAATAATTTATTTTGCATTTTTGGAAAAAGTACTTCAAATATTAAAACATTGTAAGTCATGACAATGGTTTTAAGTCCTGATTACTTATATATAATGCCAGTACATTATATCTACCTGTAATCTTGCCAATTACAAGGTACCTGTTGTGAAATGCTTTAGGATATTAAAAGTATGCTTTTTCAAATTTGGCGCCTAGACTGGCAGTACACAGAATCACACATCCCTTCAAAATCTTGGCCTGTAGACTCAGAAAGTGATTATTTCTGTAAGTTTCACAGCTTTTCTACCTCTTTTTACTCTGTCCTCCACCCGCCCCCCACTAAACATACAAGTAAATTTTCCCTGATGTGTAAAGGATCGCAGTTGTGAATATTTTCCTTCTTTCACAACTTGTACAAGAACATTGTCCAGAAGAAAATTACCCAGCTGAGAAGTGGAAAAACAAAAGTCTAGAACTCTGAAGTGATAAGGTCACTTTATGTCATAGCAATATATTTGAAAAATCAAATTGGCAGTGTGAACAAAGAGCACAGATGTTCCTTATCATTGGTATAGAGCAATACGACACAAACATGTATTTGTTACCTCAGCTGAAGCAAGATAATCACATGTAGGTTGTTGCTACTTACTTTGTACCTTATTCCCCATTACACCAAGCCTCACTTTGTTTAGTATCACTTATTTTAAGAATGGTTTCTCCCATACAAGCACGCCACTTAAGCCAACACTAATCTTACCAACAACCCTGAATCACAAACGTGGCTCAAATCTCATCACCCTTTCTTCAGCTCCTGTGAACCTACCTGTCCTGTTTCCACCACAGCAAAGCCCATTATAGCCAGGATGCAATTCCACAGTAAGATTATTGTATGCAAAGAAAAAGGGTATTGATAACATGCATCTTTATAGAATATTTTTCAACTTTCACAGAGGACTACCAAGCATGCTGAAATCCTTATTTTCAGTCCCATGTGCTAGGCATATGGCTATTATACTTTGAATAAAATGAAACATTAACTCATCCAACTCCAGCCCAATTCCCACATTGCACTGAAGTCTCCATTGTGTTTCAACAGCATTTAAACAAAAGAGCTTCAAGTCCAAGCTTTGTGTGTAAGGACATGATGATTTTATAAAAAAAATACCCTGCTATTTACAATACCATTTTCTTACTTTGAGAGCCTTCCACCACTGCTTAGAAGCAATAAATTCCCCATGGTTATATAGTGTCACTGTGGGCATATGTGAGGTTTCATTTGCTATCCAAAAGAAGGAATTAATGGCCTACAGTTAATGTAAGCTATCTCTGTACCCACGCTACTGTACACTGTAATTCCCTAATGCAACCACTGAAGAGGGATTCCTGGAGCAGAATCCTTCTGCTGAATAAAGCAGCACAGGGAGCCTTGAGGAGAACATGATTTGACCTCAGTTATGGAGTCAGGACGTAAAGTTCTTCCCACTTAAGTTGGTAGGACGCTGCATGCGAAAAATGTACTTTAAAGCCATCTGTTTCTCACTGAAATAGCCAGAGAAATATAAATAAAATTGGGGCTTTTTGGTTATGCTAGCATTTTAAAAATTATTTTAAATGCACTTTCATACTTTGCAGAGATAAACTGTCTCATGTATTTGAAATATGCCTTACATTGTAATAAACGGGAGATTATCTAGTCTCTTTATGAGAGTTAGGGGGATTAAAGAAAAAAATCACTTCAAAGCACAAAATCTGATGTAGTTAATTTAGAAGCTCATGAATAAAAACAGTTTAACTTAATTTTTCACAGTGAAATTCTGAGTTTACTATAAATTTCAAATGAAGTTCATCCTCTGCTTTTATCTAGTTTCCTGACAAAAGTTTTCTGGCTGTTGAGACAGGCCTTCATGGCTTCTCAAAATCTGAACAAGAAGTACTAAATTGGCCTAAGAGGAACAAGTAACATAAGAGGCAGTCAACAATCAATTGAAGGAAATCGATGTCCACGTAGGAGGCCTGTTTTTCAGTTCCAACATAGTTCAGATCCTCTCAAAATTCACTTTAGCACAGACAAATATATTTGAGGACGTCAGGCTGGAAAGAGGTAAAAACAGTGACTATATCTGGAACTGAAAACTCTTTTTCAGAAATCCACTTCAGTGACATGTAACCTACCCTTTAAATGTGATTTGATTTTATTCTCTCTAACATCTCCTTTCTCATTACCACAGTTAACAATTTGCAACTTCTAATCATCAAGTTTTTTGGGCAGAATTTTCAAAATTCCTATCATGTCCTTTATCCTGCCCATGTACTGCAAAAAAAGGACAATAATAAGAAAGTTTTGACACTGGTTTGAAAATTCAGTATGTACGTAAGGGAACTGTACTAGCAGACAACTTTACTTATAGTAAAATAACCTGAACAATTTACTTTGAAAACAGAGCACCGTGCTGACCAGGTGTCCATTTTTAAGGGCCAAGGAAGTTACTGTTGCATGCTTTAAAATCAATTTACATTGTTGAACTAGTGCCATCTAGAAGCAGCAGTCAGGAGAAGCGTCTTTGGTGGCAGCCTAAGCCCAGTGCTGGCTTTCACTGCCCATGCCCGAGTCCCTGCTGGCTGCCTGTGCAGCTCGTGGCCACGTGCAGGGAGGGACCAGGGCAGCCCCCAGGGGCTGTGATGAGCTGCTTTTGCCAAGATGACAGCACCTCTGCTGCAGGAGTCTACCAGGTAAAGGAGGGACAGAAGGGGCAACCCACAGCTAAGGACAGATGGCCCAAGGCCAGATCAGCCGTGCTGCTGGGGTGGCACAGGCAGGGGCACCACGCTCCCAAAGGGGAGGGCAACACTGTGCACAGACACAGGCCTGCAGACAGGTGCCTACAGCACCAGCATCAGGCCACCTACACATTTCTCAATCATTCCACCACCACACGCCCAGAGACTGTGGCCAGGCTGGGAAGCCTCACGAGAGTGCTCCAAAGTCACTCAGGGACACCCAGGTCGCTTCAGAAGGGCAAGACTGGCACACAGGAGCCCTGCACAGCCCTAACACATCCTCCTCATCTCCATGCCAAGCACCCACTAACCCAAATTGCAGGAAGCTTTAGCAGAGGATGCTGTTAGAGGTCCCCATCCACTACCTGGAAAAAGAAAGTGTCTCCGAGCTAGCTGAGATGTATTTTAAAATATCTCTCTGTTTCCCTGGCTTTCAGCAAGCGCATCTGGATGACAATATTACAACAGCCTGAAATTAAAATTTTATTTCAAATTCCTATTCTGAATTGTCAAGAATTTAACTTTTAAATAATTAAAAGTTGCTCTTAAAGAGTTATTTTTTTCCCCCAGATGAATCTATTGCCCCCCCTTATGACAAACTTAGAAGACTGGCAATAATCTTCCTTTTTTCTGAAAGCAAGCATGACCATTCATTGACTCTCTTTGTACACAGGTGCACTCAAGACAGTATTCCCATACTCCTGTGCTCATTCATGAGCACTGCTGTATGTTATGATCCAGAAAGGAGATCTGTAAAGTATTAACATGCAGGCAGCTCAAATACAATTGGATGGACTTACATCAACTATTTTTAGGATGCTATGAAATAACCTCCAGTCTGAAAAATCTAGGACTTGTATCCCCAAAGAACAGCTACATAATTTAAAAGCAGTGTGCAAACTCAATACACAGTGAAACTACATCATCAAGAGGGTGGAATAACTGTCAAATGGTAAACAGAACAGAGTTCATATTTTTATGGGCGTAATTCTATTCAAAGGGTGACCAGAGTCCTGTGAAAGTTAATGAAAGCTTTCTGCATCCATGAAAAGAAAACGGGGGGGTTTTTCCCATTACTTTAATTATTTCCTGACCTGCAGATTTGCAAAAGTAGTAATATCTTTACACTTTTGAAGGAAAAGTAACACCTTGCTGCTAAATATATCCTGCTAAGCCATTTCCTATTTTCTAACTAAACGAATACGCAAAATCCACTCGTCTAATTTTAAAAAGTTAGTGGACTGGGAAGATAACCAAAATTCTTTTTCTTTCAATGTTGCCTGTAATTAGTTGCATGCACCCAGAGTGCTTTGACTTATCAGCATTTCAGGCTTCAAGCTTTTACTCATTTTTCAGCTAAAAAACCTGAACAATTTTGAGGAAGGAAAGTGTATTCACCTTAAGAAATGGGTGTTTTTAAAAGAACTTCCATATCAAACACCATCTTGCATTTCATGAAAAAAGAATAGTGCATAAGAAAAAAACCCCAACACTGCACTTCAAATAACTATCAAACATAGCATGTTGTTAAGCAACTCAGAATCTGACAAGAAATTTAACAGCATCATGCTGCTAAATTAACAGACTGATTTCCATGAACACTGGCCAGAAACGAGGACAGTCAGCTGGTAGCCCCATGAAACAAATGTTAATAGCAAGTATCTTCTTCCCTTCCCCCAGCTGCAGATGTCTGAAAAGGCCAAAAATTAATGGAAAGCCATAGGTCTTCTGTCTCCAGAAAATATAACTGGTGAGGAAATCACAGAAGGATGTTTACAGCACGGACTACCACAGAGATGAAAGATGTATCTGTATGCAGTAGGGGAAGCAGTGTCAGGAGAACAGTAGGTGCCTCTTCAGGGATTTATCCAGGTTCTTAAGCTAGCATGGTAATAGCATCCACACTTGCATAATGGTTTTCTCCCAAGGAGGAGAGGTTAATAATACTGTGATTGCATAGGCTTCAATTCTAATTAAAGAGTATCTTGGCTATATTATTTAAATCAATGCAATTTTAATTCAATGTTAAAAGTCAGTTCTGTGCATCCTTAGAATGTCACTGATCACACTGCACTATATCATTGTCCAAAGTCACAACAACACAGTTTATATTTAAAGTACATTGAAAAAAAATCACATCTTTTACTTGAAAAATTCCTGGTATTTCACTAAAACCTTTGCTTACTACCACCAAATCATGAAATAAGTGATTTTTACATTAATTTTTGTCTATGTACACTAAAGATCACAATGAAGAGACTTTGCCAAGAATAAACTAAGTTAGGATCCAAACTGAGAGTTGAGTGCAGAAATCACTGCCTCTCATTAAGCTGCCCTAAACACATTTCCTTGCCAGAAAATGTATCTGACCCAGAGCTTAACTTCTGACTGATTTTACTACCTTGCTCCTTTTAAGTATTTGCACAGCGAAGTACCACCATAATTCAACAAATTTGACAATATTAGTAATATGACCACAGAGCACCTCGGTGTAGGAGGCAACCATCTGTATTTTCCATGGGGGAACTAAAACTTGATTTACCCAGGACCACAGAATCAGTTCTGTATTGAAGCTTGGACACTGTTTAACAGCAATGCTTACCTTTCATTTTGTACTGATACAATCAACCTTCACCTCAGAGCTACCCCATTGTTTTGGTTTTGAGTCACTGCTAGCACAACATCCTAGAACAAATAAATGAGCATATTTGTTGGAAGAGCAAAGACTCCAACGTCATGCGTTTGATTATATATTTTACAGACATAAACGTCAGTTACCAGGTACAATTTTCTGAGGAAAAAGGGTCTCATTTCCCCATTTCAGAGTATGGCTCTGAAAAAATGGGGCTGATTCCAGTTCACTCAGATTTGGTGTACCTCTGAAATTCAAAGCATTTTCCTTCACTTGGGCACCTGTAGTGACTGGCTGTCTCCAGTGTGGTAATTATAATGTATCTGTCTCTTCAAGCAGGAGTACAGGTAACCAGAAAAGACAGGTAATGGCAATTTGGAAGGTTTTCACTCAGCCTTCCATCCACTTGCAGAACATGGATCTCAGCATTATTTATCCTCAGAGGGACTAAACTCAGTCTTTCAAATGCTAGGAAGGGGTCTCAAGCACCAAGATGTGCGTAATTTCAGTCAAAGGCCTTCCATGGGGGCAAAGCACTGTGCTGATGGGACTATGCAAATACAAACCCCAAGCATACAACAGGCAAGAAACCATCAGGTCCTTGCACTGGGATACGGGAAATGAGGGGTCTGGTCCCAATTTTGTGTAATATAAATGCAATACAAACTAACACATACTGCAGAGAATAGGGTCTGAGAGCTGCATTGTGATGAGCAGGCCCTACCCCGTCTTCAGCAAGGGCACAGACACTAAACTCTTAAGAACAAAGGTGCTGCTACCAGAGTCCTTGCTTGGCCTCATTTCCAAGAGCTTCCAGGGAATATATGGAGAGCCCAGGGGTCTATCCATTTCAGCAGGGCTCCAGGTGAAGGACAATATCTCCCTTGCCTAAGAAGAGACATTTCAGCATCCTTGGGTGGCCTCAGGTGAGTGCTAAGAAAACTCAAGTGCTGATAAAAATCTAAGCAGGCACAGAGAGCTGGTGGCACGAGCTGGAGGCTCAGGCAGGATTTAGGCAGACTGGGTCACACCCTGGTTTCTCACAGATTAAGCTGCAGTATGGATGTGGATAGCTTCCCCCTTCCTCGGGGGAGAGCAATAGCCAAATTCTCCACATTTCATATGGCATAAGGAATTTGGTCCTCAGGAGTCGCCCTGCAGTATTAACCCCCAGCCACATTTGCCTTACAGGAACTCATTTTTGTGGCTCTATGCTTCATCTCGCAATGGGAATTTGAGCTCTGTGTGTGTGCATTGCACAGTCTCATATTTAAACTCCCCAAATGCTTGTCCTGGAATTAAAACAATAAATATAGTAAATATACATGCATACACATATATAAATAACTTTTTTTCAGACTAGGTTTACATTATCACAACTTAATATTTTAGAATGATTCCAGTGAGTCAGTAATTCCAACAGTCTTTGACCTCCCCCCAGCTTTTCAGTGTATAAATAAACTACTTGAGATCCCCAGATGTCCTGCAGCTAAACAGTGCTGCTACCCTTGAAACAGATGTTTCTTGAGACTGAATTCATATAGTGAAAATAAATTAACATATGTACAAAGAAATTGTAAAAAAAAAAAAATCCTTAAGGTCACTAATGACCAAGCAAACTGAAAAAAAATCTAAATCCAAAATAAGCCTTTAAGTGAGCCACAAACTTATGCAGCATCACTTAGCTAAAGGAAGGACAGGGATATGGAATTAAAAGAAACTGTCATAAAAAAAAGCAGTCACGAGAGATGTTGGGGTCTTTTTTTTTCCATTTTACTGCTATTAAAATAATCAGCCATACACTATGTACTCTGTTCAGGCCATTGAGTTATTTTAATACAATACATTGATTTGTTTTAAATAAAAATTTACATATTCAGAGTACATTTATTCAAACCATAGAATTTCCCTTACTTTAATTTTTCCTCGCATGTGACACGGCATTAATTTGCTTTTCTTACTGTCTTGATCTATCTTTAGAACAACTATCACTGTTTTATACTTCCTCACAGTTACCTCGTAATTTCACCAGAATAAGACAACAGATTATGCAACAGAAGATCAGGCTGGAACCTGAAGATCAGCTATGTCATGCACACAGCTACTACCTGCATAAAGCACAGAAGTATTCAAAATTATTCCATCCTAACTCATATGTGGTCCAGGCTGTGCACAACTGTAATGTCAGTTGTGTTAATATGCACAACTTTGAAGACATCCCTCCTTAAGCTTTCATCATCTTTTCTACAGTGTTCTTCAATTTTCAGCAACCTCAGTTAAAAGGAAATTATTAGCAGCAGAGTAATACCTGCCTTCCTTTCCAAATACACATACCTGAACTTATACTATCAATAAGCCTTTTTAACCTGTTCTTATGAGACAAAAAGAGTAATATAATCAGTATCCTGTTCTACAGGCATCAAAAAATTTAACAACACAAAACTCTAATTCTACTTAATATCTGCTACCTAGCATAAAAAATACACTCTCATTATATATTCTGGAATAATCATTTTAACTGCAGAATTCACAGTATTCTCACTATTGAGAACATAATGTTAAAATTTTAATTTAAACTGCCTGCAAATACAAATTGTACCAAGATTTGCAGCCAGTAGCAACTACTGAGAATATGAAAATAATTTTTATCAGGAATATATGCAAAAACATTTTGGCAGCATATTGTCTTTCAATATTTATGTTGAAAATATTAATACCATTTACAGCACCAATTAGAGGACTTTTTTCCTATGGAAATGTTACCGTGGGGGGGGAAAAAAACAAAACAGAAGAAACCCTCTAAAAAATAAAACCATTAAAATGCATCATCTTCCAGTGTTTTCTGTGCAGAAAGATGAATTTAACAATTAGGTCACAAAAATGCTCCACAGAATACTGCAGCAGTTTTTAGCAAACACGTCCTCAGGAGCATAGTCCTAAGTATAGCTTGTATAAAAATACCAGAGTTGGATATGGACTCAGAAACGTGGCTATTGCCAGCAGTGACACTATGAAGGCCCACCAGTGACACTCACAGAAAAAGTCAACTGGTGTCTGCAGAGGATTTCTTACTACAATTACACTGCTTTCAAAAGATACTTTGGTGCCTTAAAGTCAGCCCAGGTGTGTATTCCCAAACTGTATTTGTACAAAGCATTCTATGTCCTCAATTACAAAAGAACTTCTTTTCCCCAAAGAAAAAGAATGTAAGAGCTCAATAGTCTCCTGAATGTTGTTCCTGTATGTTTATATAATCACACAAGTGAAGTACCAGGGCTCAGTAACAGCAGAGTTGTCCATTCTGGGGTACAACCAGTACAGAAAAAAAAATAAATCTGGTTTTCAGTGAGCTGTAGTATGCAGTAAATGGCATTAGGTGAGCAGGACACAATCAACTGGCAGGGAATACTTCTAGAAATACAGTGTATGGCTACTGGGCTACTGTCCCAGACATACGAGACAATGAGTATCTCTTGTCGCACCAGCTTCTTCTGGAAAGGACTTCCTGAAAGGACTCATACAGCAACATCAACCTTTCAGTGCTTGACTGTTCACAGCTCCACCACTGCCATACCAGTCCCACAGATGAGGTTTACCATGCACATACTCTAGCACACCGAACTCCAGCAGAGGGTTGGGATCAGGTGCTCTGGAGCACAGATCCAAGAGCATACTGGATGTGGGATGCCAGTGCCCAGGTCACAGGACCAAATGTGCCATTCACAAAACCAGAGGCAGTAAGGAGTAGTTTCCACAACCATTTGTGACTTACAAGTGACACTGACAGTGCTCCCTTTCCATTCTTGGGCACAGTCAACCAGATTTAATGCTTTCAGCTATGACAAGCAGGTTGACTTTAAATTAAAGTAGAAAAACTGACATAGTTTAGTTCTGTTATCATCTAGGAGGCAGGTAGCTGCTGAATGGCAGCAGTGGCTTTCTGCTACAACTGGAATTCCACTGGAGCATGACACAGGTGTGCTTCAGTGTGAAAATTTAATAAGGAAAATTATTTAAAGTTTGGCAGAAACATGAAGCAGCATGGGCTGGCCAAAGCTTATGCTGGTTTAACACAGATGTGGCAACAACTTGTTTGTCAGCTGTTCTGTCCTGACAGAGATAGAAGTCCAACTGCATGCCCACACTGACACACCACACCATTTACATAAGAATGAGCCTGTGCTCATCACAGTGGTGTGTGTTCCACACATCAACTCTAAATAAGCCCCAGGGATCAACAGAAAAGAGATTCCATGGACGAGAGCATGCAGCATTTGTTCCCATGGGGAAATGAAAGATCATGTTCCCTCACACATTTCATTTCTGCAATACGACACTTCCCTGATATATGCAATATAAAATAACGTATTTCTGTGTGTATCTGCACATCTATTTAAGAAAGATAACAAATAACACCATATAATCTCAACACAAATTCCATGGTGAAGGGAAATTGACAAAAATATTTTTTCTTTCGAAGGGATCACAACAATTTAGTTCCTTTCTCAGTACTACACAATACTTACGGAGATTGTAAAAACAGGATAGGGAATTATACTGAAATTCTGAGAGCGTGGTTGGAGGACAGACTACAATTGCCAAGAAGTATGGACCCCTTACCCTGGCAAACTACAAAGAGTTTAGGACAGAGCCCTACAGAACTAGGTTACTCCCACAAAGACTTCCATAAACATTTCTAAATAGCCCCAAAAGGCTTTTAGATGTAAAACCCACCCACCTTTAAAATTAACTATTTGTGTTAACATTTACCAAACCTTTATAAACAGAGAAAGCCCAAGGATTAGGAAATTATTAAAAGCATGACTTGGGAGCTGTTCCTCTATCTCCTCTTCCATAAAAGCACATGCATGACAGCAACAGAAAGAAACTGAACATAAAGTTTATTTCCCTTGAACTTTTATGAGCTTGCTGCACTGATTTTTTGTTCAAGTCAAGCATCATAAGAAAATAAAAATACTGTTTTAAATAAAGATGTTGTTAATGGAAGTTGTATAAGGCGTCAAACATCTAATGTTTAAAGCCTGGACTGACCCTACTGTCCCCTCCCTTATATTATTACAGCCCACTTCCTCACTAAGCCTCTTCAGAAATACTGCCTCATTAAAAGCCAGGTTAACAAGGCCTTAAATGAAACACCTGTGTTCACAAAAGCCTAGCTGGATCTGAAACAACACAGAAAAAAAACCAAATAAACTTTGCAACATCATTTTTCTACTTAGAGGTGTTTTGTTTGCTTTTCCCCCAAAACAAGAAGCCATCTACTGCAAACTCCACTTTGGATGCAGAGATTCAGATGCACCCCAAGTTCACTATTTCCCATGAGCTGGAATTTACCATCTTCCAGCAAATTCTGTGGAAGTTGAATTCTCCTCACTAATTGTATAGTGAAACTTAAAAATCTGTTCTCTTATTTTTCTAAACAAAGATTTAAGTTAGGTTGAGTATCTAGAAAGGCATCACGCTATTAAGTGCATAACCTTCCAACAAAGCAAGGTATGATCTTGTAAATGTATGCCATGTTTCAGAGGAATTTTAGCAAAATCTTCTATAAGTTTTTGTACGGTAAATACCAAAAGAGTTCCTGTAAGTCAATTATGTGGACTTGGTTTGGCACGCTGGAATTTCCACAGTAAGAAACCTGCTGTATAAAAGCCAAGTGTTACCTACTACAAGATTCCGAAAAAACCAATTCCAGCTCACAGGTGTTAAATACATTAAACCTACCAGCTTCTACATGCAACAGATTGATACTGTTAACTGATACTGATAACTGACCATAATCACCTATTTTTTCCCATCATCAATATTTACAAAAATTCTGACGAGTTTCAGCTAACGAACACAAATTTTGGGAATCCACAAGTCTCTCATGTCATATCAAATGTGTATTCAATCTCTAAGTCATCATACTTATATTTCAAGTATATGCAATGTGCCAAAGATGCCTCCAAAATAAAGAAATTATTACACAAGAACTGACTGTTAATCAAGAATCCTGTATCATCCTGAGTCTGTACATCCCTGTTTTCTGCTTAGAGTATTTTCTCTACTGTTTTATCACTGATGCAACCAGAAAGAGTACTGTGGAGAGTACTAATTCATTTAAGCAATAATATAGTCTCCTGCAGTTTCAGTTGGTTAAAAAAAGGACTATCTTGAGCCAAAATAGGCTCCTGAATTATATATGGGCACTAACATGAGGCTGCAGTACAGTGCAAATTCTGAAATACCCAAGTGAGGAAGGTGTTTTTGCCTGTTTGTTTACACTGGAAATATTTTAGACATACAGGCTTTTAGAGAAGATTAAGAAGGGAATTTTCAGGGAAGTTTAGGAGAAGACATTTGAATATTAATAGAGGAGTCACAGAATCACAGAATCATTTGGGTTGGAAGGGACCTTAAAGATCACCTAGTGTCAAACACCCTGCCATGGGCACGGACATCCCCACAAAGCCCTGTTCAACCTGTCCTTGAACACTTCCAGGGATGGGGCATCTGCAGCTTCTCTGGGCAACTTTTTCCAGTCCCCTTACAAGCCTCCCAGCAAAGAATTTCTTCCTAATATCTAATCTAAACTTGCCCTCTTTCAGTTTAAAGCTATTCTCCTTGGCCTATCAATAAAGACCCTTGTAAAAAGTTCCTCTCCAGCTCTCTTGTAGCCCCTTTAGGTACTGGAAGGTGCCACAAAGTCTCCCCAAAGCATTTTCTTCTCCAGGCTGAACAACCCCAGCTCTCTCAGCCTCTTCTTACAGGAGAGGTGTTCCAGCCCTAGGATCCTCTTTGTGATCTCCTCTGGACTTGGTCCAACAGGTCCATGACCTTCTCATGATGGAGGGAGTTATGACCCTCAGTTACAGAGCTAAGTTATTTAAGAATAGATCTGTCCTGTAAGGCAAAACAGACACGGAAGATTCACATAGCTATTTAACCTCAATAAACCACTATTTAAAGAACAATTTTCCGAAAATTAACTTTTCACTGATTTTAGGCCTAATCAATTTTTTTTAAATTTAAAAAATTTAGAAGATATTTACATTCCAAGCATCCTGCCAGCAACAAGTGGAATAATCCTGTTATGCATGTTTTCTATCGAATAGCAAACAATCAAAATAATCACTTGAAATTCTTTGATTTCACTGCCAAATGAAATACTATGAAGATTAAGCATCACTACAAGCAAAGGATGTCAATAGACAATTTAAAACTATTCGACACCCAGTATTAGGACACACATAATTAAAATCAATATAAATCACTTAACTATTCTCCTACTTTGTCATGCTGCTTATTTGAAAGCCAGTGGGCTTTCTGAAAAAGCAGCCTTTTCGTAGTTATTAAAATGATATTCTTGTAAGAAGTATTATCTAACAAGTTGGATTTTTAAACCAATTGTATGGAACTTCACCTCCTTGTATTTGTATTTATTCTTTGAAATATAAAGTACAAAAGACCGACATTAACTTCAATTTGACAGAAAAAATACACTGAAATAACTGAACAAAAAAAAAAAGGTTTAATTCTACAAGAAATCAAATTTAAGATTTTTATTTTTTTTGTATTTTGAGTTTTCATTTACAAGACTTCACCTTAATAACAGCTACATGTGAATAATACTTCCCTACAGCTTTGGAATTAGATATCTAAAAAATTTAGTCAGTTATTTCTATGGTCAATACTAGTGATGTAAGTATGACGAGTTACATATGATATGTATGCCACGCACATATGATGTGTATGATGAGTTACAGGGAGCAAGCTGTCCAGTATTTGCAGCTGGTCAGTAGTATATCAAGTGTGAAAAAAAATCAATAAACAGTATAAACAAAATGTAGTATCTTCAGAATTATTTATCTCCTAAGCAAGAGTCACTGTAAGGAATAATACATCTTCCCAGAAAAACAAATTCCTAGAACTGGACAGTAAATTCCTCATGACAGGAGTACAAAAGGATTTACTTAGACTCTTGTGAGATTCTGCAGAATCTATACCAAAAATGAAATACTGGGGCTTTATAAACTGAAGAGTGAATGAAGTGTACTTTTGCAAAGGTAACATGGGAGGTACTACCACATTTCTAAGAAAATCCTAGTTGACTTTCACTGCGGAAAATCAACATTAGAACACAAGAAAATTACTTGCATACATTGGATACAGTATCAGTGATGACACCTATTTCAATTATATTGTTGATACAAGAAAGTAAAGCGTAAGTAAGTGCGTGATTTAGTCTATCATTATACATATTCACTTCATCATATTAAACTAAGTTTGTCTTAGCTCCCTATGGTCCTTTTCCCTAGAAATACAATCAATACATTTTTCTGCGCCTCTGAAAATACTTATGCAAAAGCCAAGTCACCCAACTCCTACATTAAATATTCCATCCAGCTAGGTAAGAAAGCTCATCGTAAGGCTAGTCAAAACATTACTGTTAGTGTTAGGGGTAAGAATCTGAACTTTCCATCAAAAAAAAGCAGTGTAGATGTGCTAAGAAAACTAGAATAAATACCTAGCCAACTGGAAATTTTCAAGTTGACAAGGCAACTTTACAGCACCATCAGAAATTGCTGGAAAAACTAGCTAGTGTAAGTACTGAATGTTTAATGATGTGCTTCTTCAGATGTGTATATATTTTAATAGCCAAAATAATAATGCTCTAAAATGTTTTTCAAATTAAATTGATGTCATAAGCTTAGTTCAGAGAAACAGAGAAATTACTCATCACCTGTACGTGAAAAGTAATCATAGGATACAACACTTATAAAGAAGCTATATGACCAAAACCATATTAAAATTCACCCTGACCTGCTCAGATTTATCAAATTACATTGCATAGCTCAAAAGATAGCTTCTCATTCATTAAGGTCCACATATGTACAGTATATTTGAATTCAAGCTCAGCTGGAGGGTATAGTGAAATACTGCCCTAATCTGAGCAGAGGAGCTGCCATGATGCACAATGGCCTAAAGCTGGAAGTGGAGCCCCGTGTGGAATGACAAAACACAACCTTTAACAAACGACTGCTGCACTAATAACAATGGGACAGGGTATTTTCCTGTCTGTTAAAATGCTTGCAAGAACACATGTAACTAATACCATATATTGACTTTCACTACTCTCAAGAAACTTCATACTTTGGAAAAAGAATAGCTGCTTTTTATACTGACAGTCTGCTCGTTTCTCTTACAAAGCCTTACCTTAGAAAAGTTAAATTCATTTCAACAGTTCACTAATACTAAATAAAATCACCAGGAACTAACAAGTATCTGTTCCCACAAAGGGCAATTTGCATGGTGTTAGTTTTCTTGACTATCATATCTGAAAGTTTTGTTTAATTTTAAGTTTCCAAGTCAATCATCCTAGGTACCCCTATGGGAATTTCACATGCTTGTCTTCTTAAAAAACACACTCTACACTTTCTGGTACGTTTGGAAAGTAGTACGTTTTGCAGATTCCAGGAAGTATTCTTGATCTTAAACACACAAGGGCACAATATTTCCAACTCCCTGCATCCCTTCGACCCAAAATTTCCATTACACTTAAATCAACTGTTTATTAACAGAGCACGGGTAAGCAGAAAACAGCCTAACAGATCTCCCAAGCCACAGCTGTTTAGCCTAACTTGATATCTCCTGTAATACTCAGATGATCAGGGTTTAGCTTAAGACTTCAGAATTATGTGGTTTCAAAAGAGAAAAGGAAAATTTAGATGTTAGAAGAAATAATGATTTATAAAAACACATTTTTCTACACATTTCTTCTCTACACATGCTAATGTGCCACGACACCTCTATCTCCAATTGACACAGAACATAGTTATACATACCACAGTTTGGTGGTTAACTTGAATCACTTCATCCCCAGCATGGATTTTCTTGCACCGATCTGCAGGTGACTGAATTTAAAATAAAAGAGATGATCAAGAATACAGGTCTTACCGGTCATCATCTCTCTTTCAGCAGCATGATTGCTAAGCTATGTAAATCAGGTTATATTGATAATGACATTCTACTGTGAAATAAAGAATTAAAGAAATATTTAATAAATCAGTTTGTTCTTGTTGGAGAAAAATGATATGCACTATTCTACACAATAAAATCACAAGTTAAGAAAAGTGTGAATATATATGATAACTGAGTCCTAAGGACTTCTTTTGAATTTCATTCTGACAGAAGGATGCTTTAATCTGCCTGACATCTCTTAAGCCTCAAAAGTCAATATTTGGCTGACTTTTGAACCTACCAAGACTAACTGGCAATTCCGTATAAACAAATTTCATAAAATTGTCTTTTTATTCTACAACATTTCAATGTGTTGTGGAGAGCTTCAGTAAACTACTGTTCTGCAAAGAGTACACAAGAAGAGAAGATTAGGTTAGAGGTACAGCCTAGGAAGAGCGAGTACGTTAATGGAAACTTTGGTTTTGGAAAAATTGTTAGGGTGAAAGAAATGCAACCATCATCAAAATCCTACAGTGATCACACTTTCAAAAAAGCAAAGGAGTTTTGTACTTTGCTTTTGCCTCAAAAAAAATCTCAGTAACAGCAAAAAAACCAAATAAAAATAAAACCCACAACAAAAAAATCCCTCTTCCATAAAGTGAAAGCCCCCAAAATTTTTCCTTCATCTCTCTTTACAGTAGACCAACTGTTTGCTGAGGGGAGTATCTGTAAGTTTAAAGGAAAATAAATTCTTTCTGTTTTTCAGAGAGTCACACCTTAATTTTTCTCACAATACTGTGGCTGCCAGGAGGCACTTAATTGACTCCACAGTAGAAGGTGAGACTGACAGTGTTGAAAAAACCCAAATGAAACATGTTGCTCAGGAGCAGGTTTCCAAAAAAACTGCTACAAATTTTATGTAAAGGAGTGAAATGAAATTAATTTTCAGGTGAGATAACAGGTCATCTAAAGAAAATGCTCCAGGCCTGAAATGTGGACTTTTTGTAATAAGCTATGTACTACATGCCCATTCAAAACATGTCCCATAGCTAGGCCATGACTTTCTAGTTCAATTGCACATAACTCTTGGCCTTAGTTAAGGACAGTGTACAAATGAAAGATATCCGAGAGACATGAGAGGCTGAAAGAAGGGTCCCTCATGACTCAGTCCTAGCAGACATTGCACAGAACATCCTAAATCAAATTGGGCTGGTAAGAATTTCATTTTACTTAATAAAGAACAGCAGCCTTGACATTTTGGCACTATTTAAGCAATAGAAGTATTGGCTGAGTGACTTGAGCAAAAATTTTAACGCTGGTGATTATGCCCTAATAACCTGTCTTCTGTCTGCCATTTCACTGTTCACACTTACTCACTCATACCTCTAAGATCTTTATAATCCTCCTATGAAATACAGCTCTTTCAGCTCAGATGTAGTTACACCTAAGACTTTTAAAACGCAAATGGAAGTGAATCCTGTGTCATTACCCTTGAACTCTTCAGTACTTTGTTATGATACACCTTTTGCTTTACACTGTCTTCAGCATTCGCAGCTTAAGTCTTGACAAAACAGGCATTCTGTGTAGCAGTTTGCCAAGCTATTAAAATATGGTCCGAGAATCTTCAAACTGGAAAAGCCTATATTAAAAAAGCCTCATTGCAATTATGCCTCAAACACAAGGTGAGGTAAAAATCCTTTATAAAGAAATGTCAAGGCTGTGGTCTTATGAAGGGGTTGTAACTCCTGTTCCTTATGGCCTTTTCCTCTCCGGTAAAAAACAGACCTTGCTGTAAAATAGTACCTTTTATCATGGCTATTTAAGGAAAACAGAGGAGAATTGATAAGGTCTTTCTTTTTTAGATGTATATGCTGATCATTAAGCACAGAATCCACTCATGAAGTCCTACTAGGAGGAACAAAGTGTGCCACACCACAACTGTATCTTCATTAGCTGGTAATTTGGTTCAACAGGAAGTTGAAGAGATGGAAGCACCTGTCACTGAAGCTCACACATCAATAATTAAAAGCTATACAGAATCTGCTTAGGATTTATTCTTTGGGAAGATTTATTTTTGTCCTTTAGGCTAAATGTTGTCTTTTTCCTATTCCCCCTGGTATACCCACACTGTCTGAAAGTCCAGTTAAGAGCCCCTGCAGCACAACTGCTGCATGCCCACAGTGGAGATTTTGGTGTTATTTCTTCTGAAAAGTCTCTCTTCCCTGTGATCTAAGGGTACCATGCAAAGCCAACCAGATCGCAGTAAGCAGTGACACTGGGAGCACCCCTTCAAAGCCACATTCCTGCTGGAGATGCACTGCAGGCTATTACTTTAGAAAAATGCTCTTTTATTGGAAAACCAAAGGACAAAATTGTCTTATTTAAGGACACATGTGGTTTGTGAATTAAAAGAATCTCTCCAACATGGTCTAGAAGGGCTACTCAACAAGAAACCTAAAATCTTTTGCTGGACCAATACACCCTTTAGATTGTTACTTCCAAATGAAAGACAGATGACAGGAACTGGAAAGCTCAGCTTGCTCTAATGCTACAGGGCCACCGGAGAGAAGCCCTTACAGGGCAGTGACCTGTGAGGAACACTGCTCTCCCTCAGTCCAAGCTTCAGAGCTCAGCTGCTTTGATCTGCAGGGCTGATGTGTTGGGGGAGATGACTCCTAATGCTGAACAGCAAGATCCAAACTGCAACAGGCTTTGCAGCTGGACATCAAACACCTCAAATTCCAGACAGAAAAAGCAGAACTGCCTTTACAAAACTACTCTCTTACATTAATGTGGAGAGCACTACCATGATACTGTGTTTAATACAGACATCATCTTCTCCAGGATCTTTCAGACAAAAAAGTCTGTCATTGTTTCACCTGGAAGAGCAGATTTGGAAATTAAAAGGACACAAAATTTCATTCAAATGAAAGAATTTGGATTCTTGTTTCCTAGAAGTTAAACTGTATGGCAAAGAGTAAACATGTCAAGACCAGCAGGTCAGATCACATGTGCACCATCGTGATCTTATTCTGGCTATGCTGCTTAGATGTTTCTCTTCCCATCTACTAAAATCAAAACTCTCTGTGTGTGTGTGCGCATGTGCATGTATGCGTGTTTTAAAGAAAGCAGCCAGAAATTGTGTTCTTAAAAGCAGGAGACACCCTTCTTTCTCTAAAGCACTACTCATTTTCACAAATGCTTTAACACACAACAGCTTTTTCCCTTGACAACAGAGTGCAGTTTCTTGGTCTGCTGTGAGCACCTCCAGGGTGTCACAGTGAGTGAAAGAGTCAGTAACAACAGCAGAAGAGTCATCATGACTGAAGCTTCATGACATCGCTTTAAATTATATTCATGAATCACAAAAGATAAGAGTTTTGAGGGAATGCATTAAGATTTTATTTTTATCTTTGCCCCTGGGAAATTAAATCCATTAGTAAGTTATGGAAAGAAATTGTTCCTTCTTTAATTTGAGAGATTCAACTGTAAAAATTGTTCTCTTTATTTCATGTATTTTCTAGATTAAGCTCAACTGTAGTTCTGTTTGGTTTGTTTAGTTTTGCTAATTTCACTAATGATGTCTGTAGCTGTAGGCCTGACTGTCTAGAATTTTTATTTTCCTTGAAATTCCTTACATTTTCTTATTCCAAGATAGGTGGCATTCACACAAATTCTACAACAGGTATTATCTACTGCTTATAACCCATGGATATCCTGCTCACAGCAGAAAACAGAAAGGAAAAAGGCTATCAGATTGCAGCTCCTATGAAAGGATGAAAATAATACTCCTATTTTATAGAGGTGTTAACAGAACCTCACTGCAGATCAGATGCAGCAGCTGTAAATGCCATGTAGGTAGTTTGCACTTCCCACAGGATGACACAATAGCATGATAAAACAAACATTTCTGACAGCTTCATTTTAGGAAAATGCCATCAAAATCTTTGAAAGGAATTGCCTAAACCATTATGGAACAGTTCAGTGTTGTTCAGTGATTGTTCCACATTAATTGAAGATCATGGATAGAAGCCTTTTCCCCCAAAATTATAGTTTTGCTCAACTCCTAACAGACAGCCAGTTCCCTAAACATGGTGTACAAGGAAAGGAGGTTGTATTTCAAAGGGTTTTGAAAAGTAGTCTATTATGTTTCATTTGCTTTTCAATGCCTTCAGTGAGAATTAGTACACTGCTAATAAGTGTTCCTTTCCATAGGCATTACTCAGAATTTCATGCAGAAAAACATGGTTATTTGTCAATGTGAAGGGATGTCCATTTCCATGCACTCATTTATTACAAAATGAAGCTTGATAGATGGAAAATCTAACAGCTGTTTGTCTAATACTGCAGCACACTCCAGCGTAACAGCCTAAACAAAATATAGATATTTATCTTTTATTCACAGAGCAAAGTAACTCCAAGACAGCCGCTTCCTGTCTTGATCAACTAGAGCATTTTAGGTGTCTCACAAGAACAAATCAAGACTGATTTTCTTGGTCCTTAACTGGGAACAACTCTTTCAGTTCTGAGGTAAACAAGCACAAGCATCTCTGCTGTCCAACATGCCATTGGTCCTTAACAGCCAACTAGCACAAGTTTGCAAGCAAAATGTAGTTTATAGCAAAGGGAAAGCGTTAACCACAGGTAAGGTCAGAAAGGCTTCCAGGCCTGAACATACAGTATTAACAATACTTACATTTTCTGTTGTTCCAGTAATTACATGAAGACCATCATATGTTGACTTAATGTACATACCCTAAGAAAAAGACATCATGGGAAAGAATTTTTAAAGTGTTTCACAAACCATCACCATCCAAACAAAACTTGCATATCTCTTAAAGAATCTTTTTCTTTTTGCTTTCTTTAAGATTTGTGGACTTTAATGCATGCCATGAGGAATCTGTCTCTGAATAAGAAAGTGCTTTTCGATAGACTTCAAGAACAATCCAAATCATTTTGGCCCTAATTAGCAATAGCAAACTAAAACATTTACCACAGTTACGTCCATAAATACTCCCCAGTTTTTCTAATACAGTTCTTCAACTACAAATATAACAATGCCTTACAAAAAGCCCCAGAATTAAAAATTGCCTTAGTATGATCAATATGACCATTTTGCTTTGAAAACTACATTGAGTTTTAAAAGATCTGGAGTCTTCAGTAGGCAATGCTGCAAACACAACTTTCAAACTGCTAACGAGTGCTTGGAATTGTGCCTGCGAAACTCCTGTAAGACCTTCTCACAGACCCACTCATCCCAGTGATCACTTCAGCTATAAAACTCAGTGATGAAAACTTCAACATCAACTTTGTTAGCTATGTCACTTCTTCCAAAAAAATATGAAAAAGGAGAGATAGGTTATGAACAGACAGAAGTTCCTGCATGGGTAGTCCAAGACAGTGTCTCAAATATGCCTTTTCACCAAGCCTTAATTCAAACATTTTAACAGCATCCACTATGACACCGAGAGAAGGAGAAAGCAGAGATAATTGGCATATACTGAGCATTCACAATTTCTGAGGCATCTCCTTTCCCTCAACCACTTTACAGAAAGCAGGTAAACATTGAGAGCCTGAGTAAATATCCTCTCCACAACCTATTTTTTCTCTTTTTAATCAGAGTGCCACCGAGAAGTCTGTTCCTACTTGAGGAGCCCAGTGCACTCACTGGTCAGTAAGTATGGTAAAGAGGCAAAGAAGACATATTGAGTTGGACTGAGCTGCGTTGGGACCAGAACTGACAGACATTTTGGTAGCAGAAATGAGGAAGTACACCTCAATTAACAAAGTGGATAATATCCCCAGTAAAACAAACCAGGGACTTCCTGAGTTTCTCAGGACAGGGGCTCAAACGTGAACTCCTATTTTGTTCTGCACAATTACATTGTGTTAATCACATCAAACCCAGTTGTCATGTTCAGCTGCCACAGCTAGAAGGTAACAAATCCAGAATTTACTTATTACTACATGGTCAGAAACCCCTGACATCATTCTTCAACTTCCAGCTCCTCCATGTACCTTCAGTAATTTGTCCATTGATTGGCTCCATCACACAGCTTTTGCTTAACTCAAATACAGAATGGCTTTTTCACACATTTATCCTCACAACACCCCTGTGAGGTAGGGAAACACTAATATACCGCACAACTTAACGCTAATATACAGATATCTTACAGGAAGCATAATGAGCCACACAAGAGGCTGACATATGTTGGTATCTGTTCCTTGGTACACACACCTACCCTCAAACCACCACCAATCAGGGCCTCAATCCCTCTCAGGATCCCCATCTAAGTGACTGGGCCATACCCCCTGCAACATGGCAAGAGCTAAAATCACAGTGACCATGGTGACAGCAACTTTGAATCAGATCCCCCCACAGAGCAATTTCTGAAGAAAGCCACACCTTTATTTTTACTGACAGTGAGTTACTGCTTTCAACCCTAAACATCAGGGTGAAAGCCGAAAAGTCTCACTCTTTATGGTTACACAGTGTTTAGCTTTGTGCAAAGCATTATTCCAAAGGGTAGTAAGTTCATCCCAGTGTGCTACCATTCCAGAGTACAATTCACATCCAATCTAGTCTTTTCGACAAATTTAAAAGACTTTGAAAATACAAAAGAGGAGAAAGAACTTTTGCAGAATGTTCTTTAAAGGCCAGGATCAAGGTTTTGCACACATTAAGAGAGGGAAGAAGGAAGCTGAAAAATATCCACCCTAGATTGTATTTATTCCACATGTGCAAAATTAATAAATGTTACATTAGTACCACGTCACATTAATTTTGCAAGAGCCAACATAATTCTTGTTATAAAGCAGCTTTTAAATGAGGACAGGCAACATTTTGCAATACAAAAATGAGCCCCTTTCACCCATGTTTCTCAATTCCTCTTTTTAAGTGAGCAATATATGGGAAATGGTACAGAGAAGAGTGTTTCTGGCTTCCAATTGTTTGATCTGGAATGGAAATAAGAATACCACAGACATTTACAAGTTTTCCTCTCTGCCTCCTTGTGGCTGCACAGTATCAACAGTACTTTTAGCAAACAAGAATACAGGGGAGATCAGTGTGTGCTCTGTCCATTTGCACTGAAAGAAATTGGTAGATACCCATCTTAGGTATGCAAAGATAAGTCACTAAGAATTTACAAGAATCAGTTACACCAGACAAAAGGGAAGATAATTCAGCTTATATGACTAAAATAACCATAAGCCAACCAACCTAGTAATCAGGAATAAATGTATGCCTAGATTAAAAAATGAGTAACTCATGCTTAATTACATGAGAGATTGTCCTGATCAGTTATGGGTAGAGTTCTAATTTCAAACCAATCATTACAATTTATCTTGGTGATTAAGTTAAGGGTTAGAAAAGAGACCTTTTGTGCTTTTGTTCTTTTTTTTTTCCTTTCTTTTTTTTTTTTTTTTTTTGTTTTTTTTTTTTTTTTTTNNNNAGTTTAGGGTTAGAAAAAAGACCTTTTTTTTTTTTGTTTTTTTTTTTTTTCTTTTTTTTTTTTTTGTTGTTGTTGTTGTTGTTGTTTTTGTTTGTGTTTTTTTTTTAAGAATGAAAACAGAATGTGATATATTTCTAACATATTTTATGTAATGCTGGATGGAAAAGGAAAGACGATACTAATTCCATTTTATCACACATATAACTGAATTTTTACTTTCACTCCATTTTCCCAAAGCCCTCCAAAGTTGCATGTGCCTCTTTAACCCCAAACAGCTCTCAGAATGCTGTTCATAACTCCTTTCCAGCTCTTCCAGTATTATAAACTAAAAAATTCAGGAGAAATATCAGGAATAGTAGTACACTGGAATCCTGGAAAGAGAGTCAGCAGTGCACTTTAATCAGCTGCCACACCCTGCTGTATCTATGACTTGTATTTTATGAGTGATTTTTACGTTACAAGCTTCTTTTGTGTTTGCTTCTGCAAGCAAAAAGGAACAATCACTTTCATGTTCTGATGAATTTACCCTTGCATTTCTGAACCCAGCAAGCTTCAAATCATATCACAGTCACTTACCTGACTGGGATTAAAATGATTACATGAACAAAAACCAATTGAAATTAAAGATTAACCTTTGCTACATTTCTCTGATATTCTGTTATATATTAAAAATAAAGTAGAAAGTGACTGTTGCAGAAAAACTACCCAAGAAAAACTTAGTTTCCTGATTTTTGTCTAAATACACTCACTGTTTTCAGTCAAGCAGCAATATTTTTAAGTTCGTTTCATGGTAAAATATACTACCTAAGCTAGTCAGTTTTGTCTCTTTGTATATCAGTAATGGAGAAACATACAAAATTAAATTCTGCTTACTGATACAGATGAAGCAACTTGCAAGTCCTCAAAAAAAAGAAAGGTTTACACATGGAACCATGTTGGTGATTGCAAAGTTGACCACATTAATCCATTTTAAGGCTTTTTAAATAACTTTCTACCATGACAACTCTTTTCACCCTTACTGCACAGCCACTGCAGGCTATATCTCTTCCCCCAGCAGCACTCACTGGAGAACACATGA
Source organism: Struthidea cinerea (assembly GCA_013397865.1). Lineage (NCBI taxonomy): Eukaryota > Metazoa > Chordata > Aves > Passeriformes > Corcoracidae > Struthidea > Struthidea cinerea. Next base: position 934,160 of record VZTI01004654.1, on the reverse strand, counting down.
ATGCAGTCAGCCACAAGAGACAAGGATAGAGGGAACTAAAAAAAGGGAAAAAACCAAACAACAAAACCAATACCAAACCCCACCCAAAACACTGCTTTACCCAGTACACTGGAGGTTCTATACATTACACCCTAACAACATTTTCTGCTTGACAGGTTGCTTTAGTTGCTTGAAAGGTTATTTAGTCACAGGTGTTAGCTAGTTTTAATATCTATAAGACACGGTAACACATTTACTCATTTCTTCTGCATTCAGGTATTAGTCTGACAATTTACATTTACCTCTGACAAATACTTACGTTTTCACAAGAAAAAGCCAAACACAGTGAAGGAACTACTGGTGCTGATTAAAACATCCTGATCATGCTCCAATCTTTTTTAAGTTGTAAAGTCTTCAAGCATTTTCTTAATTCCATCATATATTTACCATGAGTTTAAGGAAATAGCATTATTTTCCAAACTTTTAGTTGCCTTCTCTTTTCCTTTCCTTTTTCTCTCCCAGATTTACTTTAGCTTCTTAGCTATTCAATTTGAGATGTTAGAAATTCTGTTTAGGATAGGTGACAAAAATCTTCCCAGTTAGCAGCCATCCTTGTCTTTTTTCTTCTGTCTGAAGTCCTTCCATCTTTATAGAACATTTTATTTAGTGATTGGTAAAGCCAGCACAGAACTGTCACGCGGGTCAAAAATCTACAGGGAAGTTGACAATAAACCATTTTTCCACCTCCATCATTGCACAAATTCTGGAAAAAGGTCCAGAAATGATTGAGCTTCACATTTATCCCAGCGCTTCTGATGTGCAAAGAATATTCACAACTCCAAGCTCCACCATCAGTTCTTAAACTGACACCCTCAGCAGCCAGTGGGGCAGTACTGATGTGCATTCACTGCGTCTTAATTCAAAGGCATTAGTTTAGAAAGCAAACAAACAAAAGCCCAACAACCCAAAAGCATATAAAGCACCAAGAACCACATGACAAAGGTGATCTGTTGGCAAGACTGGTACTGTTACGAAGGGAAGGGGATGATTTTCACTCTCCCGGCGCGAATCCACCATCCTTGGTGCCTGCTCTGGAGAGCTCACAATCTAAAGGAGGCGGCACAATGCCAAGGCAACACAATAGTGGCACGCAGGCAAGGATGAGGGGAAAAAACATTCCTGTGTTAAAATGGCATTGTATCCTTCTAAGGCTTGTATACTGCATGGTTGCTATTTTCATTTTTTTTAATAAGTATTATTTTTATGACAATGACATCAAGACCCTGCTAAATTGGTTCACAAATACATAAAAAGAAAAAGCCCTGCCTTGAAGAGTTTCCAGCTTAAACAGACAAGACAGACAGAGGGTATAAAACAGAGACAAAGACAGGGAAAGAGATTCTTCCATCAGCTACTCAGCAGGAACAGACTCATGAAACATATTCTTATTTACAAAAATACCATGCAACATTTCTCAGTCCCTGAGAGTTCATACCAACCTACACAAAGACTTAAATGAGGGGAAAAAAACAAAAAAAACCAGCCACAAGACAGAAGGAAAAAAAAATTCAAGTTCAGATAAAATGACAGAACTCATAAAAAGGTGATCAAGAGAAAGGGGAAGAAGATTTTCTCATTACAGTAGAAGAAAGGGTTTCAAAAGGTTGACTGCAGTTAGGTGGTGCAAGAGTTAAAATTACAGGAGAAAGGGAGGGAAAGAGAGGGAGGAGAGAATCCATGAGAAGCTGAAATCCTGAAGGACAAGTTCAAAATGGATTCAGAGATAAAGAAGAAAGCCAGCAGAGGAAGGGAAAACAAACTGCAGAGACTAAAACAAAGGATGGGGCGTATTTACTCATCCAAGTGTCTGGGGTTTTTCTCATATTTTAATTGCGATTATCCAAAAGAACGGAAAACGAATTTAGTGTACAATTGCTCTAAATAACTTGGCATACCAACTTTGCCAAGAAAAACAAATCAACCCAAAACCCAGCAACAACTAACCCGTAAACCAAAATATTCTCCAAAACTACAACATCCAGACAACTTCAAAAACCTGCTGCAAAGAGTACAGCAGTCCTCCTTCAAGACTATCCAAGAAAATGGAATAAGCTTGGACAGAAGTTGCAAAAGCTATTTCTTTAGACAAAAAATGTTTAACTGTGTTCTGATCACCTTCTTTTCTACCTCCAAAAATCATGGGAACAGATATTATTAATGATGTAAAGTCATACATCTGGAATTGTTACCAGTGTTGGTTTTTTCCATGCAGCGGGTGTTGGATACTTGAGTAAACAAGAGATCAGTGGTCAGCTCTTGAACAACAAACACAGGATGGCTGCATTTAGAGCCCTTACAGGCACCTGATTAAGAATGCAGAATTCTTGCAATAAAATTCAATGAGTTACTTATCAGCAGTGCTGTAGAGCTTGGAACAACTTATAAAATAGCTTTATATCCCAGAGACACTATGAAACATTTTCCAGAATCTGACAGGTTTTGTGCATAAGCCCACGCAAACTTCTTGGTTGAGTTGATCTTAGCAATTTAAGTCCCTTCAGACTTCAAGATCCTAGAACAATCTGAACCATTTTTCAGAAGCTGGTATAAATGGCAAGAACTTCTTACTCATTTCTCCCTGTTCACTGAACTCTGCATGCTTCAGTCAGCTTTACAAAATACTTCCCTGTTGGCCCAGCTGCATGAGAAACCAAACTAGCATAAGACATCAAACTGTTTTCAAACTTTAAAACAGAAAAGGCTAAAATGTCCTATTCATTTTCATATATACAGCTTATTTTTAAAAAAAATCACTTTCTCATCCTGGATGATGGGTTTGATTAACTGCGTACTTCTTACCAGCCCTTCACTTGGCTTGATGTTTGTAAGCTGGATCACTTCAAGATGGGCAGACTGGGAAACCAGTGGATCAGAAGAGAGTGAGATAATGTGATCACAGACGCCAGAGAGAGTTTTACACTAGAAAAGAAAAAAGAAAAGAAAATGTCACAATAAGCATACCATTGCTAACTGTTTGAATGTCAATATACAGATTAAACCATCACTTATTTCAAGTACATACAAGGCAGAGGGGGAAAGGCCTCAGGCAGCAATACAATACAAAATACATTATCTGTGATGACCCTCAACTAACAGCACCAGACCAGGGAAGAACAGCAGGCAAATGCTTTTGTATCTGAGCAGCGACAAACAGGGGTTCCCATGCACTCTGAGGGAAAGGTGCCCTGCTCAGGCACACGGGGAATGTGTGGTGAGCTCCAACCCCCACCCTACCCACATCTTTTGCAAAGACACTAAGTGCCTCAAAGCCCCCTAATTTCCACTGAATGTGCAGCTGTTCAGCACAGATGACAATCAGGCTCTTAATGATGACAGGTAACTCCCATTAACTCTGACGTTTATTCTATACTAATAAAACATGCTAATTGTCTTTGGACTGCGTTTCTCATGTTCTTCAGCTGCCAAACCTGATTTACTATGGCAGACATGATGATTGTAATAAATCACCATTTCACAAGGTGAAACTCTTAAACCAGTTATTGTTGGCAGCCTCTGCAGCAAGACAGAAGTTTCTAAAAAGGATGAGATTGTGAAATTGGTAGTGTTTTATCTCCTGATCTCTCACTCCCTGAACACCCTCTTCTCAGAAGCAGGAAAGCTGTGCAGTTTTCCTATGATTCTCTGTAAGAAAGTGATTTTTGAGAATTTCAATGTTTTCCAGGAAGTTCCCTTTCAGCAACTTCAAATGATTTCTCTGTTCAGAGACACATCTTTTGTCAGCAAATTCAGGGATTAGGACATTCTTCTGGCCCCAAAACTGTGGGCATCTTCAAAATCAATTAAGAATCAGATTAACTGCTCTGAAATTCAAAAGATGAAAGCTAACCAGTCTCCTCAAATGACTGAAACACAACTGCACACAACTGTTGCACCAATCAATCTTCCAAGATTCCAAAGTATAGTTCTTAGAGTAAAAAATATCTGCAACAATGCTATGGAAAAGTAATGTAAAACTGGATATAACCTCCTGCCAAATCACCATTTTAATTCCAAATGGCAAACTACAAATAACTTATGTAAAAAAGGAAATTTTTTAAAAAGCGATAAAAGAAAAAAAAATCCAGTGACAGTGACATCTTAATCCTGTTACAGACCAGTACACTGAGATTTTTCTCCTTTTAAAAGTATTTACAAACAGTTGAAAGTTTAAGTTTTTATACAGATCACTTATTTTATTGAGCAATAATGTTTCAGGATGAATAAGCAAATCACAATCAAATGGAAAACCTAACAAAATTTATATTACCAACATGACCTTCTTCCAGAAAAAATACTACCTTCAGGCACAGCCACACACACCACCCTTCTACTTCTTCATGATGCAGAATCATTACTGAACAAAGGAGGACAAGCAATATACAAAATGAGGTTAAGAATTGTTTGTGCTTTACCTGAACGACAAAAAAGTGAAAAAGAAAACTTTATTGAAATTTGGGCTTCTTTAATGGCTTTTGGACACATGAAAATTGCTTTGAGATGACATTTTTTAAAAGGTAAAATTATATAAAATTACATAATAAAAATGAAAGCTTAGATTTCTGCTTATTTGGGTTTTTTAATACAGTTTTGGCATGTTATTTCTATTTTCATCTTGTAACTGCACTGACAATTATTGAAAAATTGCTTTAAAAAATAACATAGCACTCAGCTATTTGTGCAAAGTGAAGAGATCTGCATTATAAATTATTCTCTGCAGATGAAAATGGAATTTTTTATATCTCTTTAGCCTCATATTCACCCACCTATTCTTCCTATTAATCTTCTCTAAACCCAACAAATTTATGGAGTTCTTAGCAGTTTCAGAGAAACTTGTGTTTATAGTGAATTACTTTTTTTCCTCCAATTTTCAACTGTTGCATTGCAGAGAGATGCCAAAACACAGAAGAAGAGTGTTCCTACCACCTAACACAAGGTATGACATTTCAGAGATGTGGCTCCTCATTAAAAGCCACGTTCTCAGCTGCCTTGACAGATGATGGGGAAAGGAGAGGAGTTGGGCAAGTCCAGGATGTGGCATGGAGCAGAAGCCTAAGCTGAGATGCATTAAATAGCTCCCCGGAGCAGCTGCTCTCCCTCTGCCTCCCCATGAGAGGAGTACAGACAGTCTATACAGTAATGCCTATGGTGATCAGCATTCCAGTACAGCTATACTGCTTGCAATCCTAAAACGAGGTGGTGTGAATATCCCCCAAGAGGAGCTCTGAGAGTATTGGGTTCCAAAATCACAAAGTTGCTAGGATAAAAAAATCTGCCATATGCTTCAATGCATTTCTAAAACACTATTGTCTTTCGGGTCTCTCAGCTTTCTTAGATATTCCCACTGCAGTCCAACAGCATGTTATCCCTATAAACTATTACACATTTAAATATTTTCATTAAAAATTCCTTGGCTAAAAAGCTGAACTATAAGTAGCATCAAGTACCTATTTGGCTTATATTAAAGGCAAATTTTCATGAACTCTGAGCTTGTCCAGAGAGAGCCAAGACAGCAAGGAGCACACACTTACACAGCAGATATTCTCTCCCCACTGCAAAGGCCAGGTACGTGGGCCCTCACTGGAAACATGTCCAAAGGTTGACACTGGCAAAATAATGCATTTTTCCTTGCCTTTACTCTCAGGAACATCTCGTTCACAGTTTATGTTGCTAACATGCTGATCAGCATAAATCGGCACACAAACAAAACAGTCTGTTCACCAGGTGCATGCTTCCTCCCCATAAGGCATCCGAATGGGAAAAGACCTTGGACCTATTCAGCGGGTCAGGGCCTTCCAAGGCAAAGATGTTGCCACGTGGCACTCAAAGCACTCAAACATTGCACTTTTTCTACTCATTTTGTTCCTAACAATTTATGAACACATTATTTCTCAGCATAATTACTCAGGACAATCCGTATCGTAGGCATGTATTTTAGTTCCACTAAAATCAGATGGTAGGCACCTTTTCCCTCAAATGGTAGTTACTTTTGGAGGCTTTGTGAAACTACATTTCTGATTATGAACACATTGTTAACAAGATCAGGATCCTTTACCCTTTGTAGGTGTTGATTGCCTGCTGCAATTCAGTATTAGTTACAGTAAGACACACAAGAAGCTGAGGATCCAATTGCTCTCACAAAAATCAGCAGGCATTAAAAATTCCCAGCCTTTTTCAAGCTACACTCATCTCCCAATGTGCAAGGTATCTGTGCACAGGGAAGGGATTTGTCCAGGCCACAAAAAAAAAAAAAAAAAAGAAGCATTAACTGAGAGAAACCAACAGATAATTACATTTTCTCCTTTTGTCACATCGTCCCTGTTCTCACTATAAGCCTTAAAGCAATGATTTCAGTTCTCTTCTGCAGTAACTCATCACTGCACTTCAGTAATAAATTCTCCTCCCTATTCAAGTGACACACTTATAATTGCAGATTGAAGCTACACCACAGTCTTTATGTGCAAAGCTAAATGATTCAAAGGAGAAGAAAAAATACCACCACACAGCACCTTGTTTGGTAGAAATTCAAAGGGAAACACTATGTTTCCCTCAGTAGGCAACTACTTTATGCCTCAGAGCATGAAGAATGACAGATAATACTTAGTTTCTTCCAGTACTTTTGGACTGTAAGGTACCAATTTCTAACAGCTTTTCCACAATTGCTCCTTCTTTCAGCCAGGGGGATAGGGACCCAAAGGTGACTAAATTAGATTTGCATCTGTTCCGATACTCTGTGGCTACTCCAATTTGTGCTGGGAAAATGTCTGCGTTCTGCAGCAGAGTGAAGCGCCTATGGACACAGCCTCAGGGGCCTTCCCTCAACCTGCCCACCCGCTGGCCGTTCAACTCGGGCAGCTCTAGGGTCACTAAGAATTTCTGGTCAAGCAAATAAACTTAGGTTTGTCCCTGTCCTTCATTCTGCCCTTCATTTTACCCTATCAGGCTAGTGACCAAGTTTAAAATCTATCTTGCCAAGTATTTGCAATACTGAAGCATCCTGGCTTAAACACGTTGCCTGGACTGAGGGCAAGAAAAGCATCAGCCTCCCTCATCAGCATCCTCACCTATGGCATTTGAGTGAGGGATCAGATACCAGTAAGACATATGGACTTTCAAGACTAAAAGTAAGAAAAAATGTCCAGGTAAAGTTAAGCTTAGTCTGTTATTTTAGTTAGTTACAGCTGTCCAAGACGAATGAAGTCTAATTAATTAACTTAAGCCAAACCAAATAATTATTAACCAATTAATTTTAGTCCAAAACAATGGTTATATTGTACAGAACGTATCAGTAACTCTAGCAGACTTAAAACCAAGCGGGCCTGAACATGCACTGGTAAATATATGAAGTTTAAACAGTGAACTATATCTTCTTTTGGATGCAAAAAGAGAAGCTTCTATTAGAATGAAGCTTATTCAATTCAAATCACAAGGTATAGACTTCTAAAAAGCAGAAGGTGGTTACTTTATCTTTTTTTTCTAAGACTATAAAAGTGGTACCTTTGACAATGTATTTTTAGTCCATCATATTTCTATAACAAATATTCAAATACAGTGGGCAGGAGCAAATTATCATCACTGTGGTTACAACAAGGCTCTTGGAAAAAGAGAACATTCTGATCCATTGCTTGTTCTTCTCTTTTTCAACTCAGCAATTCTTTTTAAATTTACATAGCTCATTTGTTTTTCAAAAAACTTTTGAATATTAGCTTCCCTCTGCAGATCCACTTTCTACTGTTTTCCAGCTCAATAAAATTGTATTTTCTTTTTGCAGGAAATGCAGCCTAATTTTTAAAAAGTGAATCTCCTTAAGAAAATAGTCTTTTTTTCTTATGGAATTAAACCAAAAAAGTTAAAAGAAAAAATATTAAAATTTTTCAGTTACCACTTATTATTAATCTGACTGGAGCCTGGCTTCTACTTTCTATAATTAGTTCTTCTAGCTTTGCTCTCCCTTTAATACTGTATTGCTTCACATGCATTAATCTGAACTGGATATTTCCATCACATACAGCCTTGAACAGCTGGATGGAATCAATGAATTATTCTTCAAATGTTTTAAAGCTCCACTCAGACATTTGCAACTATTAACTTATAATCCCCCAAATAAGCAGATATAAACTGATAGCCTTTTAAGTTGAGCAGTTTTCCAAACATTTTATCATCTCAAGTTAAATCAATATAAAGATTTTAAATATGAACTAGCAAGAGCATACTAATTTTCAATTTTGAAGCCAGCACCACACCTATGGCTTATCCTTTCCTATTTAGGCCCAGTGTATTTTAAAACCTATTCTTCTGAAATTAATATTTTCTATTGCCATCTACTTCTGTTGGTATTATTTTCTAGTGCTATTTATTTTTTGTTTATATCAAGAAATTATTATTATTATTTAACTATTTATTTATTACATTGCTTACTTAATAAAAGCTACCCTGGAAAAAACAGACTGAGAAATGAAGTGGCAGAAATAAGAAGCATTTCTTATTATTCATTAATATTTCAGAAATATCAACATTCTACTAAGCAAAACCCAACACATTATTCCTGTGTGGTTTTATTCTTCTTATTCCACAGAAACCAAGTGTTTCTGTGAATGAAGTCACAGGAAAAAAACCCAAAACTTTAAGAAAAGTAGTTGTCTTTAAATTAATTTTTTCAACACTCCTACAATTGTAGGACAAAAAAATATACAACAGATTTTTTCCCCAGACATACTTTGAAACTTCATTTAGAAGAAATAAACAAGCTTAAGTAGGTAATTTCTTCTTAAAACTTCATAATCTTTCAATCAGACCTTTTTCTTTTAGATACATTTTATGTGTTTAGTTGAATAACATAGATTAGTTTACTGACTAATACCATAAGTGACAATCAAAATGCTTTTTTAAAGCATTTGAAACTCAAATTGCTTGGAGCAAACAAAATTATTTCTGTCTTGAATATAAGCTGAAGCTATAGATTTCTGTCTCTGCAAAATAACATTTCTTAAAATGAAAATACCTGAAAAGCTAACATGTGAATACATTAATTCACGTCGACACGTACTATCTGTGTACAAGGTGATTCAGCAATCTCCTGAGATGCACACCCACACCGTCACTTCCGAAGGAAAGAGGGCATTCATTTGCTTCTCAAAAAAAATTAGTGCTGTTTGAATATGAACATATGAACTAATTTTTGGCCCTACCTAATTAAAGCAAACCAATCAGTCATTTATTTGAGGATCTTGCCTTCTTCACCATGCAAGAGGAAGACATGAAGACTCAGTGATGGGTTACCTTTGGAGGTTTCCTTTTTTGCACTTCAATAGTGGAAGGATGGTCTCACATCCCCACTGTGCCCACACACCCTCTTGCTCCCTGATTTGGCACAAAGCAGGCTCACTCCAGGGGAAACAGGGCAGCATCCCCACAAGAGATGTGTGTTTACAGAGCTCCAGCCCTTGAACCACAGCACGAGTCAAAGACAAAACCCCTTTTCACTCTGTGTACAATGGAGGTGCTCAACCCAGAACATGGGTACAACACGAAGTAAGCCACTGGACCGCCAACAGGTAATGGGGACAAAAATCTACTACTCTGATCCAACAGCATGCTCCTAAGCTGGTAAATATCCTGTGTCCTAACAAATGAGAGTACACAACTTTTCTTTAAGTTATATTTTTTTTTTTTCAGTTCTGTAGCTCTAGTTCTTTTTTACTTATGTAAGAAGGATCTCTTAAAATTTGACTTAAACCTTTAGTAAGAACAACACCTTGCAATAATGATTTCCTTATGGTAATCGCATGAAATGCTATTTGATTGTAAGTCATTGTAAGTAATTTCCTTTCACTTTTTGAGAAACTTCTTTCCTTGTGTCATGAAGAGAAAGTGGTACATGAAATGACATGGGATGAGCCCACAGGTTTGAATGCAACTTCTTGTCTAAGTCACCTCAGCAAATACAGCTCTATGTTTATATCTGATTATTCAAAGGCAGCTGGATGGGATGCTGGTCAAATACCACTTCAGATGGGAAATGGACTCTGAAAATGACTTGGAATAGCATGATCTTGGGATTTAAAATGAGAGAATTTACTTTCTTTCCTACAATATCTGTGCATGTCCTCTCAATCTTTCCTAGTTCTCCCAGTAGTTCTCTACTCAAGGTTCCTTCTACACCTTTCCCAAAATTTACTACTATTCTTTTTGTATCAGAGAATCTTATTTTTCCTGTTGGATTGCTCCCCCCCGATTGTCTAATAGGCTAAACTCACAACACCTTTTTCTGTCTTCCAAGGAGAAGGGTTAGAGGGAATTGTGACTGCTTTCAATTCCATCATCAACCTTTTCACCTGCACATGTAAAAAATTACCTTTCAAACTAAAAATAAGATCTCAAATGCCATTTGTTTAATTATTTAGTCACAGATATACCTCTTTCACCACTTGCCTTTGGTCAGCCTTTCCCCCATCCAATCCCACTGATCAGCTGACACGCAACATGGTCAGAAATGATCCAAGTTACATGTAATACATATATTCATGTTTAATCCACATATAGTCATGTTTAATCCACGTAGGGTCATTTTTAATCCATGGTTTCACTGCAACATTCAACGCTCTGTTTGTGTTCATGTTTCCTTTCAAGCTTCAGTAGTAATCACAGAGGGTACACTCACACCTGTGTCCACCTGCGACCACAGTGAAGTTACTGCAGGCTAAAGAAATAAACCTACAAGAGTCTGAATGATGTAAGATAACTTTTGAAACCTGTCTCGATTCTGTGCATTCATGTATCTCAAATTAATCCCTCTCAGCTTCTTCAAAATTGTCTGCTGATGACTGCATAAATGATGCTTCATCAGCTCTAAACTCTGGCAGGTCCCTTTAAAATCCTTTCTGCTAATTTGTAGAGGGTATGTAGTGCATATAGAAGACGTCAGAACTCTCAGCTCTTACAGCAGACAACAAGCATGCTTTGAAAACCAGACTATATATACAGATTTCAAACTTGCAGCACTTCAACTTTTGCCAAGATTATGTAATAACAGACTTTATTACTTAAATACTCACAGAGATCAACCTAGCATAGATGACCATGTCAGCCTCACTAAATTTGCAAATTGTTTATGTCTCACACCTGAAAAAATGTCAGTGAAACTTAAAAATACAAGGAGACCTTTTATTCCACATCACTGTGAAACCACAGCATCAAAATCTTACAGAATTCGGCCCGTCAAGCATTTCATATGGGTACACTATGAATAAAATAAATTACGAAAAAAAAAGTATTTAAAAATTTACCTAAACAAATGCAATATTTTCTTGCTTAAACTCTGGTAATAAGAACAGTAAGATATCAAAACCTACCAGCACATGAAATAAGTTAAACTAATTCATTACTCACCCTTAAAGAGATTATCTTCACTTCTAACTTTTAGAAACAAGCTGTGGGTTAACTTAATACTTACTGAAGCTCAGCCACAACATGAAACACAATTTAATACCTAAAACTTGGGTGCAGCTCCCAGACAAGGTTTACTCAAGCTTTTGACAATCTATGCACCAGCCTTTCAAACTCATCATGTTTTCTGATGCCCTGATAACTTTCAGCTGCTTCATTTACTTCATTTACAATAGCACTACAGATTTGAGACCATTGTATTTATGCTGAGAATTCAAAAGGAAGCATTAATTTTCCTATCATTAGGTTATCTCCAGGCTCCTATAGGGAATGAAGCTGTATAAATGAAGCTATATCACTAACACAAACATATATGATTTCATAGAAGCCTAGCAACCATCTCTTTCAAAAAAAAAAGGCCTTTTTTAAAAATCACTCTTCTAATCATGGTTTACAAATAACAGATGGGCCTGAGCCAGACAAACACAAACCCTTTCACAGCTCCTGACCTACTCACAAATAGTTCCATACATTCACTCAGTCATACCCAGTCCAGTTAGTTATCACACTGGCACTGCATACAAAAAGCACAAAATACACAGCTCTAAAATTCTATGTGGTCTACACAAAATTTGTTATCAGAAATCCAAACAGTACTCACCACATGAAGAATTTTATTCTCTGTTTCATATACTGTGCAATCCTGGAAAAGTAAAGCAGAAAATGCAGGTTAAATCGGTCCAATCATTCTCCCTCCCTTGACTTATCCTTAAAAGAATTGAACCGAATTGAAAAGTCTTTAGGATGAAACAAAATATTTCAAAAACTTGGACAGAATGGAAAGAAAGCATGAAGCTACCACTGAAATGAAAGGAAATACTGGTAAATGTTTATATCTATTCACTAGTTCTTCTTGCTTCCTTCCCTGAGACAGACAACAGTCTCTCCACTCAACACGCTTCTGGCACATACCAGTTGTATACCACATGTATACTGGACAAGTGTCTTCCATCAGCCATCCCTGAGCATGGACAAAAGTGACCTGCTTCTACTGGTAACACTGGAAAACAGAGGTGCCAGCAACAGTCTTAAGGGACTGAGATGAACAATTCTTGCTGAGCTGAACTGGCAATTCTGCACACTGCTGAAGAAGGGAAGGAAAACCTTGGCGGAGGGGGAAGAACAGTTGATTGTTTGTAACACGCCGTGCAACAGGAGGGAGGAGAAACACCACACACAAAGCACAAAGGAAACCTGAGGCACACACAACCTGCTGGGGCTGCGTGTACATTCCCGTTACCTCACGCATGTGAGGAAGCTTCCATAAGCAAGACTAACAGATGGGAGGCTGGGACTGCACAAGTTTTTCTGACAGTCCAGAATCTCAGTGGATATAAGGAAATGGAATTACCGAGGCAGAGAGCAAATGAAATACAACCAATATTGGTGAAAGAACCACTCTTAAGGTCATTCAGACACTTTATGATAATTAGTGCAAGCTCTGTTTAGAACAGATGCTTCATATCCTATCTAATAAACCACATGAAAAATGTGACTAAGTTTTCATGTTTAAAGTCTCTTTCTAAAATCAATTTATCCTGACAGAAAACCAACTTTGTTATATGCAACTGTCTCAAAAAAAATGAACTTTTAATCCATGAAACTTCAAGTGTTACTCAGGCAAGAACAGCCAACGTGTTCTCAAGCTTTACATAAAGCCACCTAAGCAGAAGTAGCAGGTTGATCGGGGAGCATTTTCCTAATAACAGCTGCTGGCATTCAGGAAACATTTGCCAGTAAGTTCAGCCGGAAAGAAAATCTAACACATTTAATTATATGCAGACATCAATGAAGTATTTGCAATCTTAGTAGCAAAACACACATTTCATTGTTACATGTGGGAGGGCATGTAACATTTTCAATCTGGATACATCTATTTTCTGCATGGTTACTTATGAATCACTTTGCAAAAATAGCAGGAAGAGATTGCAACATTTATATTAAAGGGAAAAAGTGCTTTCAAGCAGACATAATTTCATTGGTAATAGGAAGAGTTTACTACAAGTTTAAACACTCAGTTTAAAGAAGATACTGTTTGAGTAGTCTCACTACTAAGGGAAGAAGGATTCTGGGTTCTCAAATGCTGTAGTGGTTTATGACAAACAAGAAAGCAGTGAATAACAGAGAAATACTGCTAAATCCTTGAACTGAAACTCCCCCACGATCATGAGAGAAGCTAAAGAAATACGCTTTTTTCTGACAAACCAAGACTATAATTTAAAAAATTAAAATATTTCTGAATCCACAAAAGATAGTAAAACAAGTGGAAAACTTCTCAGGCATCCAGTCTACAAATAGATTCACCCTGAACTTCCCTCCTCAACACACAATTCCCTACAAATCCAGGGTCTGGGTGGAGGAGTTGCTAAATGAGTTCATCACATAGCAACAGAAGACTGTTGATACTACATCTTCATATTCAGGCAAGAGAAATATTAACAGTTCAGTAAACCATAACAGACAGAAAGACTGGAGGACAGCAAATGCAATGCTTAGGTAAAAAAAAAAACAATTCCAAAATACACTTATTGCATACACGAATGACATCCAACTAAACATAATTCAAGCATGAACTCTGGGAAATGTGCAGGAATGTCAAGAACCATGCTGGCATAGCCCAGAGCAGCCCTGAAGTCTAGGATTCAAAGAAACCTAGGAAAAGGTCACACAGCTGATCCCTGCAGCTCGTTTCCACTTCCTGCAGCCATCCCTAGAGATGAGGGCTGAGACTGCTTCTGAACGACCCCCAGGAGCAAAAGCCACATGCCACTTTCTGTCACAGGCAAGAGTTTATTCCCCCTTTGCTGCCTTGTGCTTTATCTTTAAGCAAGGGCTGAAGACAACTGTGCCCACCCTCCACAAACACCCCTTGGGTGGAATGGTAGGCTGACTGCTTATTACTGGGGGCCTTTACCATTTACAGTTATTGCTTTTTCATACTCATTTCATTTCAACTAAAAGAGCTTAAAGCACTTGAGAACTATAAAAAGTCTCTAACTATGCAATTAGAAATAAATTTTTATTCTTAGCAGCATACCACCCACACCTGGAGAATGTCTATTTCTTCCATACAAGCCTATATCTTACTCCTGAAAGATTTTCTTTAGTATCTGTTTAACTACAGTTTCAAAACATTGCAATTAAGGCAAGAAACAGATCATATGCAAGTTTAACATCAACTTTTTTTCTGCTTTAGAACAGCAAGAACACATACAAAACTCTGCAACCAAGCTTTACTCCTACACAAGCTAAAAATTGGCTATTCACTTAGTTAAACCAATACTGTGATTGTCCCTGAACTGAAATACACAGTTAGAGCGAGGAGGAGCTATGTTACTTCTACCTGTTTATTCTCTGAACTTTGCATATATATTCACTGCCATCCTATAACTGAAGCTAGGTTATGTGATCTTCAACCAACCAAAACTTCAGCTGAAATGCTATAAGTTTATCTTCTAATTGTGGATTATTTTCTAAAACATTAATGACACAGGTTGTTAATAAAGCAACAAAAGAAGTAGTGTTAATTTACTCTTCCTGAAGATATAGTCAAATACTGGCCATTAATAAGTTAAGGCAGGAAAATGGGAGAGTATCATCCACAAGAAAAAAGAGAGAAATAAAAGGGAAATACTATGAAACAACTTTGTGACTAATATCAGACCTCCATGGTCACTCATTCCAGCTCTGCCTCATGCGTAAGAATGACAAAAGTGACCTTTGTCACCTAGCTGGAACCAGGCTAAAATCCTAAAAAAAGATAAACAAGTGGTCCAAAACTGTAAGGAAAAAAAAATGCAGTAATGGAGGAAGATAAGAGCAGCAAGAACAAACCACACAAATCAAGGAGAGGGTTCTTCTGCATTTTCAATCCCAGTATAATTTCAAAACCTAATTTTAAGACTAGCAAGACCTACACTACACTGTAACTGAGAGGCATTACTTAGTTCTTCCAGAAGCTCTGACCTTCATAACCACAATTTCGCATTGTCTCTACAAAAAAAATTGTATCTGCACAGATCCTAGCATAATGTCATAAGGAATAATTGCTAAGGAAATTTAAATTAAACCCTCTGAATTAGACAGAACTGACTGGTGACAATGCTGCAAAATATACACATCTCACCCATCCCACCCCAGACATTGCTGGAACAAATCAGACATGAGACAACATATATAAAATACAAATATCTGTACACTTTTTTTTTCAAAAGCACTGTTTATGATGCTATATTTTTCCTTTTTTTTTTCTCCTATCTATTGCCACCTTCTTTTTAAACAATTCTCTTAGTATCTCACAGAAGTGCGGAATGGGGTCAGCTAATTATATTATCGCTTTTCTTATTCTTTAATTGTTTTCTTTGCACCACATTGATTAAATCTCAAATCAACTCAAAATGTGAACTACTGAGATATAACCTGCCAACTCACCCTACTGCTCCCATCTCCCACAGGTTAAAAATTGTTCATGCAGTTCTCCAGTACTATAACTGTGGGATAAATATTCTGCAGAAAACATTTCTATTTTTGCATCTGTATGATCTGGTTTACAAGTCCAAGTTGGCAACCTGTCAAATTACCTATTGCAATTACTTGTCAAACACTTCTCTCAGGATACTTGCAGGCCATAATCGTAAAACTTTCCATCATTATTACCACTACTACAACTATTATTATTATTCATGGTTTTGCCACATATTCCAGGCAGCTGATGCCCTGCACTCTTCTTGGCAGTCTTAAGCTCCTATCAGCTCCATAACTTACTTCAGAATAAAATTATGATAGTTCAGAAAATGAAATATATACATAGAAATAGTGAATGGATACAAAAAGGGAGAAATGCAGAAATATATGCATTAGATGTTTCAGCAATGATTCAGCATTTCTAATAATCCTTAGATCAGAGTGCCCAAGAGATGGCATGGACTCCTTTCACTATATTTTCTTGTTCAGCAGAATGCCTTAGTTGCTCACATATACTTAGTCATCCTAATTTATTTTTCCTATAAGGCAAGGCAAACTCCTAGGCAGAACTGATAGAGAAGCAGACTACATGACTTTCAGGAACAAATCCCAAACGTCCCAATTCTCAGGTAACATATCATCCCAAAAATGTCCTTTGTAAATTCATATGATAGTAATATTGCCTAAAAGCAGGCTGTGTGATTGAGTCAACTGAAGCAACTTGTGAAGAGCAAGACCTTGCCACGAAATCATTAATTCTCTAGGCAGCTTTTATGATGTTTCCGGTGGAGCTTCTTCACTTATTTCTTCATTTATTTTTCTCTGCAGTCCAACTGAATTTACAGGAAGGCAATATACATGTATGTGTTTGTGAATACTGCACTGTTTTTTCCAACGTGTTGCAGATAAAAATGTAGGTAATTGTGTTAGGAACACCATTTAAAAGTGCTAGTCAAATTACCTGGAAAATGCATGACCAATCCCACTCATCTTCCATGTCTAGTTTTAAGAGGGCACCAGCTAGATTTTACGTACTGCTTAAAAACAGATGATTGATAGAATTGCTGTCACCATTGTTTTTCAAGTCACACAAAATATTCTAAGCTATGCAACTCCAGTTTTCTATTTGTAACAAAAATAATGAATTATATGATTGCTTAAAAGAGGGTTCAGACTCTCATGGATTGCCAAACCTTTGGCATAAAACTCTCTTGAGCAATGTAGCCATTGGTTGGAATTAAGCCAAGCCATCCTTTAAATCCCTTTGCTTCTCAAATTGATTAAAACTGTAACCAAATCCTTTAATAGCAGTGTAAGTCAAATGGATGATCTGTCGGTCTTGCTACTTAGCAACAATAAAAAATAATTAACTTGAGAATGCCCAGATCACAACTTCTAGCTCCTTCAGTCTTAGTACTGCAAAGTAAGTTGTTCTTGCTTCAAGGAGCCTGTTCAAGTGTCACTAGCTCTACGGAATTTATGCCATTGGCTCTAGAAGGGCTCGTTTGGTTTGAATTTGCCCAATTCAGCTATAGCAAAAGAGCCATAAGACTGAGGTTTGCTGCAGTCATCACTGAAGGTTCTCACAGAAGTTCTCAACAACAATGATGACAGTCTAAAGCTTTGCCAGCACATGAAGGTGGCAAAAGTTTTGTAACTTCTAGTGTACCTTCATTTATTATTATCCTTTATCACTTTTCTTGGACAAAGTCACTGGTACATAGTTTCCAAACAGGTACAAGGATAAGACAGGTTGAGTTCATTTAGCCTTTCCCTAATTAGAAAATACATGGAAAATATATCTAATACAGCTGATGGCAGGAATAAACAATGACAGCTTTGAAACAGTAGACTTGAATGATAGAATGGTTTGGGTTGGAAGGGATCTTAAAGATCATCTAGTTCCTATACCACTGCCATGAGCAGGGATGACACCCACTAGACCAGGTTACTCAGGGCCCCATTCAGCCTCGCCTTGAACACTTCCAGGGATGCAGCATCCACAGCTTCTCTGGGCAACCTGTGCCAGTACCTCAACACCCTCACACTAAAGAATTTCTTCTCAATATCTAATCTAAAACTGCCCTCTTTCAGTTTAAAGCCATTCCCCCTTAACCTATCACCACATGCCCTTGTGAAAAGTCCCTCTCCAGCTCTCTTGCAGCCCCCTTTAGACACTGGAAGGCTGCTTATAAAGTCTCCCTGAAGCCTTCTCTTCTCCAGGTTGAACAACCCCAACTCACTTGGCCTGTCTTCACAGCAGAGGTGCTCCAGCCCTCTGATCATCTTTGTGATCTCCTCTGGACTCCTTCCAACAGATCCACAGCCTTCTTACATGGGGGCCTCAGAGCTGGATGCAGAACTGCAAGGGGGGTCTCACAAGACCACAGCAGAGGGGAGGAGTCACCTCCCTCGACCTCCTTTGGAAGCAGCAGGATATGGCTGGCTATGGCAAAATGCTGTGTTCTATAGAGCACGATGATTAGAAAACTGATGGATATTATGGAACCCTGCTTAGACTGCGATTTACAGGTATGTCTGGGTACTTACTGGAATAATAGAATACAAACTGGCAGATACACAGCTCTGCTCAACCCCCTCCTTCAACCCTCCTTCACAAAAACAAGGAACAAAAAAACTTAAATGCCCCAAAAGCTACAGAAGCTGGTAAGCAGGTAACATTCTCCTCTGGCAACATGCTAAGAAATAAGAGCATGACACGGTCAGAGGTACTTTATTGCATCTTATATTTTAAGAGGTCTAGCATGTCTTTGGATACAAAAGGTGAGGGCCCTGGAGACACTGAAAACTACAAATGTTTGGAACAGAGACAGAGGGGGAAAGGAAACACCTTTCTTCTGTCTCTTACCTAAAATGAAATAGCAAGCTCCTCTAAGCTATACAACACCCAGTGCTTGCCCAGGTAACCCCTGGCTGCTGCCACACAAAATTACATACACATTGTTAAAATCTACACTGTATTTCTAAGTAGCCATCCCAAAACATGCTCTTTCCATGAGTTTCTTTCCACTGGGCTGCTCAGAAAAGTCTCCCATTACGGCTGTTTCAACTGTGACAGTCCCAGGGAGCTCTATCCTCAACTCTCCCCTTTTCTGCAACCTCTTCCCTATTGCTCAGCAGCCTCCTAAAATCATGCTGCTTTAATTATCATCTCTGTGCAGATGAGTCACAGATCTCTCATCCCTTCTGTTCACATTTGCAGTTCAGAATCTCCTTCTGGATATTTGCCACCAGCCCTAACACAGTATGCTGAAAAGCTGAAATCACGTTTCTTCCCAAACGCTCCCTGTTCCCCCTTTCTTTCCCTATCTCTGTCAACAGCTCCACCACCTTATGTCCCACAAGCTCACAACCCGGGTGCCATTTTCAACTCCTCTTCGCTTCCCACACAAATCCTGTCGATTTTATTCCCACTGCCGTTCAGAAATATTTGCTTTCTTTCTCACTTACGCTACAGCTATTCAATTCCTGCAGTTCCTTGCCACTGGGTCTACGGCACCCTCATTCCATTATAATTCCCTTCCTCTCCACACTGAAGCCAGAACTCATCTGAACCTGAAGAACCCACTCTGTCCTCCCTCACTGGAAACGTGCTTAAGAACTGAGAGAGATGGGAGAAAGCAGAATGGTGAGCAGGCATTATAGTAAGAGGAGAAGGAAAAAATCTCTATTGGGAAAATACAATGCAAGCTACTAAATAAATGCTACAAAAAAGGACATTTCTTATGCAACTTACACACATACTTCTAAAAAGTCTAGAGCCTTTCCCTGAAAATGCAATAAACCTTCTGTACTCTAAGTTCATAACCCTCGTGCACAAACTAATAGCAATTACCCAGCTTACTGAGTACAAAGAATTGCTTTAATTTTATTTAAACAATCTGTGTGGAGTGGCACCTATCACCATAGTAACAGAATACTTCATGTAGAAATTTAATACAACTTACATAAATCACCCACAGATCAAGCAACTACTGGGAAAAATTGCTCGCTGGATTAAGAGAGATGCAATGGGTACACTAAGCTCCTTTATTCTATCTTTCCAAAGTAATTTTCCATTTCCAATTATTTCTCCCCTCTGTAGGAGACATCATGTTGCTTTCCCTAGGGATCTGGTCACATACTAATTCTTACTTTGCATGTAGAGAGCTACACCTCTTCCTTGTTCCTAAAATGAGCCAGTACACCATTCGGTC
The DNA here is from genome assembly GCA_013397865.1 of Struthidea cinerea. Lineage (NCBI taxonomy): Eukaryota > Metazoa > Chordata > Aves > Passeriformes > Corcoracidae > Struthidea > Struthidea cinerea. The sequence continues at coordinate 913,998 of VZTI01004654.1, read as the reverse complement.
AGAAACCACAGCCAGTATTTCAGCACCAACTAAAATCGCTAATACTTGCTCATATATCCTGCAAAATCTAAGTGCTTACATGGTCTAAGTCAAATTTCAGCTCCTCAGATGACTTCTCTACTTGATGACATCTCAGCAGGTAAAAAAAAATCCACTGAAACTATCAACAAGAGAGAATGAAATTGAGGAAAAAATCATCCATCCAAGGAAAAAAACCAAAGTCAAACCACTTTTTTCTCCCACACCTCTAAATAAGCCTCAAGCATTTAAAACTATGTGTTTTATTATTGGCATGCAAAATAGAGCTTGCAGCACAATGCGTTGTGCAGTTCTTAGGTTCTCTATGTCACTTCCAAGGCCATTTAGAGCTAAATAATTTCTTAATTTTTCAGTTCTGCTTTTCCTCCAGTACTGTCATGAGAAATAATTCTCGTTTAAAAAATACAACTGCAGCAAAATATTTCATGTTTTATATTTGTCTACATGGTTATTTTGCCAACAGAAGAAACGAAATTAATTGAACTGAAAAAAGTAGTAATATTTAGGTAGATGGCATTCCAGGCTCAGCTACAACTTGAATGTTTCATATTGGACAATCTGAAATGTATGTATTTGTAATGGATTTAAGCAAACAAACACACACATATTCCTGAAATAAAGATAGACACTACACTTATTTATGCTTAAGGCTTTTACTAGCTACTTAGCAACACATGGTCTCTGTAACTCACTGTACTCAACTGGAATTTTGCTTCACTGTACCTGGTTACAGAGACTGTCCTACCTCTGGGAAAGGGGAGCAGTTTCCAAAGTAAAAGAAATGCTGAGTCTCGGTCTTCACATCTACTGATATGACCAACACAATCTTAATACATCATCATTATTCATTAAATTTACCACTTACAAAGAATTACACAGTAAGATGGAGCCTGTGATGCCACTCAGCATGCATGGACACAGTACCCACATCAGTCTAATAAAAAAAGCTTTTGTTTAAAGGAAACATGAGATACAAAGCCACATTTTCTCCCCTTTCTACACTTTATCTCAGTTTCCAACAACTTTCGGCTACTTTCTGCACGTGGTCCCATGAGTGGGTGAATTAATAGTCCCTGAACTCCTTCACTGTCACCTTGACCCACTCAGGCTCCTTTACTTGGAAAATCTGAACAGCTGCATTGGTTTACCAGCATATGCCCTGTCAAAAAAATCACAATTTTTTCACAAATTATTTTGCTTTGTGTTTCATTTCCCCCCACCATGTTCAGAGACTGTCAATCATTAAACTGGAAGAAAAGCAAACAAACAAAAAAAAAGCCTAAAAATAATCAAACAAGCCAACATCAACTCATTTTTGCTTTCTGGTCACTAAGTATTTTACATACTAAGCAACCTTGAGTATTTTGGTGTTTTTTGGGGTTTGGGGTTTTTTTTCCTTTCATCCACTAGGAAAAGAAATTACTTTCTCTGAGAATGGAAAACAAATTCACAAGGCTTTACAGGGTGGTAGCTACTTTGAAAATGTCACATCACAGACATACACCACACTACACAACTTTAGGAAGAAAACCCCATACCTCTTTACAGCAACTATCTCAGAGACAACTAATGAGTCATCAAATTAGTTCTAGTAGTGGTTCATCCCAACAGACTATCATTGACATTTTAATCTTCGAGCTATTCCATGTCTAATTCCATTTCAAAAAGCACTTCAAAACTTAAAAGAGAATATATATACAAGTAAGCTATTTCAAGGGGGAAAAAAAAAACAACATATAATCAAATAGCAGAAACAAACTACCAGAATTAGAAAAGGGCATCAATGCCATCAACTCAGGTTCAACCCACTACATTACCTTAGATACTTTTTACATTATATTAAATTACATCTGAAATTTTCCATAAAAGTGTGCTTTAAGAGAAATAAGCTATTCTACTATGAAAAAGAGAAAAACATTGCTAAAGAGCACAAATTGAAACTACTTTGACATAGCTTCTTGTAAACAAACAACAGTTTCATGCTTCCCACAGTCCTTTCATTTCTATTTTTGACTATATATACATTATATGCATTACACATTGACTTTTAAAAGTGAAGAAAACAACTGCACAGAACAACATGTATCCTGACACACCACTACTCAGAGCTGCTTTGAAACCTATACAACAGAAAATCTTGCATCAGAGCAGCACTTGAAGGATACAAGGTGAGTCTGAATTCCTGTCAGCATTACTTACAATGAGTTCTAATACTCTCATATGAAGACCCTTTTGATTTTGTATGTATATATATATATATATATATAGGCAGATATTGTCTGGGAATTGTTTTCAAGGGAACTTATTTGATTCTAACTTCCCCCCACATCTACCTAAGCTACCTACTTGTACACTTACCCCTTACTTGAACACTTATCAAAAATGGGGTGTTTTGTAGAAACACTGTACTATGGATATATTTTAAAAACTTTGAGAATGTGGCTTCCCTGTCATGAAGTATTTTTATCTAAAACAGGGAGGAAGGAAGGGATTATTACCACAGGAGGCTAACAAAGTTTTTTCTGCAAGCATTTGGTAATAAAGTTGGGGTGAAGGGAATAATGCTAAATATTTAAATAAAAAACTTTGAAATTTAATATGCAGCTGTTTCCAGCAAACACATGTTGCTTTGAAAACCCCTACAATCTAGAGGCGCAAAGCAGCCTTTAACAATGATCTAATCAAAGATTCACACCACTAAACTATTAAAACCATTTTATTAGCTAAAGATTCCTGAGGTAATTAGCAACTTGGTATGACCTGAAATTTAAAAATGTTAAGCTATATTTAGTGAGTCCTTAAAGTCCTTAACAATTAGGACTTAAAAACAAAAGTGAGGAATTGTGATAGAGAAGATCATATGAGAGATAACTTGTAAGAATGGTACTCAGGATATTAATTATTCTTCTTCATTCATGTATTTGACATTGTCCTTAAAAAATGAACAGAACCACTTTATATTACTGCATTTGGATTCTGAGTCAGAGCAGGGGAGCTAAGAAGGTAAATTTCCATTTTATCCATTTAACTGGAAAACAAGCCTGAACTTAACATTTCTCAGTGAAATTTCATATTTGAAACATTCCTCTTTTGAGTTACAGCCATGTGATTACAAAACCCACAATGATATAAAAAATAGTGCATTGCTCAAGAAATAATTTGTGATCCTTTTCAGTATCTTTTTTCTGAAAAACAGCCATGGCTAAAAGCCCAACAAAAACATCCCTGGGCATGGGAAGTACGTCCATTGACCAAGGGATATACAGACGCTTTCTTCTTTGTATCTCAAATGCCTTTAAATGGGAAAAAAGTTCCAAACCCCTCAGCAGAAGCAGTGCACAGAGGACTTCTGTGTGCTCTACAGCATGGCTTTTTGCTCAAAATCACAGGCACCCATAATGTCCAGACAGGGCATTTGTGTAGGATTATCTTGGTTTCTCTTTGCTATCTTCCATCCTGGCTGCCACCTCCCAAATTGCATCACTCAGGTTCTCACCCCATGTCATCCAAAATCTGAGGTTACCTCCAAAAGTTGCTGTGAGACAACTGATGTCAGAAGTGTAGTCTGTGACAACAATGCAAGACAGATCCGTGTCAGCCACGTGACTGCTCTCCATCTCCACCCTGGTTACACAGCACTGCTTCCACCACAGCTCTTCAAAGAGGTGTTCAGGCAGAGAAGTAAATGCAGTGAAGCTTTTCTAAAGGAGTATTTACAGGCCTACAGCTATGCTTCTACTGGAGCATATTCCTGAGTAAATCCCACAAGACACTAAAGCTGCAAGATAAACATCAGTGGTTTAAAAACTAAATAAACACCGCAAATCATTGTGAAAGCCGATTAAGGAAAGCAAAAAACATGTGATGAGGGCTACTAATGCTCACTATTAAAGAGCAGTAAAAGAAATGGTGTGTTCAACAGCTCAGCAGCAAAGTTTTCTTTAACTGTCTGGTAACTTACAAAGTCAATATAAAATTAGACTTTTCAGACATTCCCAAGATTTCCAGGGTTTTAATTCTAAAGAAGAAAGCTTCTTTAGTGAAACCTGAATTATTTCCTGAGGAATAAGAGCATTGAGAATGATAATAAAAGCTACCTACAGATTGCCTAAGAAAGCAAGAAATCTTCTGTTCCTTAAAGTTTTCAGTGTAGCTAACTGCTACCTTTCTAAACCAAAATGAGCACATTTAAAAGGACCAGTTCTTGGCACCCTCTGAAGCTGAATAACCCAACTATCTAAGTCAACAGCAAGACTTTCATGAACACCATCAAGATAGACTCTCATGTCCTTCCTGATGCGCATTTGTGACTGGAACAATTCTGTCAACACAAATCTAAATTCACAAATGATCCAAACGGGAACTAAGCACAACCCAAAACAATCTCACACACACCCCCCCAACCTGCTCATCCACAGCCCTTTAACATCTATCTTGTACCATCAAAAAAGAACAGGCCTTTCTTATGCATTGCAGAGGAAACAGAAAGTACAGCCTTCGATGCTCAGCCTTCGATTCCTACAGAGAGGCAGGTATGTGTAGGAGAGAGAGTGCAAGGAAATGGTAGCAAAAATCATAATACTCTCATGGATTTGTTTGTTATTTAAATCCTTTTTTTTCCCCTCCAGTGCTCTGCTGCAAGGAAAGAGTTTATTACAAAAATGAACAAGAATGCAAGTCCTGGATTAAAGAAGCCATCAGCAAGAAGGACAGTATTAAGAGTCAAAACCTGCAGGAAGAGGCTGTGAAACAATATCCTAGAATCCTAAGGGGGAGAAAAAAATACCTAGGCCAAAATAAAGCAGCTGCATAGAAGCAGATGATTAGTGCAGGCTACAGTAATAACCTGCAGTGCTCTGAGGGACCTGCTCTCACTGGCAAATATCCACTGCACGCTGGCCTGTCAGGCCTTGGGCAATGTGCAACACACATCGAAAATTTAATGGTTAAAACAAAGCATGTGTCTTCCCACATGTTATTCCAAAGCCTGTCTTTAACTCCAACTTTTCTAATTATTTATAGGTTAAAACATAGACACTCAATAGGTTTTGTTAGACTTCATACTTAAAAGACTGATGCAATACTGTCATTTTGCTTCATTATCCATTTAGCTCTGATAATGAGAGGGACACAACCCAGTATTATTTAATTCTATGAAGAAACATGATATTACAGTTAGCTTCAAAATGTGCAAAATAATTCAAGCAAGCCATCTTAAGTTTAGAGCTTTTTAATCTTCATCTTGACCAAAGAATTGGTTTTTTGGCTTTGGTTAAGAAATCTGAACATTGACTGTAATTTAAACAACGCAAAAAAATCCTAATGAAACTCAGCTACTGAAGCTCTATTTTTAAATTTTATAAAAGGCTTAAAAAATTCAAAGGCATTAAAAAATGTACAGACGACTTATCTTTTATAAACCTTTAAGCATTATAAAAAGTTTTTCACTACTGTTAAAAAGAAAAACAGCAACATTGCCTTCTGTAGATCTTCCATTAAAAAATATTAAACTAGTAAAGTACTATAAAATACTTTGCATACAACAGAAAACAAAATTCTGAGACAGAAACTCTGATGAGTGATACTGAAAGATTTAATTCACATCCTTAAGAAAGCACAATGAGGATTGTCAGTGTGTTCAGTGATCATATAAAAAAAATATCAGCTAAGACATTTTGAAATGCTACATTGGAATGCATTTGTTTTAAGTAGAGCTCAAACCACATGCGTTCAAGACTACTAATGGAATTTTTCATGATCATTCTTCTGACTACAGCCCAATTCAATTCCAGTACATGCTTAAATTTGGGCACATAAATGTTCCTTTTGACTTCAAAGTACAGATTCATGAACTGCTTCCTGATTGCAGAATTATGTCACTTTTGGAGAAAGTAAAAATGATGTGCTCCAAAGGTGTTAAATAGTAGCAATTACTCTCATTCACACTGAAAAATATACATAGAGAAATATCATCCTACACCATAGTGAATTAGCAGTATCATGGATCGGGATGAATTTGTAAGATGAATTGATATTGAGCTAATTCCTGGGAAATACTGCAGTGGTTGCTAGTTTACCCACTTTCTCACTAATAGGGAACACATGAAAATAGATCAGGTGGCTCTTTCCCTCATCTAAAAACCATCTAAACAGTGATGCACAGCTACTGTGGAAAATTACCAGTCTGGACAGATGGGTCGGAAGTTTACTTTTTCTTAGTTTGGAGTGATGCTTGTGAAAACCAGAAAAAGTCTCCTCAGTGCTCCTACCCAGCCCACTCTCTCCCTTTTTCTCCACTCTACCTTCTCAAGTGCAAACAATCCCTCAAACTTCTGCTTGGCAACAAAGAGACTTTACACTTCAGCAGAACAACAGGCGAACACAGAGACAGACCTAATCCACACACGGAGGGGTGGGGAAGGTGCTCAGTTCACGCTCCCAAATGAAGCTCATTAAGCAAGTGTTTCTCAGTAACTACTTCTGGGTTTCTTGAAGGTAGGATGTACAAAAATGTATTCAAGATATTCTAACCCCCCCGCCATGGGAACGTGTGTCATCTTAACAGGTGTCTAGATGATATGAACTGTATGAAACAACAGATTACTGAAGTCCAATATATACAGATGTTTTGAACCAGACAGGTAATTAAAAACTAAAGACAAAATACAAGAAATGAAATGTGCAAATTATCAAGTAGATATCTCAGTTTTATAGTGATATTATACAAGATGAATATTACCTCATATGAGATATACAGAGCCATATACACAGCACAACACAAAGGAGTACTATAAAACCAGAAAACAGAATTTTTAAAAAGCATTTACTAAGTACTAGTATTCCCTTATTTTGGTTGGATAATGATATAGCCAGTGTAAAACAAAATTGTGAGAAGAAGGTAACAGCCATTTACAGTTCAGGAAAAAATAAATTGCTAAGCAGACTGTCTCATACCTGTTGTACTATTGTTGTTAGTTCCAGACAGAGCTGTATGACATTATTTCTTGTTACTGAGTAATCTGTGACAGCAGCAAAAGGGAAAAAGTTGAATAGCACTAGCATATATCCACTTGCAGTTTTTAAGTTACTCTTAAAGAAATTCCATTTATAAAAGCATTATTCTAACAGTTTACTTCTGGACTGCCTNGAAAAAAAAATGAAAAAGTTGAATAGCACTAGCATATATCCACTTGCAGTTTTTAAGTTACTCTTAAAGAAATTCCATTTATAAAAGCATTATTCTAACAGTTTACTTCTGGACTGCCTTTACTCCCCCAGAAGAAGCCCCGCTGGCCTTCTGCATTGGTTTGGGAATACCCTTATAAAGGCAACCAGAGGTACTGCTTCCTCCTGTGATATGAACGGTGTCCAGATGTGAATCAGATCAGAGAAGCTTTTGGCTGATTCACTGGGATGTTTGGGATTTGATCTAGTATCTGGTGGAAGTAGCAGATGGATTCAGAACAAGTAAAATCTTTATCTAGAGGGGGAAACAGCATTTAAAACCAGAGATGCATCAAGGCTGAGAAGCATCTGCAAAGCCTAAACTGGAAGCACAACCCAACGCGCCCACACACTATGCTACAGTCAGAACTGCTTAGTGAAATAAACAGCGTAATCAGTCTGCCAACAACATTTACAGACTTTACCTGCATGTATCCTGTACCTTAAAACTTTACATTACAATGCTTAAAAGCTTGCCTACCTGGAAGCTTGCTTGCTTTCTAGAGGCACTGCTAAAATGTATTTGGTTAGTGAAGCTGGCAGTCATCTGATTTCTGTACTGCAAGCCTCTCAATCTATAAACTCAAATATATGAGCTATATTCTTTATTCAAGAAGTAGTCAAACACTAGGCAGGGCTGGTATTTTCTCTAAGAGGAGTAAAGAGCTTGACTTTATCAGTATTGCAAATGAGGTGTTTATGGGCATTATCAGCATCACAAAGATGGGATTTGTCCCTAGTATACCTGCTTCTAACATTTAAAACAAAAAAAAAAGGTAGTAGTGTGGTTGTCTTTAAGTTAGGATGGGGGACTAATCCCTTCCCCAAGTGCCTTCTTTCATCACTTCACACGTAGTTGTATATACCTTGAAGAGTTTTACAGCACTGCTCGGTACTATGCCTTCCTCATTTAAGCCTAAAGACAAATGTCCAGTACAAAGAACTTTGCTATAAGCAAGTCCAAGTGATAGCTGTAAATACAGTTCTACTGGTACTAACAGGTTTCTAAATTACAGTAATTCTAAACACAGAATTACTGAAATTTTAGTGCAGTCAGATTTGGAATTGTCCATTAATAACCCCATGTGAACTCCCCTATCTCTTCTGGTTTCATCGTGTGCTCTCTTTCTTCTCCAGGGCTCGCAATCCAGCCCTGACAGTTCATAAGACAGAATTAACTCTGAGGTGCATAATCAAGTCTAGCAGCTTTAATTTTATAGAATACATCACACAATGACATATACTTTCTGCCTGTATTTTCTAGAGAGAAAACCAGTACATTCTTTTGAAATGAAAGTACAGACATTGGAGGCTAAGGTAAGTTCCAAAAGGTGCCTTATGAAAGTTACAGACACACACCCACAATTCAGAGTCCCAGCTTTGCGCAGCATACAACAACCGTACAGTAGGTACACACTACAGCAGGCCAACCCACAGACACACCCACAGATCATTTCTGAAGTTTAGGAGAAATAAGCATATTAAAGGATGAAAGGTAACTGAACTGCTTGGTTATGAACCATAACTGAGTTCAAGAAGCATTTGGACAATGCTTTCAGGCACATGGCATCATTCTTGGGGTGTCCTGTGCAGGGCTGGGAGTTGGACTCAATGATCCTGATGGGTCCCTTCCAACTCAGCGTATTCTGTGATTCTATGGTAATTGTGTTTAAAGAAGTACATTAGTCAAGATGTACAAAACCACTGATTTTTCCTTCTGTAATTGTAACTGTTCGGGTTCTGAAATCTACCTGAAACCTTGATTTAAAAAGGTCATGTTCATTTAGGAACTTATTTTTATTGAAGATGAATGGAATCAAACCAGCAAATGGTATTATTTTACTTTAAGTATGGGTGTTAATACAATTTGATCCTGAAATTACACAACTGCAATCTACTTGACATTTCAAAGCCTCCAGCATTTCTCTAAACAAAATCACACAGTAGGCTTTGGCTTCTAATATCGCATCATCTTCCCTCATACTTTTGTAATTTAGTTTGGTGTCACGGTTCATGAGGAAAATAATGGTATTTTTATCATCATTACTCTCAGTGAAGATGATTAGAAATGCCCCAGATAAACTTTTTTGACATTAAAGAACAGGCAAAGGGACTGAGACATTACTCAGTTACATTTAAGTTATCACGGTGAAGACTTACTGGCAACAGCATGTCAAGCAGGCAGGAACGGTGTCAGCAGGAGGGAGAAGACTACTAAAAATCACTAACTAAGATACAGGACTTTGAGAAGTGCTTGACAACTTAGAAAGACAGGAAGACAGGTCCATGTTTTATATAAACTTTGTTCCTGCAGAAAACATAAGCGATCCTCCAATTGCCTCCTCTGTAGGTCTCTGTAGCTTATAAACCAACTCCCTTGCATCAGTTTCTGCAGATGCGTCTCTGGGGTATCGCTGCAAACTGGACCAGCAAAATTGCAATTCCCTTTTCTCCCCCTTCCCAGTTCACACCACATCTCTGGAGGCAATCTGCACGCACAATTACACAGCCACTACCACATAAGCAGCCGGAGAAATGGCAAGGGCCTCCAAAGGAAACGTATTTTGGTATTCCACCCCAAGCCTCAGCTTCAGCAACCACAGTCCAGCAAGACTTAGTATAACAACATGCCAGCAGTTTCAATCAAAGTATCAACAGAAACTTCACTGTAGGATCACTGACTGGATTTCATATGAGACAGTGTAAAATACCAATCTGACAAAAAATCTCTTCATTGGTAATATACCCATTGTTTATAATTTTAATACAGCACTATATTATTGACTGTGAATAGATGAATCAACGTGCATAAATTCAAATAAAGCCTACATATACTATAACTTCAGTTGGCTGCTAAAACATTTTCCTCCTCAAGGCACACACCAAGTATAAGAAATTCCCTGTTTAATCAAACCACTTCTCTCTACTTATAAAAAAAAAAATTTCCTTGGCTTGGCAGAGCCATTTCTATCACCTTTCAATTTCTACACTTTTCTTTCAAAGCCACATTTTTCACAGTCCCTTGGACCTTCAGATCTGAGGTACCTCATACAGCTCCAGAGAAGAAAATTCCCTGAGAGAAAAATTGCAATTTTCAACACATGTACTGTCCAATTTGGTGATTTTAAACAAGAGCTAAAGAACTACCTTGGACTGGGGCCACACGTTGCCCCACTTCCTGCTGTGGCATTGATCTCAGCGTCCCATTGTCTCACCTCTCTCAGTCATTCCCACAGTATTTCCAATACACATTTCCCTCTTTGTGGAACCTTTTTTACTGTTTCTCTTGTAATTCGTTCATTCTTCCTTCAAAATTGTGATTTTCTTTGCAACGCCCACAAGAAAACACCTTTGTAGCTCCACAGCACGTCTACCTGACCACATGCCCTTTCCACTCATTTCCCCTTCCAAACCTCTGCTGGTTTCCCCTTTTCATTCTTTGTCTATCCCTTCTACACCTGATATCTTAAGGAAAATAAATTTACACAATCACATGAATGCTTCTGCAAACAAATGCAGGGTGTTTTTGCCTTTAGTCCCACATTTTCCCCATCCTTCTCCTTTCCAACACTTGAAGCCATTAGTCACTTTCAAACCACTTTCACAAATGAGTGGGTAACAGGTTTCAAGGATAATTAAGTCCATACACACTTCTGATCGTGAATACAGCTGGAAAAGTGGGAATCTCTAAAGTTTTCCACAGTGCAAATCCACATGGTGAACCTTTACTTTAGGAGACACCAGGGCAAGATGAAGAGCTTCAAAACACCTCATCCACAGGGAAAAAACAATGGTGCTTACTTTTTTTTTTTAAAACATTAAAGTCAATCAACTTCAATACCCTTACCTATAGGACATAAGGTATTCCTAAGACAAGGCATGACAGAGCTACTGGTTCTTTTTACACTTTTTTGAACCAGTGTTTGACATAAATAATCTAACACCTCTGACATGTGAATTTGTTCATCCACATGTAATGTAGGCTGCAACATTTGTGCATGCGTGTACACTTTTATGAATTGAGACCTAATTAGCATTTTTATCAACATCAGCATCTTTCAGAATGAAAAAAAAAATTATATTATCAAACTTTCATTAATTAAACTGCCCTGAAGGACTGGTAGGAAAACCAGCCACATTGATATAGCACAGCTAATTCCCTCACAGAATGAAGAAATAATACAATTCAACAGCTATTAATACTCACAACTACTGATTACACATAAAGAAAAATCCTTCAAAAACAACTACAAATTTGTGAAGGAGGTGCATACCCTCAGTATTTCTACATTATCAACTTTTTTGTCCTCATACACTTTAGCCTCCTCATCTCTCTTCTTCATATAACATTGAGTAAAGGGAAAATGATACATAGAAATAACAATTTCACTTTAAAAAGTTGCAATTTGGACAAATACAAACTGCTGTTAGTAAAAACATCACACTAAATAAAAATTAATCATATTTCACCACTAGTTGTAGTACTGAGATATTTTATAACAATAGACATTGTGAGGGCTTTAAAATCAACATCATACTTATTTTAGCATCCTAGCAAGAGAAAACATCCTCAGAGCCTTTTGATTAAACATAATAGTCCAAAATCTTTCAAAGAGAGAGGCAACCAAAGCAGCAATATAACTCAGTCTTCAAAGGCAACACATTAATCTTGAATAAAAATCTGAATGCACAATACTGTTGTATATACACTGTGCCTGAACCATCTACGGTTCATAGTTTTAGGCTTTCATGAAACAAACATTTCATTTGTATTTCTAATGGAGCTGCTTTATGTAGAATCAGGGAGGAATGCAGTAAAATCCACACTGGATAAAGGAATTCTTTAAATGAGTGCTCTACTAAACATTTACAGTTGTTCCAGAAGCACAACACAGTTAAGTATCCTAGCATTCTGAGGCAGCACTTACTCACAGGTTTGGCATACCATTCAAACCAGCAAAAAGGGAAATGCATAAAGGAAACAAGATTCAAAGGTTTAAGACTAAAACGCAATTGACAGATAGTGCAATTATTTGTGTGCTGAAGGCTTTTGTCTCTTTTTGCTTGGGTTTTCATTTGTTTACTTCCACCATCTTGTTTGTAAAGCAGATTTACCCTGTCAGGACTAACAGGACTGTACGAAGTCTTTTATAAAGGAGACTCTAAACCAGTAACACTTTCTTTGTAAGAAAGAAGTTATGGGCTTACAAACAATGCACCTCTTTACTTAAAACTACAAAATAGTCCCACCATAAACATCACCAGGGCTCATTCACCAAAAACAATGAGGTAAAGAAATCCAGCTGAACACATTCTACCTACAGTGGAAGAAAATCTAGGCATTGAGTATGTCACCATGGTGAAAAGAGAGACATCTGTTTTGGAGTGGGGAACTTGCTCTCCTACTACAATGCTTTCATACAATGCAGACTTAAAGGGTGTGCTAAATCTGAACACCTAGAATTGTTCAGTCATAAACAAAGAGCATTTACATCATTGCAGGCTGCACTTCTCTGATACATCAAAGCATCACCAAAAAAAGCCCATGGTGTAAGGCTTGGAGATCCTGCTCTGCTGTCAACCACCAAAGCATTCAAATGTCCTTAACTTCAGGCACAGATTTTACCCTTATTTAATAGAATTTATCTATAGATATAAGTGCTTCGCAAAACTGTAGCAATTTATGCCCGTACCAAAATAATTTGCCCACCTGGGGTTTAGAAGTTATAGGATTACACCCCACCACTCTGTGAATGACCCTAAAAGCAGACCTAGACTTGCCAAAAAGGCCTTTTACTCTGAAATTTTACATTTTGTTACTTCTGTCAGCAATTTTACCCATATATTTTATATAACCAACAATTTCTATTTACAGTTAGGTTTTTTGTTCACGTATCCAGACAGCAGTGGTAAATTAATCAGACTGATGCACATTTTTCAGCCTGCTAGCTTTTCTCTGGCCACAGCACTCTAAGTCTCGAATACAGAAATCTATCTCCACAAAATCTCTTTGTTCCTCCTACTTAGACTGCAGTGTAATCTGCAGCAGCAGTTTAAGTTTTTTATTTCCAAAAAGGGGATAGCGCTAGTGTGAAAAACAAGAGCTACAGAAGAGTTGCTGTGAAAGACGTATTGAATCTCTGCCCACACAGATGGCTGAGTCAAACAGTACACCAAAAAAATCCAGTGGTGCTTGACAAATCCTAATTCACGACCATTAAAATCTGTGACACAACAACAGACGCAAAACGTTGTAGTAGTTATCTCATGGGAAGTTGACTGTATTTTCTTAAATTCTTAAGAGAAAAAGAAACTACTACATTATCTAAATGTCTCTTTAATGAGGACTCACGTAAAGCCCTAAAAACAACCAATCCTTCCTCACTCCTATTCTCTAAGTCTGCGTTTACAGTTTATAGAGATATTAGTCCTATTGCCAAGATCCAAAATATTCTTTTGATGATGCATAAAGATATATGGTATAAGGAGTCCTTGCTTCAGATAACATGGCCCAAACACTAGAGTAGACAGGAAGAAGCCCAGAAGCACAACTAAGAGTTCTTTTCTTGCTTAGTGCAATGTGCTGGAAACACAGATTTCCAGGGATTTCGCTTGGCAAAGACAACCGAAGTGTGGTGGAGGTGAATGAAGAGAACATATCAAACCAGGAATAACGTGGAAGATGACATCACCAGAAGTTTGTGTTGGCAGAGCAAGGAGAGAAATAGAAATGGAAAGAGAGAGAGCTCATGAAGCTGCCACCAAATGTCACCTCAGTTCAGGTTTGCTCAGGATCCTTCCTCTTCCACAAAGAGCATTACAGGTCTTCCCAGTCAAGACAACAGTAACAAGCTGTACCTGTTAAATCCAGCTGTCCCATGAAAGAAAAAAATATGACTACAGTGGGACTTGAAGGGGAACAATGGGGTGCTTGAAGGATTTGTAAAATCCTTTTGCTCCCAAGGCTGTCTTCACTTTGCAGCAGCTTCTGACTCCTTAGGAGACAAACTCAACACTCAAAGTTGTGCCAGCTTCTGAAGACGATCAGAAGCTTCTGCCTTCTGTCTGCCTGTCAGGTGGTCTGCTCAGAGCTGGGAGAAAATGTATTGGATGAATCTGAGCACCCTTCATTCAGGACTCATCACAATTTCAGTACTGCAACCAACAGGTATCAGCAAATTAGTAGAAAAGGAATGAGCTGTGAGTACAGTACAAGACCTGGCTGTGTCCTAACCAGAGAGAAAGCTACTTATAAGCACTGCTAAATGCTCCCAACTTGGGGCTCAGAAGAATTTTCAGGGATCCCTATGATATCACTGCTGTTCAGTTTATGCTTGCCTCTGGACAAAAACTGAGAAGTTTTCATTGATGTCACTGAAGATGCAAGTAGCCTGGTAAAAACCTAACAAAATTTGGTTAAAGGTGAGAACAAGTAGCTTGACTCTCAAAATCCTTGGAGGGTTCATGTTTCTTTTACATCAAAAAAGCCACGGATGGATAATGTATACATAATTCAGAAATTGCAGAGGTAGTGAAAACCAACACATCCACACACAAAGCAACATTTTACAAAGTGTTTTTAAGGTGGACTGTAAATGTATGCTCTAAGAACAAAACCTTACCCAGGATTAACAGAAACAAGTATGTCTAATTTCAATTCCAATTAAATGTGCAGATACTACTGGACATCCTAGTGCACAGAAAAAAAGTACTTTTATGAGGTTAGGAACAGCTTTATGCCACAAAACTGCAACACATTCATATTTCAAACCCACACTAGTGAATTTAAAACAGTAATTCTAATTTAATTTTACATTTTTAAAAATTCCTCACCAGGATGGAGTGCATCAGCCCTATAAAAGGCAGAAGAATTTCCAGGAACCTGACACATCAGAGAAGAAGGAGGAGAAAGAAAGGTGGCATATATTACTATTCCAAAGAATAAAACTTTCATGAATTACAAGAGTAAGGACTGAACAGAACACCAGTGATTTATCTGGAAGTCTAGAAGACCTGAATGAGTGTAATTCCTGAGAAGTATCACGTGAGATACTTCAACGCCAAGTTGCTTTGAACATCAGGTAAGTAGTTGGTTGCTATAGCCTAAAGTGTGGTGTTCCATCAGTCTAAACTATGTTAAGCATCAAGTAGAAACACATCATCCTTTCACAAAAGACTCATGGTTTTTCAAGAAAGCACCAATCTTGTCAGGAAATTCACTTAGAAAAATTTTAAGATTAGGGAGACAGTATAAAACAAAAGGTTATTAAGCTATGAAGTCTTCTGAAAGAGAGGATACATTTTGTGGGCTAAGAAAGTAACAGGAAGTTAAAATTAGACTAGAACATATCAGTGTGATGACAGTTTCCTTACAGGATGTTATTGGAGAGTTATTTCATGCTCCTCAAAATCATCAGCCAACTTCTTTTGAAAATAGAATTCTCTAAGTTTTCTAGCTCGTAAATGAAACTAAACCAAAAGACTTTTAAAGCCTGGCAATAAAAGCTACCCTAATTTTCAGTAAAACTCAATTTCTGACATACATCTGGAAGTAGGACTGCTCCAGGCAAAGACCTGGAACAAAGAGTGTCCTTGGATCACTGCAACACCTACAGTGAAAGTAACTCAGCAAATCACAATGCTCACGCCCCTTTAGATAATTGTTCCAGGTCTAACAAAGCTCTTTAAGATTTTAAATCTCACACTCCTTCAGATAATTGTTCCAGGTCTAACAAAGTCCTTCAAGATTTTAAGTGTCTGACAGAAACATCATAAACAGAGCACTCAGTACAGCAACAAGTGAAGCACAACCTGTATGGAGTTGTCACCATCCCCTACATATAAAACCCACATCACTGCCTGTCTCTGCAAGCTGGAGCTGCTGCTAGCTGCTTTTACCAGACATGACCTCAAAAACCACTGCACAGGGGCAGCCTAGCAGGGGTGTTACAATGGGGTGGACAACCCTAATAGCCACTTCATTTGTCCTAAAGGTTTGCTCTCCCCTCTCACAACCCAGAGATAGAACTGGTACTAGAAAACAACAAAAAACCTAAGATTTGGAGTCCAGATTTAATAGCAACAGGTGTGCAGAATAAAATTAAATCCAAGTTCCTTACCTTTAGTAATCAATTTTTAAAATCTTTCTATCTCCCCCTAGTGGCCCCAATACCTTCTTAGAAGGTATACACTAAGCAGAATCATACTGATCGCCAGATGTTCCCACTTCCTGAGAAAAATGCAGTTATTGGCCTACCTTCATTCTCATTTGGGGTCTTCACAAACAAGGAAGAACAAACTACCAAAATACCCAGAGTGCATAAATCAAAAATGTCTTAAAATGTTTCAGAAAACATTTCTTAGAACCAGGTGTTTAGATCTTCAAAAGGACTTTCCTAGAAATCTGAAGCCATCTTTGGACACTCAAGACAGCATTGCTGAACGCATGATACCACCATAATTGCCCTAATTTTTAACTTCTTGGAATTCCTGCGTCAGCTGTCATTTCATTTCAGCTAAATGCAAAAGTACATTCAGTGCACAGTACTACACTGACACACCAGTCCTCAGATGCAGATGTTTTCTAGCATTAACAACAACCTTCATCCTGAACTTCAATTATTAAATTCATATTAAGTTGCAAAAAACCGATTGTTCTTCAATGTGTTAAAAATGTGTGTGTGTGTATATATATATATGAAATTTACTTTTGAATAACAGACTATAAAAACAACCCTCAAAAACCCATCAAACAAACAATCAAAACCCAAAAAGAACTTTGACTTAGTTACCAGCAGTCTTTAATCATGACCACAGTTCCAATGAGAAACCAAACAAGGTTATTTCTAAATAGAAAGAAGTGGCAAAAACTAATCCATCTATGCAAAAGAACATGTTTTTCTACTGTTGTTTCTGTTTCAAAGCGCAGTATGATATGCTGCTCTCTGCCAAAAATTATTTTGCAGGGAGAAAAAGTGAAGCCTACAGGTATTCCAAGTAATAACAGGTTAGAGGCAGAACTACAAATATACTCCAAATTTTGCAAGTCTCAATACTAATCTCTTTCCATGAGATTGCACTACTTCTCTACACAACTAATGCTAAATATCTAACGAGAAATTTAGGAGTCAACTTTAGCTACTCTGAGTTTGAAAACTGGGGAAAGGCTAAAAAGGGAGTAGAAAAGAAGAAGCAATGGTAGGTGCAATCTCCTGAACAAAACAAAGAGCTTTCAGTCCGGCTTAAGAAATGGAAAAGGTTCAGGCCTCACCTAAACCTTTCATATGGAAATCATTTATGGGAGAGAAGACAGTTTTCTTCAGAAAAATGAAACACAAAACACACAGCAGTAAAACTAAATAACTCTTCTGGATTTTAAAAGTTACACGAAGATCATACTCTGAACAAAACTTCAGCTGCTGGACACAAACTAAGATACACCTGTAAATTAAGATAAGCATTTTATTTCCTCTGATTAAAATTCATTGCAATGCATTATATAAAGACATACAGATAGACTAATTTTAACCACTTTAGGAATTTCAACTATCATCTTAAATACGTGCACATTACTCTTGTCATAATTAGGAAAAAAGTCATTAAAAATATAGCAAAGGGGAGCACTTTAGTCCTGGTCCCACATACCTCCTAGGTAACAGAGATAAAATTGTAGAACAGTTCCTATTACCTCTAGAGTATCAGAAGTATTTCAGTGCAATTTAAAAAACCTGAACCACAACATACATGTTTGTATATACACACACTCTGGAATTATACTGGAATTATATTTTCATTACCCATGTAATGAAAAGTATGATCAGTTTTGTGAATTTGATAGTATCAAAGCAATGAATCTGATTTATGTAGCTTAAAGTGTTGCTATATATTAACGAAAAATACATATATAACCTAATGATGTCATCCTGTTGCTTTACTGTAGACTGTAGAGTCACAGTGCCTTTGGAGGTTTGTACTGAAAAGCTAATCGGAATTGCAGGCTGACACAAAAAAAAAAGAATTGGTACAAACATCCCCTCAGAACATGTGAATGAATTCTGCTTCCATTCAGAGTCTACAGTACATTTCGTAAAGAAGCTGGGGCTTGTGCATGTGCATGATCTGGTTACCTGTGAGACATTTGGGAGATTTTACCTGTCCAACCAAGCCAGAAGACTTTTGGCTGCTCCAATCAGATCCACTACTGATGTCAGAAAATCATTCGGTAATTTGCGGCTGGTCCTTCCATCATAGTGACCACTCCTCCTCCTCCCAGTAATGAAGTTCTGCAGATTTTTGGCAGATGCATTCAGTTTGTGAGAAAGGGTTTTTAGATTTTCTGTTTCCAAACCATAGTTCTACATTGAAAAAAAAAAAGAAAACAAAGTAAAATTAGCTTTACAGATGAACAGGCAGTACCAAGAACAGCAAGACTGCTCTTCTACTTCAAAACTTAACCATTCCTAATAATTAAGGTAGAAATACACCCACTCAGTAGTTTTTAAATGTATAGCATGTTCTGTTTCTGAAGTGCATAAAAACAGAACAAAAGAAGAGCAAAATTATGAGTGATCCTTTAGCTTGTTCTAAGTGTACTGAGAAAAACATCTCAAAATGAAGAAAAAACCTAGTCTGGAAAATTGTTTTTCAAAGCAGTGCATCACTGTCAGTAGACCACCAGAATCATAGAACGGTGTGGATTGGAAGGGTCCTTCAAGATTCTCTAGTCCCAACACCCCTGCTATGTGCAGAGGCACCTTTCACTAGAGCTCAGAGCCCCATCCAACCTGGCCTTGATCAGAGGGCTCTCTCTGTAACCCTGATGGTTAGAGATCAGTACCCCATGTCCATACTCACAATAATTCCTAAGACACACCTGGCTCGAGGGCTTGCAAGTAGCAGAAATATGCAGCATGGACATGGTGTGATACTAAATTGGTTTTGTTGGCTTCAGAGATCTAAATAAGTTAATTAGCATCCTTCTATTTTTTTCTAGCAGTGAAGGATCACCACAATCACAGATCAGAGAACACAGTGCTGCCCTGCTCAACCTCTGTGTTGCTCATTTAAAGTCAAGTTTTAAACTTCGTTTCCATTTAAGAGTCAATATCTTAAATTACAGTCCTTAGCTGTGCAGCAGAGACAGAAATAATTATGAAGAAATATTAACAAATAGTACTTGGAAATCCTTCAAAAGTAAAAATGTTACCAAAGCAGCACTAGAGAATGTCCTGATTTAATGCTCAATTACAATATAATATAGTACCATCAGCAATTTGTTATTTTTATAATAGATTTGTTTTCCTGACACACACAAAGAGTGATAGAGTTATTACAAAAAGGACTTATTTTGCCTTTGCAAAGGACTAAGAAATTGCACAGACTTGAGCTTAGTACTCCTCTAAGAGAATTATGGAATTTTGAAAGTTCTCACTACAGTCACAACACAGGGTGATAGCATGGGGCGCTGACAACTTGTTCAGTTGACAATGGAAGGGGCTGCTTATTACAGAATGTGGACCATTTCCCACCATAAACTATGAAGTAGAATGCACAAAGCCCCTCAGATGCACACAGAAAAATCTACTTCCTAATGACACTCCGTGTCCTCCCCCGTTCTCCTCCCATGCCCCTGGTTTGCTTCAAATGCTGATTCGTCCACAAGGAGAGATGGCAGAAGAGATACACTCGCCAATGTGAGTCTAATCTGAGACTGCTGAAGCGTATTCACCTTAGCCTTTTTTCTGTAAGGAATTGGGGGGGCAGGGCGCGAGGTGGTGATTATTTACAGCAGTTGTCATGCTCCTAATCTAAACCATCTACTAAATGAATTTAATCCTCTTTAATTACACAGGCACTGCAGGAACATGATACTGAAGCCAGTCCCCGTGAGCCCCCAGCCCTCCCACAACATCCACTCCCACGCCAATGGGGCCTCATGACGGAAAGGAGAGACTATAGCACACAGCTTGTCTGCCATCTCCCAGCCAGCTCTGTGTGCTCGTAAACTGAAAACACGTTGTGAGGGAGCCGTGAAGACAACAACCATCCTTCCACAGCAGAGAACACACTTTGGAACTCAGCTTAAGGGGACACTGACCATACACCAAGGTTGCGCTCTACAAACCATTACTGGAACTTCTGTGAACATCCCTATCTTGGGCAAGGAAGGCTTTGCAGGCATGCTTCTCAACTACACAGATGCTGTCTTCTGCCACTACATTCAGTCCCCAAATAGACAAAATTTGGGCAGTGACTTTTCCACCATGTAAATATTCAAGAGCAATTATACAACAGATAGCATCAGGTTATAAATAAAAAATTACAAGATGAAAACAGTTAATTGGGATTGAAAAGTAAAATGTTCTTTATTATGCAGCTAAATGGCTCATACTAATAACTTACTAAATCAGTCCAAAGTAAAGAGATAAACGTCAGATAAAAATATATCTGTTTTTTCCTGCAGTTTTCTGTGGTTGGTCTGGCTGAGGGAGCATAATGGGAATTGAGGAGTAGGTAGGAGTAAGTTTGAAAAAGATTAGCAGGTTTGTTCTTACTTCATCCTGCTCCTTGAGCATCTAGCTCATTCTTGCAAAATTAATGGGGGAAGAAATAAATGAAAGATATTCTGGATGAATGCTAAATCACCAAAATGTCTTAAAGATCAGCCAAAGCAAAGCCCCACCACAAGCGAGCCCCAACAACATGGCACTCACACCCCCAAATGTGGCAGGTACGACCACAGGCCGGCCGCCGGCCTTCTCACAGGGCTGCCTTCTTTCCCATACACTGGAACACTGAATTTCACAATTCAGTAGGCTGTTCCTAAGGAGCTGAGTCTGATTATCCAAATATAAAACTAAGGCAGGAGAGGGGGAGCTGTGGGGAAGGTGCCATACAAGCCCAGGCACCTTCTTGCCACACAAGCCGCGCCCTACACGGGGCTCACGGCCAGGGGAGACCACGTTGAGGACCAGGGTGGATCCAAACAGTCTTCAACAACCCCACATTATTTCAACTCCCCCTCTTTTGCCATCTCCTCTTTGTCACCTTGTCTGTACCTCACCTGCTCAGACAGGCAGGTGCTGGTTCCCAGCCTGTGCAGGCATTCCATGCCCATCCCCAAGGGAGCCCTGGCAGGCAGCATATACAGACCCGAAGTAGCACCAGAAAGTAAAGCACCAGAAGAAAACAGAATCTGCAATATTTAACACAGCAGACCGAGCAAAACAACACTCAAAATTTTTTCTACAACAAGAAAAAAGGCTGCATTTATGCGTCTGCTTCTTTAGAAAATCAGCTATAAAAGCTTAGTGGCTTCCTCTTAATATCTAAGTGATGGCCACCTACAGCCACATTCTTTTTCAGATGCCTTTTTTCACCATCAGATATGAGAGAAGGAAGAGACAGTGTTAACAGATTCAAAGCCTATTTTCACACATTTTCATCAAATGCGTTTCTCTGTGTGTGTGTTTTAACATAAAACACTGAGCCTAAACCACATGTAAATTCAGTCTCACATGAGGATGGCACTGACTTTGGAAAAGCCTCCACCTATGATATGATACACATAAAGCCAGAGATGGAAAATACAGAGATAAATTTCATGCAAAATCTCTTTCTGGGCAGCTGCGTTTATTGAAGCCTTTAAGTAGAAGGATGCTAAAACAGCAGCCAAGCTAACAAAATCCCCACTTTGTTTATCACTAATATTTCTGGCCCACACTAAAAGCGACCAGAGCTGTGTGTTCTAATACTGGAAAAAAGCTTACTTAAATAAAAACTGCCAAGTTAAATCACAGATTATATTCAATAATATACTATTAACAACATGGTTTTCTTAGAAATGCACTGCGTTTATTTTCAAGCACTGTAAGAAGATAATTGCCAGCAAAGCAGACAGTTCTTTGTTTTCCCCTAGTCTGCATTTAGGCAGCACTAACACGAGTTGCGCTTTCATTAGCCAAAATACATTCACAGTCACTGAAAGAAGCACAAAGAAATCTCTGCATGCTTGTAGAGATTACGAGAAGTGACACAAGTCTAGGCATTCACTTCCTCAACGAGAGGCCACAGAGTGTCTTCAGAGACACCCCGCCCCAGCAGAAATGGCTCTAATGGAGTCTCTTCTGGCAATCATAAAACAAGAACTTGATGAAGCTAAGCTACACAGAGTAATAGCTTGTCAGCAGGTGTTTGAACTAAAGGTGGTGGGAGCTATTAATAGACATCTTACCTGCTAATTACTTTTCTGTGGCTTCACATGACAGTGTGAGTGAGGAATTGTAGCTCTTCACATGCTGACAAGCAGCAGCTCTAATCACCACTGATGAGTTTTGCTGGGTATTTTTGTGAGAAGAGCCAGCCTGGTCCCTCTGCCAGCCCATCCCTGCACCAGCACCCCATGGTTAGGAAGAGAGTTCACTAACCAAATGTGGAAGTAAAGCAAAATTTTCTTTAACTAGCTCGATCAATGTTCAGTAGTTGTGTTCCCTGCTTCCCTCAATTAAAAATAAATTGTAATAATAATGATTAAAAAAAAATTAGACTTCACCTCTTTCCTATGTTAAATTCACTTGACTCTTGTTGGCAGAGAAGTGCATCTGACACTGTTAGCACAGGTTGAAAAGTAAAGGGTTCCTAACACATACAGTGCTAACTATCTCTGCTGGCTCAGTCTAGAAGATTCCAGGACATTAGTTTAGGGTATTTTTATACTGCCCATTGCAAGTGCAAGGACATCTCAGCTACCTAAATAAGCCAAGCTCAGATCTAAACACAGAGCAACACGCAATACAGACATAACCACAGTCCCATTATCAAATCCAGAAATGCCTTGAAACAGCTGTCTCGATCACAACTTTTATGGAACCACGAACACCTCTACGTCTCCAAGCACAAATGCTACATCGAGTTCAGTGACACTGTCTGACTCCACAAACACTCCACAACAGAGAAATGATCATATGGCCTCTCTGCCTACCTTTCCAAATCACTGTGTCTTCTCTTCAGCCCAGAAAGCTGAAAACCTTGTGGAACAAAAGGCATGAAAACCACCCTGCTGGAAACCACGTCGAGCAAAAGGCATGCAGTGACCAGTGCGAACTTCTACTGAAGAGACACAAGATGGGAACTGAAGATGCTACCGTAACACTGGTGCTTGGGGGCAAGAAGAAAATAAAAGTACTATCTTCACCAGACACCAGAGCAGATAGCAGTGCTTACATCAATTAATTTCTGCTGCTCCTCTGCAGAAGGCAACCATGACTGTATAAACTGAAGAAGGTAAAGGGTTTTTTTTAATTGGGTAAATATTTTTTGCAACACACACAAACAATGTATTTTAAAGAAAGAAGAAAATGGTAACCTTTCGAAAAGACAAACTTTATAGTCTAGATAGCTGTATTGAGTAATAAATTATGTGTAAAGAAATGCAACTTCTCAATTACATCTAATATCTCTCAGTAATAAAGACAACTATCACAAGGATGAAATAATAAGCTTTCTCTCTAATGCAATAAAAAGTCATTTTCTACTTATTCATGGGATGAACACAGGAGTTGTAGGCAAGAATAGCATACAGCTACTACGAAATGGACTTAAAATCACCTCAAGGGAGTTTAATTCTTCTCCTCACTATCTTTCAGTGCTTTCATCTTCCACACTTAATTCTTGAGTATCCTTTCTGTATGTGTTATTTATTTGCTTTTAAACAAGCAGCCTGGAAACAGTAAAGTTCACAGGGTCCTCATTTCTTGAGAAGCCTGAGGAAGATTTTAAATGAATAATCAAAACAGCATCACATGAATACCACAGCACATGGCAGCAATTTCAAAACCACACCTGAAAATTTGTGATAGACAAAAATTCAACAAGAAAAGTTCTAATCTTCGCCTCCGGAGTTGATTTTAAAAATGAACAAAATGCATCTGAACCTCATTCTCCAAAACATTTGGCTGAACACATCCCACAAAGTACGAGGCAGATAGCTTACCAGCCCAAAGCTGCGAGCAACTGATATCACAGCTTGTCATATGGAAGGTGCCTTATGTAACTTTATACCTCATTAGATCTGCCTACAACATATATTTCTAACGGCCCTTCCTCCAGCATCTCGAAATGCCAGCACTAAGGTTATCTCTCCTTCAAATAGCACTGACATATGGGGTAATTTAGAAGTGCACAACACATGATCCTAACACATCTGTTTCATAAACACAGCATAAGCAGATAAGGACAGAAACCCCAGATAGCTCAAATGACACTTATCATTTACGGCAATTATTAAACATACACTGATTAAAAGGCAAATGGTTTCAAAGAGTATAAATATTTGTCCTAAATGTTTACAGTCAGAAAAAAACTCAGGTGCATGATATTTATAGCCTTGCAGAACCCAGGAAATATTCATAGCCACCATCGTTATCTCCTTTCTTGAAAAATGCCCTCCTTTTTCTACACCACAATCAAGCAACACAACAAAAAGCCAAGCCCTGGCCATACTTTGCAGCACTAATTGAGCAATTATATAAACTATTCTTCTTTCAATCAACGATAAACTATTCTTGTTCAACCAACAGACTCTGCAAGATCAAGTACTCATTACTTTTTTGTTTTTCTGCTTTCTCAACTAAGTTTGTCCCTAGCCAGCCAAGTGCACTTATTTCTCCATAATTCAAACTACCAGTTCCATATTCAGTTACGCGCACTTCCAAAAGTCTTAAACAGCTAATTAGCAGTTTAAAATAATTTTCTGAAAAAGGATGTAAGTATTGTTCTGAACACACTACCTTTTAAAAACATTTTAAATTGTAACAGCTCTTTTTATCCAGTCCGCTTTTAACTAGGGGTTTACATCTTTATAAATGTCCCTCCCAACCTGAACCACGCTATGACTCTATGAACCAGGGTATGTATTTCATGCTTGTCCAAACCTCTAAACAGTCAAAAGGAAAAAAAAAAAAAAAAACAAACAACAACAAAAAACCAAGAAAAGAAACAAAAAACCAACCCACAATTGAAAATGTATCTAGGATCCTAAATGATTCTTGAGGCTGGTGGGAAGAAGGATGTTCACCCTTTGCATACAGACATATTTACTGCCTTTGGCACACCACGGGGTTTACTGCAGTTCAGTGTAAAAGATCTGCTAACACATTTTCAATGTGATCTACATGAGCTATCAGAAACCCTTTAGCTCCTTAGCTTTATTGATCTGGTGATGGACTTCAGGATTTCCTGCACTGCAGTCAGGTTAGCTCAGGCTGAGCACAGAAAGGCATTTGATATATGACATATAAGCAGAACTTTAACTTGCAAAGGGCAATAGTGAAAAGGGTGAGTAATTTTTCTGCTATGAGCATTCAGAATATTAACAGCAAATTCCACCTTCAGTACATACAAATCTCCATTCAGAAATGAAGCCTTCCTCATTTAGCACTACGATGATTAAGTCTAATATTCACTGTTACTGACAAAACAGTTCTAAGATCTGACTTGTGGTAAGTGCAAAGGAAAGTATGTCTGTGTGAGAAATGGCAGGAAGATGAAATTAAGATAAAAGGCATAATTCTTAAGAGGCATCAAATCATTCATGGGTAAAGTAGGTCTATTTTTTACAATCATTTGCATGTAAATGTTTTGTGTTAGTGGTAAATGATAAGTAATTTCATGCTGTTAGTGCACACCAATGTTTTCTCTGCCAAATAATAATGCTATTTCATCAGCTGCAATCTTCTATCTTTACAGATTCAAATATAGCGTGCAATAAATTCCTGTTCAGCCATAGCAGATTTAACTAACTAGCATGAAAACTCGTACTGAAACCAGTATGCTCTAAAAAGCAAAAACTGTTTTGTTTTCTTTTTTAACCAAATTCTATTCAACACAAATGAAGATTCCCGGACGAATTATTGTGCAAATTCACAGGGACATTCTAAAGTTCTTTGTTAATGAAGAACTTCAAATCATCCAAAAATTATTTGTGAAGCTTTTCAAATATTCTTATAACAACATATCTCCTACTTTAAGATCCTATGTAAAAAAATATTTGCAAGATCAAATTAAACTAATTTAATGTCCATGCTAACAAAATGAACATGATATTTAGGAGAAGTAAAGCAAAACTAAAAAAAATAGAATCTCCATGCGGCATCTCATTTATCAAGGCACTGTGGTAAACTAGATTAATTTTCTTAAAGATGGAAGAAGCCATGTTTGGCTGTGCAGTCTTCAGTCTTTGTATTCTCCAGGCAGTATGTAGTATTTTCTAGGAAAAAAGTGATACCAAGTAGACATAAAATTTACAGTCTGTGGACATTCAGCAAAATATGGTCATACCTAGTTTTGGTTAATGAAATTCCATCTCCTGACAAACAGACGATGGAAAAAGAATTATGTGTATTTCTTTGCTTTCTTCAGGCCAGTTATGCATAGTAGGAGCTACAAGACCTCCAGATGCACTCCAAACCTGATGACTGATACAGTGATCTGATGGCATTATCTGAGCAATTTGTTCTTTACTATGCACTTCTCTTCTCGTAAGCATCATCTCCTCCTCATTTTCCTTTCTGTCGGCATTGTTCATTCACATTCAGTTTTTAAAGCAATCACCAAAGAAACAAGGCTCCTCACATTTTATGTGTGGATGAAGGTCTGCTACACTGTTGTTTGTCTAATGATTAAATGTAAAGCAGTGTTAGACTAGCTTCACCCTCACACACATACTGAAAAGGATCATGTTGAGGCTAAGCTCCGAATGGTAATTGTTAGAACTGATGAACAACTGTATGTTTTATTACCTGGGAATAGTGGAGAAATATGGCACTCAATTAAATAGTTTCTTCTGTATCTCTAGAGCTGGACATGTTGTTTCTTAGTTTACCATTTTCAACCAGTTTTGAGATCTCCATTATTTTGGGTGATTATGTTAGTGTGAATAAAAATGCCCTTCCACACCAAGTAAAAATCTACCTGTTGACACCACCAGTGTGATTGCATGTCCCAATTTAAACAGAAAGAGAAGAACAAGAGACTTGTCTGGCTGGAAATAAAGTAAGTCTGCTGGCATATATCCATCATGGTGGCTTCTCAAGGTTTCTCACCTTGAAAAACATGCAACAAACTCTTCGCAGCAACAAAACACCATCCCGGACCTCACTACTCCTTTCTTTTAAGCACAGAGAACGTTTCATTTATCTTGCCCTTTCTGACATACGGATTTTATAAAACACAAAGCTGCACCGAGGCATGATAATCTATTGAACATACTCCCACCTTCACAGTCTGAAGGAGAGAGGGAAGAGACAAACCATGTTAGTTAGACTGCCTGCCCTCTCCCAGAGCACGCTCAGCTCCAATGATGGTATGCAAGATGTACACCCCCACCACTATCAGCAACCCTGACCCCAACTGTAACAGCAGTAGCAGCTGGGCAAAAATCTTATTCCTCCTTCTCTGAAGCACCACAGGAAAAGAAAACCTGTGAATCTCACCACCCGAATGCTTGCTCTGCTGTCAAGAGCACAGTATGGCAGGCTGGCAGCCAAGAGAGACTCTTCTGAAGATGGATAGCACAGGCTACCATTTGTCCTCTGATCAGCTCACAAACACTGGAGGATCCATTTGTTGCAAGTGCTTATGACAGGAGGCGAATAATGTGAGAGACCATAGCCAGCCACCCACCCACCTTCTGTCAAAAACCCATAAAGAACATCCTTTAAACAGTGTTACCAATCATAACTGGCTCCCAGGTATTACTGTGGCGGTTTGTATGTTTAGCACAGTTCAACAGCCCCCACCTGGGGTGCCTTGCTCTCTCCACAGAGCCAGATATCCTTGTTCAGGCGCTCCACTTTCGCCCAGTAAGAAAATGTAGCCCCCTGAACTATAGGCATGCAACACAAGCAGCTGGTTTGCCATTTACCATATCCACAGCTGCCAGGGCAGAAACTGCAAGCAGAAGTTTACCCCCAAAAATACTGGGGGGGGGAGAGAAGCAGGAATAAAGCACATCAGCAATCAACATTGCAGAAGCTTTCCGAAGTGACAGCAACTTTGTGTTGGAAAACTCTCCTCTGTAGAGCAGGAACAGAGATTAACAGTGGAAGGGGTTCTGCCCCCTCATTTCTCCTCAATGCCAAAAACTGTTTAGGTGGTCGCACATTAACTCAGAGAGAAAGGGGGGAGAAGCAGAAGCAACAATCCTCTTGTTTTTTAATAATTACTTTCAAATCAATCAGGGGTTAAGCTTGCAATGCATAATTAACTTTACTATTCATATCTCATCATGCCACCCATCATCTCCAACATCCAAACAGAGGTTAACTCATTTGGGTCATATATTTGTAACTCACGCTAAGTTCTATCATGGAACCTCTGTCAAACTCCAGTGAAACAGAAAAAAAAATCAGATCATTAAAAAAAACACCTTGCATAGTGACTATCTGAATTAGCAGTTATCCTACATTGGAGAGTCATAGGCTTAATGCTCTCCTAAACAATACAGCTAATATTAGAGTCAAATCAGAAGAAAAGGCAAGCCCTACCCTGGATAGACACTCACTGATGCAATAAAAAAAGAAAACCCTGTAAGTATAGGACCAGTACAGCCAAAAGAATTGCCTCTGAATTAAATTTTCTAAGAGGTTTATCTGATTGGTGAACAATAAATTCAAATTAAGTCCACTAAAATCAATACAACAATAACATTTCGTATCCCCGAGGAGCCATCAGGAGCCAATTGTGAGACTGCAAAAACCTCATCTTAAATCAGAAGCTGCGATCTGAACTCATGCCATTGTGTTTTAGCTATGTGTTTTAGCAATTTTCTTTAAGACAAACTCAGAAAAGCACACAACACTGTATGGGCAACAAGGACCAGGAAGGGAGAGACTTGCTGCACGCATTTAAGATGCAGTGTTAGCCTTTGCTACAAGTTCCTTATTTTATATTCAACTTAGTTCCATATACTTTTGCCTAAGATAAAGAAGCTACAAAAACAAGTTGTGTTTGCTTGTCTGAAGATAATATCTGTAATTACACACCAAGGAAAAAAGACATTTCAGCTAATAAACAAGGGGTTTTTTTCTGTGAAAGTACTTTATTTTTCAAAGAGCCACAATCTGTTTCTCTGTGTGATTGGGAAAAATGGTCATTGGTGTTCCCCCTAACTTAGACTTTATCTTTCTCAGTTAACTGAAGTATTTACTTTCTTGTTTTCTTTTGCACTGTCTGATAAGAAAAGTACTTTGTGAATAACTCTCTTTATATTCCTTTCTATATCAGTAGCATTTTTTTAAGCCTGCAACTTCGTTATTTAAAAAACAAATTGATGAGTTAACTTATTGCACTGAGTCACACTGCAATGTTATTAGAAACAGTATTCTACAGAAGATAATCTGTGTTTAAAATCAAAGGTTTTCCTGTATGAAAAAGCCTTTCTCCCTTTTTTAACTTTTGTTTGGGGTATGTTTTATTTTTTTCACTCTCTCCTTTTCATTACACTTCACATCACCCCAAAAATGCAACAAGAGGGTATTCAGAAAAGCTGCTGCATATAGGGAACTGACAAGCCCTTCGGAAGAGCCTTTCAGCCTACCATCTTTGATTGCCTCTCCCAGGATTCAGCTTTCTTAAAAGTGCCTTCTGAGGCTTGAAAAATAGTATGTACTAAAAACCCCCAAAACACCACCTTAGGCAGTGAAGTACATCTTAACAGGGCTATTCACAATCATTTCTACAGTGGAGAATGCAGTGTGCCCAATCTATCACTAATCTTTACAGACACACTAGAAGTTCCTAAGAAGGGTGAAGTCAGCACCACACCCCCCCTCACTGAGCAGATAATCCTAGTTATGCATGACATGACCTGACTGAAAAGACATTGCCAAAATCCTTCTGTATGCTCCATCAAAAATTTATATATTATTTACATATAAGATAATTATTTCAGTGTTTAATCCTTTCTACTGTGAAATACAAGCAGCTGTGTTTCATCAGGCTCAAGAAATCATCTAAAACATAATTTGCATGAAAGGATCAGTGAAGAATGACATGGCTAATATCAGAACATTTTGTTTGTAAAGGGCAACCAATACTCAGTTACTCCATTTACATATACAACTATTTTACATTCCAAACCAAACCCAGTCTAGTTTCTTTGTGATTTCAGACAAACTTTTATTCTATAAAGACAGATATGCAAGCCCTAAATCTCTGATACCAGTTTATCTAACAAGCATCATTCTATCAATAGACTTTTCCCTTTATCTTGCCCCTGGTTTAAAATGCTAAACTGTTCATACATTACAAATCAGGAGTTTCTTGAGCTGCTTAGATAGCCTTTAGGACTAGCAATTTGAGCACAGAAAGTGTGAATATGCAAACACTGTCCACCCCTCCCCACTTTGCCCCAAGAAGTTTACCAGTGCGCAGAGCAAGTCTACTGCTTCCAAGATAAGCTCCTGATGGCCAATCCGTGTGACCCCAAGATCTTCCAGTTCCTGGTGAGTAATTCGTAGCAGCTGGTCACCACTAATCTTCTCTCTCTCAAAGTTCTTTATATATTGCTGCAGGCAATCATCAAGACCTGCAGCCAAAGGACAGAAGAAGGGAAGAAAAAAGTTAGCAACATTGTACTGCCATAGGAAGTAAAACTGGCCAAAAATTAAGCCAGCAGAGGATTCTTGTCCTATCTTTAAGAGAAGTATCCTAACATTAAAAAAACCTTTTGTTACTCAGAAATCTTAAGATTTGGAGAGCCATGGCAGCCATGTTTTTTTCACCTGTGGATGAGATACCAACTGCTCCTGAACCCTGAACAAAGACCTGAATTCTTGTAGTTTACTGTGCTATGAATGTCAATCTGGCAGCCCCTAATAACAGGTATGTCAGGGATGTGCCTCCATCACATCTGGAAGGGGAGAAGAGGGACCAACGGAACACGCAGCCAAACAGGAAGTGGCAGTGCCACACCACAGTGTCTCTCCTACTCCAAGGTCCCTCACATATTGCTGAGTCACCTGAAAGTTCACAGATCATGCCAGCCCCTAAAACAAGCTGCAAAGAGCACTAAAGAACAAGAAAGGCAGTAGCACTGCAAATGCAAAACTGGGCCCCAAGTGCAGCAGCAGATCCAGCTCAGTGTACCACAAAGAGAACCTGTAAGCAGTCACGTACGGAAATGAGCATGAAAAGCCACTCAAATCAAGACCTGGGTGCACTTCTCAGAACAGAGTAATCAGGGAGCAGAAACAGGCCCATTGTGCCAAATAACATCCTAGAATGTCATGCAACACATTTGCTCAGGACATGGCTGAATGCAGGGTTGTACAGGTCCTGCTTTGGGGGGCATCCATATTCTACCTTTTCAGCTCAATTATGAGTCAGTGACATGCAGCTGACCACATGTTTTCACCTGGAGCAAAGAGCACCGCAGAACGTGAGAGAATCCATCACACATCTCTTGCCCATCAGTCTTTGCCCAAGAGAGCCAGGCAGTACAGGGAAGCTCTGCAGCATGTGCACTCATGTACCAAAGGGATAAGACTCTTGGGTATTTGGTGGCCCATTTAACATTTCTGTCTGAATACTTTCCAATGGATCAACATGACTTTTACCAAGCAACAGGAATTGACAAAACTCTGAACGCGTTAATTTTGCTGATTCTTGAGAGATATAACCTTTCTGACAAATGTCTTCAAAAACCCCTAACAGTGAAAAGACATCTGCTCATTAGACTGGAAGGAAGCAAGAACATTCTTACTTGCTAATCAAAATGTCTGAAAAATCTGAAGACATGTGGAAGATAAAAGACTGATCTGACTGCTGAGCCCCCGTTATCCTGTAAGAGCCCTGGTATACAACATAAAGCTTCTCTGAAACTGGTTGTGCTGCATTTTTGGTTCTCATTTGTGCCTTTTAGGGTGTAGCCACACGCCAAAAGAGACTAGCACGAGGAACATGCTGCAGGCAGGGATGCCCCAGTACCAGGGCAGCTTGTTGTTCCTGGCTCAGCCCTTGGGCAAGAGTCACCCACACTCTGTCCCTGCCACATCAGCACAATATTCATAGGGCTTTAACCTCTGGAATTCACACACTGAAACTAAACCACACACAAATACGCTGTAAAAGAAGCACTCCAGCCTCAAGATACAGGAGAAAGTCCCCAGTTCCAACAGACTTCAACCATGTCCTTCCAGAGCCTGTTGCCTGATTTTCTGCCTCCAAAACAAAGCCACTTAAAGGTCTAGGTTAATAAAGCACTTGAAGCTATGCCTTCATTTCATTGCCCTTTCTAATCAAATAGTTGCTCAAGCCATTCCTCAGGAAAGAAATCTTAAAAGGGCAAGAGAGGCCCTCTCCCTTCTGAGCAGCTGCTCAGATCAGCTCAGCTGGTCAGAGCATAGTGCTAATATACACCAAAGTTGGGGTGTTGATCCCTGTACAGACCATTCTCTTAAGACTTGGACTTGATGATCCTTGTGGGTCCCTTCCAACTCAGAACATTCTGTGATTCTGTGATAGGGTGAAAATTGAGCTGTCGGGGAAGAAGACCAGCCTGGCTGAACAGAGAGCTTTGACTGGAACTCAGGAAAAAAAGAGAGTTTATGAACTTTTGCAGAAGGGGCAGGAAAGTCTGGAGGACTACAGGGATGTCATGAGGTTATGCAGGGAGAAAATCAGAAAGGCCAAAGCTCAACTAAAACTTAATTTGGCCAGCGCCATAAAAGAAAAAGGAAAATGTTTCTACAAATACATTAGCAACCAAAGGAGAGCCACAGGGAATCTTCAGCCTTTATTGGATGTGGAGGGAAACACAGTAGCAGAGGATGAAGAAAAGACTAAAGTACTTCATGTCTTCTTTGCTTCAGCCTTGGGTAGTAAGACCAGTTTTCTCCAGGGACCCAGCCCCCTGAGCTAGAAGACAGGGATGGGGAGCAGAATGAAGCCTCCATAATCCAAGGGGAAATGGTCAGTGACCTATTATACTACTTAGACACACACAAGTCTGTGGGGCTGGATGGGATCCATCCAAGGGTACTGAGGGAGATGGTGGAAGTGCTCACTGAGCCACTTTCCATCATATACCAGCAGTTCTGGCTAACTGGAGAGGTCCCAGCTGACTGGAGGTCAGCAAATATGACATCCATCTCCAAGAAGTGCTGCAAAGAGGATCTGGGTAACCACACACCTGTCAGTCTGAACTCGATGCCAGGAAAGTTCATGAAGCAGCTCTTCTTGAGTGCAATCGCATGGCACATACAGGATAACTGGGGAATCAGGCCCAGCCAGCATGGATTTAGAAAAGGCAGGTTCTGCTTGACCAATCCTTCTGTGAACAGGGTGACCCCCTTAGTTAATGAGGGAAAAGCTGTGGTACTGTCTACACAGACATCAGTAGAGCCTCTGACACTGCTTCCCAACAGCATTTTCCTGGAAAAACTGGCTGTTCATGGCTTGGATGGGTGTACTCTTGGCTGGGTATAAAGCTGGCTGGATGACTGGGCTCTGGGAGTGGTGGTGAATGGAGATAATCCAGCTGGTGGCTGGATGTTCCCCACAGCTCAGTGTTGAGGCCAGTCCTTTTTGAAATCTTTATTGATGATCTGGGTGAGGGGCTCAGTGTACTTCTGCTTTACCTAAACTTAAGACCCACATTGGTTACATAGACTGCTGAATGAGAATAACATTAAAATAATCAGCATCATCAGGTATCAAAAAATGAATTACCAGTTAAGGCACTAGCAACACAAATCCAGAATAAGACATGACAGATGCACTTAATAAACAGTTACTGACAGATAATTCCACATAAAGGAATTACTCTTCCTCCTCCTAAGTATTTTTGTCATTCGGATGTAATCTAGATGGATGCATGTAGTTCCTATAGGGTAAGAAAAAAGTTTAAGACAAAAAGGATATTACTGACAATTGTTTGACTCACCGATTTCATAAAAACTAGAGCCAGGAAAGAACAAAATAATTTGACCATACACTGGATGACGTCTTCAGAATAGCTTGCCACAAATACTTCTCATTCCCTAAACAACCTTTTAAAGTAATTTATTTCTGTCATTTTATTTCTAAATTAAAGAAGAGCTCTTCTTTTTGTAAACAGAAATGTGCGCAGATGATGATAATGATGATAATGATGAAGATGATAATAATACAAAAAGGCCAGCATTCCTCTCCCACACCATTTGCCCCCAGAGCCACAACACAGCCAGACAGCTGCTGCTGCTTTCAAATCATCAGGAGGGGAGCTTCAGGGAACAAGGGCTCCCAGCTGATGATGCCATTAACTTGGGACAGGACAAGATGTACCAAAAAACACCAGGTTCCTGGAGAGGAAGCTAAATGAAAATAACTTCTTAAGAGCACCGTCTTTTCCTAATTTCTTGCAAGTCCAACATCCACCCAACCTCAATGGAGTTAGCAATTTTTCTAGTTGTCAAGGTCTGCTCTGCTTCTTCCCCCAGATGCCATCATATGAGAGGATGTCACCCAACCCACGTAGCACAGGAATTCCAGCAAATAACTCAGTTTGATCCACTACTCCCTGTTCCTGGCCATGGGTGAGATTACGGTTCTCAAGTATCCAGCACTCCTGGATGCTTCAAGAAGTGGCCTCAGTCCAAAAGCCAGATTCATGATTATGTTCTGGATACGTAAAGCCCCAGAGTATATCCAAAACAGATTTTGTGATGTCAGTACACAAGTAATAGTCTTATATTCAACAACTCTGCTCCTTACCCAAAGTAAGTGCAAGATTTTTTGCGTATATGTAAAGGCACAGGTGTTCTAGCAGTAAGAGAGGCTAAGTATGACACTACTCCTCTTAAACTGTATGATGATAGTCCTCTTCCTTTTAAACCTACTCTTTAAAGGAAACTATAGACTATAACCATTTTTTTTTCATTGAAAGATTGCTGGTCCTGAGTTCCAGAAATAACACAGACCTCCAACGATGCTAACTAGTCAAGAAGGACTCTCCTGCCCCACATGCTTTCCACCTGAGCTTATCAACCATGGAGTCTGGCAATGTTGTCCAGATACCACAATACACTCATTACCTGGCTTGTTTGATTCTCGCCTACGAGAGCATTTAAGATGTTAATACATTGCCCATCTTTGTTGGCTGGTGTATACCTGAGATGTTATGTACACAGACGGACCGTTCTGTGTCATTGACAGAAAAGGAATGACTCTAAGTCTAAAGCAAGCTCTACCTCACCTGTGGGATTAATCACATAAAAACCAGCAAAAAAGTAAAAAAGCTCCTCCAAAACAAACTGCGTTAGAGTCAATGCTTTAAGCACTAAAAAAAGAACTTCCCTAGAAAAGTTTCTCTCGCAAGTACAACATACCGGAGATGGTTTTTTTCCCCTACTCTGTCATTGAGTTCTATCTTGCATGGGCCTATTCAGAGTACAACAAATCATTAACAATTTTTAATGGCTCACAGATGCAAATCAGACAGATTTCTACATAATTAATTCCTTTTATTACAACAGCATCATAGAAACTGATCAAGAAATGTTTAATTTCATTTTTTTACTCACATGATTTTCTGGAATAAGACTGCAAGATCCAGCAGGACCCTCCAGAGAAATCTTCCATGCTCACAGTCTCCTAACTAATAACTTCACGATCATTCTGAAGTATTGTCTTATTTTGATGTGTGTAACAGGTCATCTTTTGAAACAAGCTAACCAACAAACTGCCCTGTACTTCAGTGCCACAACACGTTATGCACATCTGTGGCAATTCAAACTCAAATGAGCCACTCCATTAAATTTATTTGGAGGTTCTGATCTCAGTCTGCTCCTCCTCTGCAAGCAGTTCAGTCTCTTCTCCCACCTCTAAGAGACTAAAAAATAGTAAAGTAGGCTTTTTCTATGGCTAGATCTGAATTAAAAATCAGCTGCTCAGATACAGTTCTAAAGATACAGTTCTAAAAACAGAGGCAACTAGATAGAATATTCTTCCCCAAATCAGCAGTGAAAGAATTTTTCTTCAAGGTTGGGAAACTACAGTGGAAATAACATACCTTCTGTCCTTATCAGACACCTTTTCAGTTTGGGTTAAGGAAAAGATGATGAACATTACAGGTTTAACTATCATCCTGAAACTTTGACAATGGAGTATATTTTTCTACTCCCCTGGTATATCAGAGTGAGGATGCAAACTGACAACTTCCCTGAGCAAGTCCTTGTTCTGTAAACACAGCAGTTACTGAAAAGCCGTAACGTACAAACAATACAGGAAATAATTTTACATGGGAGGGAAAGGCACACAGCTTTACTAAAAAAAAAAAAAGCAAAAGAAAACCCCAACAAAAACCGACAGGCTTTTATTTTTTCTTTAAATATAAGGCAAACAAATTTATCTTTAAATCTGAACAGGAAGAGTACCTGAACTCCATCATCAGATGTTATACCTTAACAAATACAAATTCAAGCAATGGACTATAGCACAGAATTTACCAAGCCATGAAAAAGAAAAGTAAGCTAGAATTTAATATAAACTGGATGTGCATATATGTAGCACTATCCAATGGCTTTTCATATTGCAAAATATTATTTGCAAAATTTTTACCTAAACTAGCATGATAAAAATGACCTCTCAAAAGTTACAGCTGTTTTATCCCTGCTCACCATTAAATATGCATTAAATTTAAGCCAACTATTCTTAAAGACCGACCACCTTTGAAACTGTTCATCAGTCTACATACGTTTCAAACTTGAATGTTCAGCTGAGTTCCTGATAAGTTAAAACATTTTGCTACGACATATACATTCGCACCTAGGCTTTACTAATCCAGAGCTGATAGGCAACTAGTCTATTCATTTTAATTGTACAAAAATACAAGCTTTAGTTATGGCAAAGAGCAAGGCAACCAAGCAGGAAACTACCCCCTCTCTTCCACCTCCACCAGACAGCTGCTCCTGGGCACAGACACTGCTGGCAGGTCACAGCAGGCAATTATCCCCACTCACGTTTTCTCCTCAGAACCATAGCACGAGAGGCAAGACTAGGAAGGGCCAGTTTTCCCCACAATCTGTACATGGGAGATGGGCATTTGGAAACTCTCCATGTCCCTCTGTCTTAATGTCACCATAGAAACCAGGGGCGAGCCAAGCCAGCAGCTTCCCCACCTGAGAGGCAAAGACAATTTTCTTCGGCCCACGGAAGGGATGCTCACGTATGGGATGCTCACTGCTTCAGGGTCTTCAGCACCTCCTGGGCTTCATATGTGACAAACAGATGTCACAGTTATTTAGTGCCAGAAGACAGTGCAAAGAACAGAACGTTTTAAGTGCAGTGGATGGCAAATGCCTACTGTGAACAGGATGGATGCAAAAAAGTAATGCCCTACCCCAGAGGAGCACTGTAGGAAGGATGTTCAATGAACCACCAGAAGCAGCTTTCAGTACAAATTGAAGAAACATTACGACATATTTGAAACTGGAAAAAAAACCCCAACAAATTAATTGCAGGCAGTTTAAGGAATGGGTATTGGATTAATGAAAAAAAGAATGCCTGGATTACAGCAGTATTTGCAAAAGAGCTGGACAATCACTTTGTGCACTGCTTACCTGTAATTTCAGGTGAGAGCCCTCTAACTGCAAAACATATCTGTCCTTTATTCTATAGAATTATTCTGTCTCTCACTCCCTTCTCCCCCTCTCTCTGACCATAGCAAAGAAAATTCCAAAAGCATTAAAGAAAAACATTAAAAATTACCAAGAACATCCAAATAATTATTCCTTCAAGCATAACATGCGTATTCATAGAATATAGTAGAAGGTTAATGTTTTCTACGTGGAGTTTAGTTTAGACGTATTTTTTACTAGGAACTTTCAAATGTTCAGTCAAAACATTAGCTGAAAGCTTCTGCTAACTAAAAACTATTATTTTAGATAATGAAAGAGAAACACAATTTTAAAACCCACTTTATATCCACTGGGTATATACTACTACATCCAGAAAAGTGTGCTTAAGTTTGTAAAATGAAAAACGCAAAAGAGAGAAGATGTGAACATGAGAAGCAGCAACATAATCCAAATTCAGCCTCTCTCGAAGGTACTACAAATATCAAGACCCCAGCTATGAGACCAGAGGTCCTGCATACAGCCATGAGGTAAATAAGGAAGCACCAGGCTCATGAAGAGATACACAAAATAAGGAACTGAAATAGAAGCATATTTTAGACCTCGACTTATTCTTTTTAAGGTCCTTGCCAGGAGAAGGACCTGTGGTTGGTCAAAGGAAAAGCCACAAGCAAACAAGGAGATGGCATCACACCAGGCAAGAACCTGGGAGTCAAAGAGTGGTATTTGTGATAGCAATGGATCAAAACAGACGTCTGAAATGAAAGATGTACTGTCTCAAGTCACTATGAATTCTGCAATTAAAAATTAAATCCTGCTCAAGGAATCCAACTCTGAAGGATTTGCTATTTCTGTGCCTACAGATACACTCTCTTTATGAGATTTCAAACTCTTATGAGACCTGGATACATTAATTGTATGACCATGCTGGCAATAAATGGTAATTTTGTTCATCAGAAAACTGCAGAAATGTCAAGACTCTGTGGATCATACATGGCTCACCAAAAGCTCTACTTAACAAAGAATTTCACACTGACCAAATTTTAAAAGTGTTTTATTGAAAAAAGAAAATTAAAGGAGACAGAGAAACCAAAAACATACGTGTAGACTAATTACAAGCATGACTTAAAAATACACAAGAACAAACTGGGTGCTGTGTTCAATAGCGCTTATTTTAATAAAATCAGTTAGACTACTTATAATCAGTGCTTATTATGGCAAGCTAGACATGTTAATTACAAGAATAATATCCAGTGTTCTGTTTAGCTGTTGATAAATGTAATCATTCATATTTCTCTGTGGACTTTTTGCTCCCATTATGCCTATCTGTATAGCAAAGCCAAATCTTTACACAAGCACATACTAGCTCTGCAAAGTATTTAAAAACTTAAAACATGGATAACAGTGTTATGCAGTGCTCTGCAACAACCAGTGTCGAGCTTTATTTCTATGAAATTCAAGGATTAGTATCCCTGATTATCAATATTGTTCTCAATGTAAGGGGTTATAATTATTGTTATATTTAGGACTTTTATTATTGGATTACAACGAACACATTGTTCAACTACAGCTGTGGCCTTTGCACATGAGAAATGCTGAAGTGGGCTGAAAAGTTTGTGCAGCTGATAATGGCAGCAGAAATCTCTTTTACAGTGGAAGGGAGAGGAGCCAAACAACCCACAGCATCATTAAATATCAGGAATCCCTCAAGTGGAGCAAAATCAAAGGAACACATTCACTTACTCCTGATAAACACAACATCCAACTGCAGGGGCCTCGGGCAGCCCCAACGGGGACGGGATGAGAAAGTCTGCATTCACTTCCATAGTAAAATGTATAAAATGACAGATTTTTAAGTTCAGTGTTAGAAGTTCAGCCCAATCAGAGAGGGATCTTGAGATAAACTGGAAATATCTGAACCAAACCCAGAACTTCTCCAAAAAGTTGTCCAAGCATTATAAAGATTGTAAGACTATAAACACTGAATGAAATACTCCCCTAAAATTTCAAAGAGGAAATGCCATTATTGTGTTAATTTTTTACCTACTTAAGTCTACGCCCTTACGGTTTTTGGAACAGCTTTGACGACAGGAATGTACAATCAAAGCTTTGCAAAAAGCAAGAGGCAAAAGTGACATCGGCACTTTATGTGTAATAATATATTTTTATGATCCAGGCTTATGACTTTTAAGAATCCAGCCAGTCTAGTCTTATACAGGGTCCCATAATGCTAGAGACTGAACAACGTAACACACAAGGAGACATGGCCCTGACCCAAGAAGCTCGATAAACTTCTCTTTTCCCAAGAAATTCACGCAGGCTAGCTAATAAAGGCAAATCCCTCAACAGCTACTTTTATTTCTACTCTGTTTCACTTTGCAGTTTTCATACTCTCACAATCATTCTCCTCATTCTTCACATGTACTGTAGTTTGCAAAGTACCTCAGGAAAGGGAAATCTCCTTGGGTCCAATCAATGTTTAACTTCTTCCTCAGAGTACCACGTTTCTGCTCCAATTATCACAAGTAAACTAGAATACATTGCAACTATCTTAGCACATAGGCATTTTTCAACCACCATTATAAAATTAGGGATCTAAATACCATTAACTAACATCTATTTGATTTGTGTTTCATTAAATGTTAAAATTTCAAATGCTACCATTTTTCTCCTCTAAAATGATTCCTTGTACAACAGCTGTCTGCATCACTACCACTGTAGGGATTTGACGGTTCCTAAAAATTTGCTACCACACATTAAACTATAAGGAGTAACTTTACTACTAATTGGATCCCCATACAATACAAAGCAACATATGAATGAGCACAACAAAAAGCTTTTCTCAGCAGTGTCCTTCTGACTTTAAAGTTTCGGGAGGTTTCTTTGTACCGGAGCAAAGCAACTTTAAAAGATTAAAACACAGCTTACCCCCAAACACACAATATTCTGGTAGCAGCACACGAAGAGGCTACACCACCGGTTTACACAGGAGAAACAACTGCCCGTCTCATAAAAGCATGTGGCTTTATCACTTCTCCAACACATCTCTCTAGCAAGCACTGAGCACTAAGGGCATTAATGAAGTGAGTACCACCAGGCTCAAGCACACCACCAAAACAACAGTGCCAGAGCTGGAAAGGACCAAAGCAACCCAGCCCTCCATCTGTCCCAGCCCTGGGCTACAGCTGCACATCTCTAAGCACAACTGCACTAATGTGCAGCACCTGCCCCCAAGCAATTTTGCACCACGCAACAACAAACTATTCCCCAATATTACTGTAAGCATTGAAATGCAACCACCATACTCCCTAAGGATGGCAGGCTTCGTCTAAATAGGTGTGGTATTGGCTTTGACAACAGTTTAGAAGGGGCTAAGTCTGAAACATTCCCTCAGGACTTAAGATATGAAAGTCTTAATTTTCCATAGCTTTTCACTGTCTCCCATGATTACTTGCAGCTGTGCTTCACACCATACAACTATAGAAAGTGCAAAGCCATCAAATGTGCAAGCGTACAGCAGGCAGGACAGGAGGGGAAGTTTCTTCAAACTCTGAGTGAACTCCCTCCCATTCATTTTTCCTTCTCGCAACGCCCATGCAATTCCCAGGCTTGAAGCTCTTTAGAAGGAGTCCGCACAACTCAGCACAGTGTGAGACTTGGGATAGTTTTAGAGTTGTGGGCAGAAAAAGCTGTGCATCCCCCTGCACACGACAAAGAAACATCTGTAACTCAAAACCACTGGTCAAATACTTCGATATGTGTAGGAGTGTCTTAAAGAAGAAAGGGAAAGCTATACTTCTAATATTCATCACTTCACATATGATGCCTAAGTAACCATCCCACACCTCTGCAAAATAAAAATGAATCATGTATTAAAGGGAAAAAATGACTATAATATGTTAGACCGTCAGAAGATGTTTATGCAAGCCAAGCACACCCCTGGCATCAGCCAAGTAAGTAAATAAGTACTGGTCGTTTTTTCAAATGCCTTCCCATGTTTGCACTTTTACAGCGTGCTCTGGAGCAGCCACATTAAACACACTGTTGTTGTTACACGAAGGGCCCTCCTCTTCTTCCTCCCTCACATGGACTAATATATGATATTATGCAAAATAGTCAAATAACCCCTCCACAGTCTTTTTTATAGTTTTTCACCATGAAAACCAGCTTTGTTGCCAAGAATTTATTATGCCAGAAGGCATCCTTTTGGCACAAGCTGGAACACTGTGTCCCCGAAAAAATAATACAACAGTTGTTAAAGTTTACCTCTGTACTTTACACTGTCTCCCACCCACTGGAGAAATCTGCTAATGGTTCAAATAAGGCTTCAAGATTTAATTGGTGATGTCCTCACAGAGGGTCTGCGGTTTTGATACAGCCCAGCAGCATGGTTAAAAGCAAGGCAATTCATTTTGCAAGGGGAGCAATTCTGTAGTTTTGCTACACTTACATTGAACCTCTCTCTGGAGCAACAGGGGACCAAGATGCTAGGCTTGGTTGGGAGTGCTTATACAATGACTTCATCCATGCTTCAAATTACTCTTCCTCTCCTTATATTTGATTTTCCTTCTATGACCATCAAAATCATCCGGCGTTCATTGGCTCTATCTGCCTCCTCTAAGGAAGGATTTCAGAATTAGGAGAGAACCCTAATGGCATCATCCATAATTGGACAGAATACGTTCAAATTACTTTACAAACAGTCCTGTAAGTACAGCATTATTACATTCTGACATGCACAGATCCAGACTGTGTTAAGAAGTAAAAACATTCTGTGTTTAAGCTTCTTGGCTAACACAATCTGCTTCCAACTATATCCAAAGCAGAGAGCTTTACATAAGAGAACATGCAAGGATAACTTTACATGCCTGCTCTTCCCCACTCTTCCTCTCGCTCACCAAAAGTGAAGAATAC
The DNA here is from genome assembly GCA_013397865.1 of Struthidea cinerea. NCBI lineage: Eukaryota > Metazoa > Chordata > Aves > Passeriformes > Corcoracidae > Struthidea > Struthidea cinerea. Next base: position 871,210 of record VZTI01004654.1, on the reverse strand, counting down.
ATTCCATCATGTAAAATCTACAACATGGTCTGCAAGCTTGTAAAGTGGAAGTGCAAATAACTGGATCATGGTAAAATGTATCTGTTGGGTTTTTATTTTCTTTAGCAATATACTTTTCAAAGTAATGTTTTGCCTAAGCTGTAAATACATAAAAATAAATTCAAAAAAAAATCTGTTGAAGTGACAAGCTAAACCACACTTTAGTTAGTCTCATTTTGCATAATCACTTGCTTGTACAATTTATCCATATGAGCAAAAAGCAGTAACTAGGAATTAGGCCCTTCAAAGACTGAATTAATCTACAGTGACATATTAGTCTCTTTCAAGTCTTGTCAATATTATATCCCCAGGAAAGAAAAATGAACATTCACATGGAAAGTAATGTGTGCACACACAAAAATAATAACAATTTATTTTTAACTATTAACTGCATAGCACTAAATGAATGGTATGAAACCCATCCCTAAACTTCTTTCCCAAAGACAAGATTAGGTACTTCATTGAATATTAATATTACACACTAAATACATTTGTGCAAAATGCTGCCATTTAGTGTTACTAACATTTCATAATGCACATGTATACACACGCATTTACTTCACCAATTCAGAGGCCCAATGCTGGAAAATCCAAAGAATAACCTGAAATCCCCACACTTTCCACTCTTGCAGGCAACACCAACAACCATCTGTGGGGAGGCGGAAGATGCACACCACACAGCCTCCCCCAAGCAATTCATATAGAAAGAGATCAGGAACATCACAGAAAACATTCTGCCACTGAGAGCTCTACTTGTACAGAGCCCTCCAGTAGGCAGCACAAGGTACAGTGATGTTCTCCTGCATTTCCCTTAGCTGTACTGACAAACAGCCTTGCCCCAAGGCATGTGGAAGGCATGGCAAACAACCAAAGTTGAGGTTCAACTGCAGCTCTAGTTTATTGATGCCACAGCTTATCAGATAAAAGGGGAAAAAAAAAAAAAGGAGGTGAAATTTTACCACTGACATAATTTTGAGGTTGGGTTTCCTTTCTGTGATCTTCATCCTTTATTCTGCAATAACCCTGGCTGGTAGAGCTAAACACTTGTATCAATCAGCATGGGACAAAATGCACCAATTATGGATATTCCTGCCCATTTCCACAAGACATCAGCAGGATGTTTATACTAAGTGCTGTTTAGCATTTCTCGTGCTAGCTGGATATAGCCAAATGTAGTATAGTTCTTGGTCTTGCTCCATTATCTCCTACCCATTTAAGCACTATTTATATTGAAAAGCATTAAGATATCAGTATAAAAATCCTAGGTATTTCATCAGCACCTCGTCCATACCTTATCAAAAGCCACAAAAAAAAAAAAAAATCAAAAACAAAACCAAAAAAGGTGAAAGAAAATACGTGAATTTTCACTCTGCTGAGTTTAACAGGACTTGTTATATGCATTAATTTTTCTACTGTATGAGACATTCAGTTTTCCATATTTATTCTTTAAAACATACATGAAACGAAAGGTTGGATAGATATAATTGGATAATTTCAAGTACTTGTAAAACCTGAATGAATTAATAATTACTATTCTGATACTAGTTCTGGCTGACTTTGCATGCCTTCCTCCTTGTTGCTAATGGCTGAAAGAAATGACTGTCCCTGTTACCTGCCACAAATTCCTTTGGGCTCACTAAAAAATAACATTCTGAGTGAGACTTAAGAATGGGGTTTTTTTTAAAAAACAGAGGACGTCTTTATTTCCAAGTATGAAACACATAGTTTGTGTTTCTCTAAGGTATGAGACACAAAATTCCACCACCATTTCCAAATCCCAGTCATGTATCTCAGCTGCATTCTGATCTTGCACTGCATCAAATGCATCCTAGTGCGTTTTACTGCATCCTCCCATTAAGAAACAGTAATACCTTAAAACTTCTAGCTCTTTTAGAATGTCTTTCCTAACCTGAACTATTTCAGAAATAACAGGGCCTTTAATAATATAGCATGCATGAAGTTAAGCTCTGGTAGAGAGGAAATGACAATACTAATGCCTATACAGATAAGGTGCAATTCTCCTCATGACAGAAGTTCTGCTCTGATGAAGTTCCCTTCACAGCTGGTTCTCTGCATAACAGCCAGTTTCAAAACAGTAATAGATAGACAAGTAGAAAATTGAAAGAATACCTGAAGCTTTATATTAATAGCTTACTATGAAAATTTCAACAAGTTATTGGTATAGTTTTGAAAAGAAAAATATAGGACATGCAGATTTTTGGGACAGTCCTTTTTAACAAGCAAATGAACCCCTAATTTTAGGGTGAAAACTATAGGCAGAAGGAGACTCTGGGGACTTTCAACTGGAGTGGTTTTGAAACGCACTGCTCCATCACCTCAGGCAGCCTTTCCTGCAGCCAATTAACAGGACTCACCCCTGAAGACCCCTGCCTTCTAGACAGTTGTCCTGTTTTCAGCTGAAACTGCAGCATTTTCATGTGCAGCCCACTGCCACAAAACAAGTACTATGGTCTCTATACAGCAACAAGAAATGAGTTGGCAACACCTGAGCACCAGTGATGCAATCCTTAATAAATAAAAATATAACACTCCTTTAAATATCCTGCCACAATATTGTGCTCATAAGACTGTGGCCAACTTGCAGTTGCCATCAGATAAGAAAATCTTAAGCACACACAAGATTTTTGCAAGAACCCTAAGCGCCATCTGCAGCAGATGAGTACAGAGAGCCTGTTAGGATTCTTATTTGGAGAACCCATCTTAACACCAAGCTAGAGGCTGCATAAAGACCAGGTAAGCTCTACCTATATCAGCATCACTCTCATTTATTCCTTTCCCAGCACCACCACCAGCAAAAATTCTCAGCACATCTGTTACTCTCCCAGCCCAACCTCTCTTCTTTATCTCCTCCCTGTAATCTTTGCACCTAAATAGGAATGGGAAAAACATTTTATCCAAGCATCCATTTTTCATCCTTCTTTCTCCCTGCATAGCTCCAAGGTCAGCATCTCCTGCAGCATGCAGCTTTCTTAAGTGGCAGGAGCTGCACAGCAGACTGACAACAGCCTCAAAGATTTAGCTGCTGCATGTGAGCTGCTGCTGACATCAGCAAAGCCACCCAGAAGGACCCAGTTACCAGTTTCACCTCACTGATGTTACTTGGAAAATCTGTGACTAGCAATAGAGGTATCAAAGACATCTTCTGGATTCCAAGCTGGCAATGTTGTGGTGCGCTAGAACCAGAAAGAAAATTGTGTTTGTTCTACACAAAAATTCAAACTGTGAGCAGCCTGTAGGGATCCTCCCTCCTTGTCAGGAGAACTGCACCTCCACCATTTGCTGTCTTTGGCAGGCAGAGTAGTTCTTTGACCTCCAAGCATTCAACAGGAGATGCTGTTAATGAAATAATCTTAACCCACGTTGTTCAGGTAGGGGGCAAGTCACTAACATGTCTCACAAAGTCTGAGCACCACATTACTGCTGGGACCATCTTCCCTGACACAAGTTGACACTTCAGTCATATGTTAAGCTCTGAAGCATCTGTTCCATAATAAACTGTTACACGCTTGCCAAGAACCTAAGCACTGTGTTTTTGGATGAGTATTACTAAGTTGCAAGCCATAATTTAATACTCATCTGACATTGATGGTGACCCAACATTTAATGGAGCTTAATGCTCTTCTGATGCCACTGATTAAATTATTGCTCAGTAGTCCAGTTTCATAATCTACAATTTGCAAGGAAGCAAGACAGATATACAGGCACTGTCTCCTCTCACATCAGCGAATCAGTTTACTGGCAGGGAAAGGTTCCCTAATTGAAGTTAAAGGTAAGTACACTATAGTGCATCATTCGTCAGTATAGAACTCTGTTCACATGCCTTAAGCCAATTATATTATTATGAAAAAGCGAAGCATGAAGTATTCCCAAGCACAAGGGGAAAATATGGGTAAAAGCCTTGACCCAGCATGTGCAATGACTTCATAACGTCCTGAGCACTGTCCAGGAAACTCATTCCTCTGGCCAACAGGAGTTTCTATTCATTTTCTCCCCACTAGGTTGTTTAACAGTTTGGTCACCGCTTAGGCACAGCTGTGCAAACAATCTTTCAATGTTTGGCCTGATGCTATTGGATTCCATCCCAAAATGTCTCTCCTCGTCTTTCTGTGCACAGGATGAGGAAGCCTAGTTTGGACATGGAGGATTAGAGGCTTTCACAGCCCAACTTAAATCATTAGATCCTAAAATTTTTGAGTTTTGAAAGAATTTTACCAAGTACATTAGCAAGCTTAAATGTATATCTAAGCTGGTAGCAATTGTACTTTCTAAATCCTCTCAAAGTCTATTCCCATCTTGAGGAAAAAACACACTCTGTGAATGTCTAAGCATTTTAAAACAATTAAAAGCAATTAAACAAAAGCAATGAGAAAGCAATGTGTGTAAAATGCCTTGGATGAGAACAAATAGAAAAAGTTTATGAGGGTACAGGCATAAAAAACAACAAATGCTTTTTTTAGCTTCCCAGAAAGTAAACCTTTCATCCCAGATAAAACAGAGGTCCTCTGCCAGTACACAAGTAGTTTTACAGGACTATTCATTATTACATTATTTTCACAGCTACTGGCAACCCAGAAGCATACCACCCTCAATAAAGTAACTAAGGAACAACTAAGTGCAAATTGAATGTCAGATGCTAGCACAAATACAGTATTAAAGCTGCAGAAATAAAAAAGTCAAAATCAGAAAATCCCCAGAGTAAGCTTCTCAAGGTGTAGGTACCACAGCTACACTGCAGTTCTCATATATGGGCCTCATTTCTGAGACCATCCATGATTTTAACTTCAAGACTGTGAATACTCCTACTGAAACCAGAGCAGATCACACTAACATTTTACAAAAGTGTGAGCTTGCACATCTTCTTAGGTGATGCAGCTTTAGTTCTAGCAGAAAGTTGTGGAGCTACTCATGTCTTAATAATTTAATTGATATTACTGAAGGAATATATAGATCAGACTAAGTATGTCCTTTACAGTCTCTCTCAGAAAATAATGTCATTACCTTAAAATATTTTGAAAATATCAAAAGCGTCACCATTTGGAGATATTTTTAAAAAGCTTTCCCATTAAACACACATTACTAGACAGTGTTAATTTTTAGAATATATTCCAAAAACAATTCTGATACAGTTTTATATAACCATAAGGCCTATTGACTTCTTCTTTCATTTTAGCTTTAATACTGGCAAAATAACTCAATTCTAACTTTTTATTAGTTTAGTCTTCAAGAATTTTCCATGCTATAGAATGGAAAAATAGAATGTATTAGAATAGATGTTAGAATAGAATACATATAGAATGTATTAGAAAACAAAATCTGCAAGTGTTTTGAACATTAGCAGCTGATAATCAAATGTCAAGGATTTAATCTCTTCAGAGAATCTCAAATCCTACCATACTGTCTACAGGAAGAAGCTCTCCAGCCCACAGCTGTACTGAAATCTCAAGAATCAGGGTCCCAGATGTCTCCTTGTGAGGTGCTTGTAACATCTCATGGTTTCTGACACCTTCAGATGCTTTGCCAAGGATAAATGTAATTTTAGGATTCTAAAAGCTGTGCAGTACATACAATCCTTCTTCCCTTTTGCAAAGAAATGTTTTCTCTGTTGTCAAGCCCACAAAAGTATATTTAGTTCTACTAATAACTGGCCTTTTTATGTTTGCATCTTACTTTCCAATGTCACTATCCCCACTTCTTACCACCAAGGTTGCACTTCAGCCAGACCTCCAAAGAGGTTGTATTTCCTATCACTGTATCAAGGAAGCTAAGCTCCAGAGAGGAGGTAATTTTCTTCTGCAAACCCAGTCCTCATGACTCAGCATCCTCTAAATGCCAACAGAAAAATATACCCCCATTGGCATGCAGGAAAAACATAACAAGAGGTTCTTTTTCATGGTCAGGTTTCACAGGAAACTTTACCATTCAGCATTTATAAGAAAAAGTGTATGTTTTTCCTGCATCTCAGCTCTTCCCAAGACCTTTGACTGTGGCAGTCATCACCTGCAGTCCACTCAATGTCTTTCTCCATGGGTGGCTGAGGCAAAGAGAAAATAGAATGTCTCAGCCCAGTCCCAACTCATCAGTGCAAGCAGGAACACCCACGAGAGTCACGTCTCTCTCATTCCCAAATTCCCTGTACAAACCCACTGCTCTTCCTCCCCTGTCCCTGCCTTGCAGTGTGGATACCTTGAGTCCCCCCACTCTATCTGGGGAAGACTTTGGTGTGACCATGGCCTGTCCCTACCCAAATCCCACCTGACCTCTGCCCAGAGCTCCCCTATGCTGTACAGCCACCCACTCCCCTTGGAACCAGGCGAGAAGCTGTAGGGAGCCACAGCCCCATCTTCTCACTTTCGCTCAGCGTTTCAGCCTGCCTCCTCCACTGCCCTTGGGATGGGATGCCATGGGATGCCCTGACATGCACCGCTAGGTACAGAGCTGGCTGCATGCTCCTGGAAAGCACAGCTGGCAGAAGTCATCACAGCAGCATAAATTCATTGTGAAGACGTCTCCTGACACAGCTTGGGACAGGTCTTGGCTATTTAGAAGAGTAAAGGGAAGGATGGGTTGATTAGCAAAGTTTCACTGGTATTTTCCATGGCTTTCCCTTCAGAGTTCCCCGGAACATACTATTAAAAATGGATGCTTGTTTTTACCTTTCACATATTCTGTACTTCTAGAACATAAGTAGTTACATGAAAAGTATTTTGATTAACTGGTGATTTTGTGCAAAGGAATAGATCTCAATTTAAGAAACAGGTCCTATAATTATGGACCCCTGAAAGAATTAGCCATTTTATTTCACTGGAACCTTTTGAATATCAAGCTGAAAACATTACAAAAGTCTGTGCTTCAGTATTTTGAGGATTTCTGAGGCTTATAAATTTTCCTTTAATCTATAATTAAGAGAGCTCCATTTTAAACTTAGTCAGAAGTCTATTCCAAATAGCTTTTCTAAGAGCTAACTAGTACTAGGGAATAGAAAAGCAATTCAATGAATGCATCACCGCTACAGAAAACTGCTGTATCACACGTTTATTTCATTAAATAGCAGACCTTTAGAAGATGAGAAATCAGCAGTTTCAATCATGACTAAAAGTTCCACCTTTGCACCACACACTAGAAATGCCCAAACATATAGAGGCAGTAAGAGGGGATCTTCCAGGCTTCTATATGACAGGTAGAATTATTATGCTACTATTTCAGGAGCTTAAAAACAATATTTAAGGGAGAAGAAAATATAGTTTCCTCAGGGTATTAATCTCAATGATTGAAATTGCTGCATCCCAAGTAAAATTGCTAAAGTACAGTTTTTTCACTTAATTACAATTTTTTTTAAAGCATTCCACTAGTGACTATTGTAACAAGAAAAGACATGGTGATTAAACGTTTCATGTCCTTTAATAGCTAATCTGAAGTGCTAATGAGTGTTCAAAACATAACAGAACTGTCAGTTGTTACAGAGCTTCTCACTACACAGTGGAGTGATGAATGAACTTGACTCTTTCACTTTGCTTGAGTCAGATTCAGAACATTGCAGACGTGGTGGCTTAAGCACTGGTGATACAGAGGGACTCCTTCCACTGTCTTCCACCTGTTTTACCAGGTATCTTGGCTCATGCCTACCCACTGAGAAGGCTCTCACTTCCCCCTGCTCCACACAGTCCGAGGGCAGTCACCAATTCCAGAACCTAACTCTACTTAAAACCACAATATTACCACCACCACCCTCCCCCTGCCTTCTACAGATCAACCAACCTGAAAAAATTCTCTTTGTTACCTGTGAGACTTTATCATTCCCGTTCTTTGGACGTAGGCCTGTCCACCTGCCAGGCACTTTGCCCCCTGGTGAGCACATCAATAACCCAGGAACGCTGCAGGGAGGCTCATGGCTATGGCAGGAGATGTCCCCCTGGCCCAGTGGTGCCTCAGCACCAGAGCCACCTCCCACAGTCACCCTGCTACACTCACCTTGCTCCCACATCAGCAGCTCGGTGCCCACACCAATAATGCCAAAGAGAGACCCAGAAGGAACTTCTTTTAGTCCCCCCACCAAGAGTATGAAAGCATCTCCACCTGCTCTTCCAGTAATCCACCTTCGGCCTATGGTAAATGCCAAAGCACTTGTCATCATATTTTACCACTGGGAAACAAAACAAGAAAATTGGTGTGTAGTTTATACAAGGCATTAGTTACTTTTGGTTTTCTGTAATTTCTATGTCATGATGCTTTTCCTACCGGTCTTGATATCGTAATTTCTTTTATGCAAACTCAGAAACAGAAACAGTTTCGTTTCAAACTGTAAGATAATGTCATTTCAAATTTTTCTTGAGAAAGTCCATCAATATCCATTAAAATGTTCCTTTAGAAAACATCCCAAATACTGGTGCAAAAAACAGCTAAACTGAGGACCTCAACTCAATATCAAAACTTGTATTTTGAGCTTCTTGTAACACATGAACATACTGTACAGACTCACCAGCTGATGTGGTACAATTCTCTGTAGAGCACTTTTAAAAATCTTTAAAGTCCTGTTATGGCCCAACTCACAAATGGTGACTTACCAGGCAGTGTGTACAGAAGCCCCACTTGCCCCTGGAATAAACAGGATGCAGATTCAGCCCATAGCCGCTGCAACACCATGTACCAGTATTTTGTCACAGCTCTGATATTTCTCATAAAGCTTCAAGGAACTTCTGAAATAGGTTTTGGTGGTATATTTGTTTACTTTCCATCAATACGAATTTGTTCTCCAGTGTCGCGCTTATCAATTTAACAGTAATATGTGCTGTGCAAGATCAAAGCAGACCTGTAAGTTATGCCAGGCAGGAATTTTATACTGAAGTGTTTCCTGTTGCTCAAAATAATTTAATCAGATAATCTATACGAAACAAAAAAATCTGCAGTATCTTTTTTTCTGTTCGTTCATACATTGCCTCTCTCTTTTTACATATGACAAATTAGGTTATACAGGGCCTAGATTTTACAGAGCCTAAGACAAGAGGCACCCATTCAGCTGGTTTCTGGCACCAGGCCTCTTCCAACATACTGGGTTATGAATTACAAACAGTCTCTTCTCTCCTGCATTCAGTCAGAATAATGGTGAAACAGATGGCAAAATGTGATGGCTTCTACTGCTCAGCCAGAAGTGTGAGCAATTACCATTGGGTGACCAGATCTCTTCCCCCAAATAATCTACACAATTATTTACTTCACTTTGTCTGGTGCCATTCAGGCTGCAACATCGTCCTTACTCAGAGATGAAGAGAGGTGCCTACTTAAGCCTTCCCCATCCCTTACTTTTGGGTAGGTGGGGGTGGCTGGTCTTCATTTTTAAGACTCCTCTACTTACAAAAAGAATCCAACTTGTTCAGTCAACAATATACTGAATACAAAACTCATTTGTGAAATTTTAAGCTACTAATAATGACTTTTTTACTTTTCAGTGTGCTACAGAATCTGCATCATCATGACCACCGAAGACTTTATCAAGGGACTGCTTGACAGCAGGGACAAAAGTTAATGAGGTTGTTAATCTTCAATCCACCCCACAGCTTTTGGCAGGAGATAGGAGGAAATGCAGGGTTTGTTTAGGAGGTGGCTCGGTCTTAACAGCTGATGCAGCTTCCCAGGTGGGTGAAGCTCCTCAGACCTCCAGGTCTCAAATCAGGAGTGACAGGTAGCACAGCAGTCTTCGAGTCCCACCTGTGCACGCTCGGATTCGTGTGGAAGAAATCAGAGCTCTGCAATGATGATACCACTGAACAAACATACAAGGCCTCAAGTAATTTGAAAGATATCAGCCACCACTGGGTGCCTAAGAAAGAATAGACAATCCTGCCTCTTCACTAAAAAAGAGCATTTTTCCTTTTAAAAGGGGTACTAGAAAAGGATTACGGCATTGTAAGAATTTCTTTATTTAAAACACATTCCCAAGCTTCATGTATCAAACTAAAGGTCACTCAACTTAGTCTCCACATAAGGCAGAGGCATTCACACAGGCAGAACAAACTGTATCTTAGGACGCTAAACAAGACTTAAAATGTTTGCTGTGTTAATGATTAACAAAACTTTGTATTTGCCAGTATTTAAAATGCCTTATTATTTCTAAGTTATACAAGTCCGAGACAGCAGCATCCTACAGAACTAATATCAACAAGAAATGAATCTGTCAAAGTGCAAACAATTTCTGCCTAACAAACAGGATACATGGCGAGCAATATAACAGTGGTTTTAATTAGCTGGGCATATAAAGCTGTTACAAGACAAATTTCTTTCATTAAAAAAAGCAGACAGTCAGTTAGAAATGCTTCAGAGCACCGAAACTAAAGATGACATAAGACACTAAACCTTCTCCCTCTCCTGTAAAACGAAGAGCCAGAGTAGCATCACCCCAGTAGCAGGCGATGAGCAGCCCCTTCTTCTGCTACTGCAATACTGGTAACTCCCCAGAAATGCCAGCAATAAAGGGGGTCCAGCAGCACAGAGCAGTAAAAAGAACCATTTTCTGTAATTTTGTTCAGGCACTTGGGTAAGAGTTTCTTGCAAAATTAAATGTAGGACATTTAAGTCCCTCCAGTATTGAGTACCAATGTTTTGTGTGTTAGCCAGAAATGGTAGCATGGTACCTGCAGCACATGGGGTATACATTATTTTACAATGTAAAAAAAGAAGGTGACTAAGAATATGTGTGTATGCACAGCACACCTTTTTTCTCCTCTCCACTTAAGAAACTCTGCTTTCCACATCATCCAATTGCATTCCAACATACGGTTCCCATTTTCCCCCCTGCTTTGGGCTGGAGGTGCACCCCAAAAAAGGGCTATGCCAGCTGCTCCTTTTCCCAAAAGGGCCAGGGGCAACATCAAAAACATCAGTGGAAAGCCCACTGCACATATTAGCAGAAGACTTGGTCTGCCCAGGCCCAAGGAGAGAGACTCAGGCATTTAAAGACAGAAATTAGATGCCTGAATTTAAGATCACAGGGCATGATTGCAGGCAGTTTTGTCTGGTCAAATTAGGATGGAGACAGACACATCCTTGCCTCCAAATCCTGTTCTTGCCAATGCCACCCTGGGCACACCAGCCAGGATGCTCAAGGCATTTAAGAGCACAGGGAACCTTCAGCTCCCAGCCCTTGCACACAAGATTATTAAAAGATTCCGGATAAAATGAAAAACAAAATATAGACAGTCCTGGAAGCAAAGCCGGGAATCCAAGACTCCTTGCAGCTAAATGGGGATTCACTGGACAGCAGTTTCTTATTTCTTAAAGTGGTTTTGTGAATAGAGATTACAAGATACTGCATGAATGCTGGATTGCTCCCCTTCAATTCAAAACAAGCCATTGTTCTGGGATGGGAAACTGGTTTCTGAAAAGACAAACATCCCTTCTTGTTTGTTTCATTAAACTGGTAAAAGAAAATTTAATTCAAATTAAGAAAACTCATATTCAAGCTGATCCACTGGAGAAAAACAATTTGTATTTATGTGCTGTTGCCACTTTGCACTCATTACAGGGGCTAATGTTTTGCAAGACGCATCTTTTAAACCTTCCTAAGCTTATTATTTACTATCTCCTGACAAGCATGACTTCATTTCATGAGCTGGCACACATCCCATTGTGAGAACCTAATCTTTAATAACATATCCTAATTAAATATGCACATTTAATGCAAAAACCAATAGCTAAAATTCAGAACAAAACAAAAAAACATTCATTTTGCTAAACAAAGCAATTGGATTAGAGTAAACTCAAATATTAAGTCACATATGTTACAGCAGAAAGTCATTAAGGGAAGGAGGAAAAAAGGGTAAAAAAAAAACCCCAAAACCAATCAGGCAGACAATTCTTTATAGCTGACCGTATCCGACCTCTCTGAACTCCTAGCTAGCTTACTCCCCATTTGTCATATGGTAATAACTTTAAAAGAAGCACATTTAAGAACTCATCAAAAGTTCAAGTCAATTGTTCTTAGCGTGCTTGATTCCACTCAAGAAGGGTGTGTTCTTTTACGGAAGCTACAAGGATTTAGTCTTCTCAACACTGATGGCATAATTTTACCATTAAACTATTTATTATTTTGAGTGGTTCCACAGTGACAAAAAAAATCATAATACAGTGAGCATCCAACAAAAAAACCACCAAGAGTAAACATACAAAAAGGTTAAAAATTACCTCTTGAGATTTAAATACCAAATCAGGCCACCAAAAAGCTACCTCTATCTATTTGCCCCTTTCTGAATTACTGTAATCTGGAAGCCTCTTTCCTTCTAGTGAGTACAGTCCTAATAATTTACATTACTGAGATACTCTGAACTCAAAAACTTTGTGTTACAACATTGTGACCTGCTATAACGCTTTCAAAGATTCTATCAAAAGAAAATCAGATACATTTATAATTTTATAAGAAATTTTACCATTGATTGAGACTAAACCCCAACACACATCAATCTTTGCCTTCAGAGGTCTCATCGTAATTCTTTCTTGAAGTTTGATTTAGTAAGATTTATCAAAACAGTATTCTGCAGGAAACTCTTCATAGTATTTGAGAGCACGAAACAAAAGAGTAAAGGCTTATGATTTACAATTTTAATTCTTAGGATAAATACAAGTCAATTACCTACACCACATTGCTGAACACAAACAAAGCGAGAAAATCTAAAGAAATTACAATATTACAATTTCTAGATCTTATTTAATCCTACTTGACTTCATCCTTGCACAGATGAAGAGCTATAAGCATGCTCATTTTCCCTTCAAATCTAAAATATCACCATTCCCACCACAGCCTACAATATATTGACAACAGAAAAACAAACATTTTGTAAAGTAGAAGTCTTTGATACACTTTTTTTTAAATAATGGACCAAGCAGAAAAGTTCATATTCAGCTTTACCGTCTTTTGAAGTGGAAAAAAAAATTTAATTAATTTTAGGTTTTTGAAGGGACCTGTCACATATTGAAGTTCTATTTTCAGTTATTCTATTGCACAGAGCACTCATTCCTCTAAAGAGGAATTTGCTCAGATCTGCAGAGGTGAAGAACATTCAGGACATGGTGTTCTGCAGACTCAAGCCTCTGTCCCACAGTCACAGCACTTGGATACCCAGGCAGCCACCTACAGCACACACAGCACCCCACTTTAGAAGGCATCCATGTCAGGAAGACCCATGGAACCCTACAATCTGGTAAGAGAGGCAGCCACTGGAGGTAGGCATTAATTGCCCAGTCTGTTCAGGTCTACTCATGCATAGCTCATTAGCATTAGTTACCTCCAGTTCGTAACTGGATAGTTCACCACAGCTTACAGTGAGCTGGGCGACAACAGAGAGGATGCTAGAGAGAAACTAGATGCCCAAATAAGTAACAGGAAAGGGCTTTATTGTCCAGGACAGATCAACCAAACTATTGGTGAGCTCCTTGTAAATGAACTTTGAAAAATTTTAGTAACTGAAAAGAAACTACCTTTAGACCTCTGCAACAAATTTAATCTGTTGTTCATCTCGCAAATACTATCTAGTACATAGCGCGTATTTTCACAGAAAAGTGATTTTTGTCTTGTTTTGGTTTTTCCCAAGACCTTGGATTGGTAAACTGTTAAGACCATTTTCAAATACTGACATTCCCATGAGGGAGATGGAGGCCAAGGAAATGGTGCCAGATTGTTTTCAATGGTGCCCAGCGACAGGACAAGAAGCAATGTCCATAAACTAAAACACAGGAAGTTCCACCTTAACATGAGGAAAAACTTCTTTACATTGAGGGTGGCAGAGCACTGGAACAGTCAGCCCAGGGAGGTTGTGGAGTCTCTCTCTCTGGAGACATCCAAAACCCACCTGGACACATTCCTGTGTCACCTGCTCCAGGTGACCCTGCCTCAGCAGGAGGGTTGGACTGGATGATCTCCAGAGGTCCCTTCCAACGCCAACAGTTCTATGATTCTACCACAATTCTATGGCAACCAGTACTTCATTGCCACGATTCTTCAGCTGTCTTATTCAAGCCAAGGTAGTTATCAGCAACACCAAAACCCATTAATAAAAAAAAGAAACAAAAAACCACCACAACAACAACAAAAAACACATTCAAAAAATCCTAACAAACCAACAAGAAAACATGGTAATCATAGGAAATACAGAAGCTTCATGATTACATATACATCATTATACTTTCTATAGTTGCAAACAGTAGCTTCATCATAACTCATTAGGCATTCAAATGCTCTCTCAGTAATGAAGTTTGCTAAAGCATTCATAATTAAAACAGTCATTTGAAGGCTATGAACTATCCAGTCCTTTTCAAAAATGAGTTTACTTGCTCTCGAGGAGTCCCGTCATAAACCTGTCTTATTTTTCTAATGACAATCTGTCCTATGTCCTTCAAACATTCAGACTGACACTTATATGGAACTTTTTTATATGCAATGATTACGCTTCCAGGCTGAACCTCTGTCAAATCCACATGCAGAGCATGACAAATTATTCACACTACACAGTGCTCCTGGACTCAGTTATCAGGACTCCAGGAATAGGCTTCTGACCCCAGACTGCATTAAACAGCTAAGATCCAGACAGTTTAAAACATACAAAGAAATAATGACTGAATCAACAAAAATTACATCTGCTTTTGAAGTCCAGTATCCAACAATGAAATTACAGACTTCTGGTATTTTCAAGAGGACTTGTACGGCACAATACTCAACACTACATAAAAAAACATTAAAGAAATTTAAGATACACTAGGCCTCCACATTCTAGGTTAAACTAGTATATACTTTGAATTGAAAATACTTGAAGGCTGCAGCATTTGAAATAATTAACACCTCTTAAAAAGCAGTAAGGAACATTTTGTCATCCTGCATTCACAGAAAATTTTGGAAACAAGTAGAAGTAGACTATGAAAATAAAAACACACTAACACATTTGGCTTGGACTCTTTTCCTATTAGCTCTAATAAAATAAAATCTACCAAAAAGAGCTGTTCTTGACCTCTGAAGAGAAATGAAGACAAAAGGCATATGGTTCAATTCATGATGATAAAGCAGCAATAAACAAGACAGCCAATACTGAACACTCAAGAAGGTACTTTTTGGATATCTCACAAAAGTCTCCAGTCACACTTCACTCAGACTAAGCAAGAAGAAAATTGTTACTTGTTTAGTTTTAAAAAGGTGTGCACAAAGCAGGACAAGTGCAGGTTCACAACAGTTGACTGTACACAACGTAAGCTGGTTTTTTTTAGAGAGCAACTTCTACTTTGTGTTCAACAGATCCTTCTACTGATATTTCTTGAAACAGAAAAATCTGAAACAAAACAAGGACAAGAACAGCACTGCACCTTGTGAATCAATTATCAACTATATGAAAGCAACCAACAAAACTACAAAGCGATTAAAGAAAGTAAGGCAGGCGCATGTCAGTAATGGATATTGACGAGGAGAATCCAGTTACAAAGATTTTAATTATTAACATGGAATTTAATCAGCGTGCTAGAGCTAACTCTCCCACTACTATGAAGAATGCCAGCAAGCCTTCAGCAACCACACCTGGTCAAGATTTCAGGTTGGCATCTCACTAAAATGACTAACTTCTCTTGTCATTCCCATGAAGGGTTTCAGTGTTGACTCAGAGAGAAGAATGCCATCTAGTGAATTATTCAGACAACACTGGCATGTCCCACCTGTATTTACCTGGCCTCAATATGCAGAGGAAGGTTTTCTTCACCTGCTTATTGATGTGAAGATTATCAGGAGAGACAGAAGGAGGGGAAGCCAGGGAAAACATACCTGTTTAAAAATAGATCATTTACAGCTGTTAGCTACTGGCAACTGGTGGATCTGGCCAAACTAAAAATGAATTCTACACTTCAACAAGACCAGTAATGTTATCAACTTCTTCACAGCTGACAATCATGTCCTGTGGGAGGAAAGAGCCCTTTAGAGGTGAGCCTGCCAGCTGCTCAGTTCTATACATGGGTATGCTCATCCTTCCAAATATGAGGCCAAGGAGAGGTTCCAGCATTTACCCACGCTCAAGGACAACCTTAGCTGCCACCCCAACACTCCTCCAGACTATTTTGGCCAGCTCACACAGGAAGGCTGCATTCCACCAGTGGTACTGGCCCAAGTGGCACAGTCAGGGCCCCTCCAGCAGTATCTGAAGCTCTGTGAAAATGGCTTGTGCAGCTCTGATGGACACCCTCTGACCACCCACATCCCACTCCAGTAAAACCCTAGCAGAGGAGTCACCATAGCATTCACAAAGCACAACTCAACACTACCAAATATAGACCCTGTTCCACTTAAATCAATGGATGCTTGATGCTGATGTGATTCCCAAACCATTTATTTTAAAAGCTACTTGAACCTTCAATTTAAAGGCTTAATTAATTCTCATCAACATTTTTCCCTCTTCTTCACACAACAGAAAAAGGTATCAATACAAAAGTACAGCACTCTGCATCTGGCTATATTAAAATAATACACTTCAGCTGAATATAGTTTAATTAAAGCTTACTCTGGTGCACTCCTATATTAATTAATAGTTTACTTGGAAATTCCCACCATATGGTACTGTAGCAGATGTTAATCATGTAAGGCCAAACACTTTGAAATTACTGTTCTAGCCACTTCATCTGAGGTACCAAGTGTCCTAAATTTCTGCTTAAAGGATAAACTGGAAATGCCAAACATCCTACAAGATAACATCCACAGCTATTTTCTTCAAGATAATATTATTTGGCAGATAAGTAGCACAAAATGGGGTAGATTTTTAAGCCTCCGGTACTATAAAATGACTTGCTATAGACAGTGCTGGACTCCCTTTGGATAAGAAAAATGCCTGCATTGAAAACCTCAAGGAAAAATTTATTTTGTCACCCAGACGTCTGCTAAACCCCATACACCGGGTGAGCAAAAATGTGTATACGAGTGGATGTGTGTTAAGCATTTCAGATCTTGGGTGCCCCAGACCCACAGATCTGTGCCTTCCAGCCCTTCATCCTTCAACTGCAGGAAAGGAACATTACAAAAAAGCAGCAGATGCTTGCTCTTGGACACTAAGCTATTTTAAATTTAAGAGGAACTGCCCTGCTAGGCCTGTCTCACAACAAGAAACTGACAGTGCTCTGAGCAGGTTCATGTGGCAGTAGATTTCTTATAATATGAGCCTAATTTTGGGCTCCCAAAATTTTTCTTCGGAAAAAATACAACTCATCTCCATCTCCTTACTTCATCTTTTTAGAGAAAGCAGATGCATTTGAAAAGCTGGAAGACATCAATGAAGAAAATGTGGCATTTCAGAATTTCCCAACACAGTGTTTCCAGACTGAATTTTTTAACAAGGTATTTGGGAACTCTTATCCTTCAGCATTTGTCTTGGTAACTATTCAGCTTCTAAACTGAAGGTTTAAAGTATTCATTAAGTAAATTATTTAAGCAATAAGTGTGAAAGCAGCACGGTTTTGCTTTATTTGGAACTAAAAATCTAAAGTTGTTTTCCTGCTGAAGGTAAGTGCTTGCTACAGGTGATCCTCAGTGCAGTTATGATTTAATGAGGATATTGTAACTTCTTGGGAAAAAAAACCAGCCGTTACACAGAATGGAAGCCTTGAAGAATGAGCTCTTTCTCCTGGCTGCATACCTCTGAATACAAGCCTATACAGAGAGAAATTACTCAGGAAACAGAGAGAAGTTGCTCCTTATTCCTCTGGAAAATGGTAACAAATATTACTACTTGACTCTGGGAAATACAATATAATCAAAAGCTACAGCAACTTAACTGAGACTAAATGGTTATCTACACTTCTGCGGATCAGATGGAAAGGCTAGACCATTTGCCAATTTGGGGTTTAGAAGACAAAATTGCCTGGGTTATTATTGTTGGAGTGCTTAAAGACAACTGCTTGCAAAGATTCTAAAAATACTGTATATATATTTCAATCCTCTCATCTGGAAAGTGATCTGGTTTATATTGCTGTCTTGCAAAATTCTTGACACCATTAACCAGAAAAGGCATTTGTAAATTGCTTGGTTTAATACTGCATTGTGCAAATAAATTTGAATAAGATCAAAATACAGAGCTTTACCGAACTGTTGCAAAAAACCACTTGAGAAAACATATTGTGAAGCCATATTTAAACTAACAGATGTTTCAGAAGCAGAACAATATGTTCAAACAAAATAAAGGTGTAAATGGGCAGTGCTAAAAGAGTTTCACAACTAAGCACATCAATTTCAGTAGCGACTGAGATGACCTCATCTAGGAAAGCTCCCTCCTAAAAAGATCATAAATTTAGAAATGAATTCTCATGTTATGCTTAAAATTTGGCTGCATAAATTATTTGCAGAGTGGCTGCTTATGTAACCGCCTTTGCTATGGCAACACTCGGCTGTTCGGCTTTGACACATCCCAGTTGCAATTGCAGTTTCATTTTCTGCTGATAAACAATGGCAGGAGAGGTTTTCTAATCACAAACAAAGATGCTCTAGAACACATCACTGTGATTGATGTGGCAGCCATTGATACTGCTAAAACTCCCAATGTCAGAAGGGCAAGCAAAAAGTGAGAGATCCACAGGAAAAATAAACAAACTAGAGAGAGAGAGATCTTCCAGCACTGCTTTCAATACAGTTTTAAAGTTGGAGTCCTTAAAACTAAAGTTTGGAATAGTGCAGTTTGACTCTTCACTATCCGTCTTTGTATAAACTCCCCTCTCTAAAAAAAACCCCACTCTGTCTGACTAAAATTCTTGTTACTTTCTTACAAACAGAGTAACTATCTCTAAATTAAAGAGTTGTGAGTTCATCAAAATTAAACTACAGCTATGGCACTATTTAGTATTTTTCTACAGCTTTTTTTGCCAGGCATTACAGTAAAAGTCATAAATCCATTTAACAGCATCACTTCAAAGCTAATGGAATACTACATGTACCCTCTGATACTGTAAAATTTCAGTTTGCTTTACTTTGGAGAAAGAAAATAGAGGTTTAATGCTGACAAATTGTAAAATGCCTGATCTATTCCACATATGGCACTTAGCAATGACTATTAAGTTGATGACTATTCTGAAGCTCATCAGTCACCTACACACACTTGACAAAGAATCGAAGTTTCAGAATCCAAATGTTTTTTATATTCTCATCCATATTTTGTTTCCCTGAGACAACTCAGCCTTCTCCGTATTATTTCTAATAGTCACCATTTCTAAGGGCCCTGCCAAAACCAATGTGAAGGGAAGCAGCATATGAAAGAACCTTTAACTTAATAGACCACTAGAAGAAAAACTAAAAAGTATGGACTAAATTGAAAGCCCTAAATGAGGCACATACATTTGTGGAAGCACACCTCTTTACCACAAAGTAGGTGCTCATGCCTTTGTAGCACTGTAGTCCATCCTGCACTCCAGAAAAAGCTACCCCCTAAACTCAGTCCATGTCAGTCTTCAGAGAAAGCCATGGCCAAAAATGAGGCATGTCTGAAGTGACCCTGAATACAGGATTCACCCTTACTGCTTTTAAGGCCTAAACCCATTTGCTGGATCCCAGCGCTGTGAGAGAAATTGTGACGTCACTGATGAGCTTCCCTGTTGCTAACTAATGGTTCAGGAACTGTGGCAGAACCTGGGTGCTGCCACAGCAGTCCTAGGGCTCTGCACATGCACTAACAGGAGTAGGAGGATCGCCATGGCAATATTTTTTTTAAATCATCATTAAGTATTGGAGTATTTAGTGTCAGAGCATTCCCACAAACTCTCGCATTTTCTTGATGAAGAACACATAATTCCCACTACACCAAGTGAACCACAGTTGTTGGCAGCCCATGATGACTCTGCAAACACACATGCCACTGAAAAGGGACATGAACTTCAGCACACAAACAGCAGACAGAAGCTCAGTTCTCAAAGCCATGCAATATTCAATCACCCAGATGGGGAACTTTTGCATTCTGCTTTCACTTTGCTAGCACATTCATATTTCTGCTTCTCTCCCCTCAGTCCTTCTAAGTATTTGCATCCTTCTAAACCCTGGCAGAGTAGCCTTTATAGAGCTAAAAAGCCCCCACTCTTTAGTATTAGAAGCCTTTAAAGGCAACCCCATGCCAGCTTCTTGAGTACAACTACCATTACAACAGTTTAAGCTGTATGAGCTTCATATAAGCCCTATGAGCTTATCATTCAGCAAGCAAAAAATAAATATTTAAGCTTTGTTAGATAAAGTAATATTGATTTTTTTTTTCAGGTGGACTGCCTTTTGGAACAGATTCTGCCATTGAGAGATTGGTACTGAATTAAAATTAGAATATTGTTAAAAACAGCAAGCCCTTATCAAAATACAGCAATTATCAATAACCTCAGACCAAAGAAGCTAAATTAGACGACTCAGTTAAAAACATCCTAATGTTTGATAAGTAACTGAGTGTCTTTGAGTGTTCTCAGAGCCTCAGAAATCTAAAACACATCTGGCATGTTCTCCTCCTGAGTGAGTGAAAGCCATGACATTCGACGACGCTCGCCTATGTGATGTGTCAACGTCTTGAGACATGGGAATTCACAAGTGTCCTCCAGAGGGGAGGCAGAGGAGGTGACTGACATACTTTCAGCTCACTGATCCATACAGGACCTTTAAAATTAGCACTAAATATATGAAAAGCACAATAACACATGGTTTGAATCAATTTAAATACTCATTTTATCCTCCATGTACAATATGCCATCCTGTGGGAGAGATGAGCTAATCCATCTACTCTTTTTCCAGCTCTATGGCAGTTAATCTTCTGTCTGTGGGTTCACTTTACACCATAGAAAACTCATATGCTGACATAGGCTCCCCTCACTTTGTCCCTTTCGTTTGCCAAGTTTTAACTGGTACTTTGGTCCACAACTTCTTATTGTACACATTTTCACAGTCAAAATGTAGATAGTTAATTATTTGTATAACCAATTCCAGGTACAACCCTGTAGCTCATCAGCGTTGGCGTTAGGCCATTAAAGGGATCCACAGACAGCGTGTATGGCAAGAAATTAAAAACTGACAAGATACTGGAGAAACTGCATTTATTCCACAAATACCCAGTCTTGAGCCTGTTCCCTAAACAGACATCCAGCCCACAGTTTGGTACTTTTATCTAACCCCTTTAAGTGGAAATACTTTCCCCATCTTCATTTCTCACCTCTTGTAATTTCAGGCCCAGTGCTTTATCACTACCCTAAACAAAATGCCACTGAGGTAATGGTTCTTTTGCCTAAATAAAGAATTCCAGATGAGGTCCTTTATTGCAAATGTTCAGGTCATACCAACAAGACCATCACAAAAACACTGAGAGCAATAAAATCTAAAGTGTTTCATTTCCCCTTACTTTCAGATAACTGTAAACAATGTCGAATGGTAGGATTTGCCTTTTTCAGGAAAGATTTTGCTTTGAACATCCAAATCTATTTGGAAAAATGCTCTTTAGAGAGCTGCCCTGAGCAGGCATATGACATAGCAGGGCACTTACTTCAAGAAGAGGTTAAAACCAAGTTCAACATTTATAATTCTGTAAAATAACCCCCAATAAGTCAGCAAAATATTCTCACAACTTGAAGTTTATTGTAATTTGTGCAAACCAGACTTGACTGCTGTGAATGCAAAGACCACTACTGCACTCCTCCCAAACTTCCCAAGACAGACACATTCATGTTTTACTCATCAAACTGTCTTGAGTACCTCTTAAAACACAAATAAGCAATTGGGGGACTTTCAGAAATGTAATTTGCTGGAGACAATGCACTTAAAGCATTAGAAGAATATTTTTTTCATATGGATTTCACTAACGATGTTTGCAACACTACACATTATAAGTAAGGAAAACAAAGTTGTTGCAGCAAAGACCATTTGCTCTTATCCACTACCATCCTTCCTCCAAACTCAGCAAGGCGTGACCCATCAGGCAGGAGCAAACCTGCCCACAGCTACTGGTCACACTCATTTCCAGGCTCAACTTCTGAAACTAGCGTGGCTACCTAGGTGGTTTTCCTCCAAGAGTGCTAGTCACAGGCAGGTGCTTTATGTCCTTGCACCACCTAAGTGAAGGTTCATGTGCTACACAGAATACAAAATGAAGAAATGGAAGCATGAAGCAACACATATGCATTTGCTCAGTAAAAATCAGTCCTCCAGAGAAACAATCAAGCATTCATGCCAAAAAATACCCCAGATTAAACACGAAAAAGCAAGCTTCATATTCCAGAAAGTAGGCATGACTGCAGTATCTGCTTTTTTTTTTTGTAAAGTTTACATGATTATTTTTAAAAGATCGACAGCTCTGAGTGTTAGTCACAGGCTTCTAACTACAAATCCTTATCCAGCTGCACAATTTTTAATGCTACCATTTAGCCTGTTCTTTTAAAATTACTGGTTTTATAATAATGTAATGCAGAGTATGCAATGCACTTCACCTGTCATTTATGAAAAGTATTGGATGTATTACGTTTTTTAAGTGTTTTAAAAATGCATTATCTGCAAACTCATTATTTTTTATGCATTCCCCAAATTATAGTGAAGGTATCTCAGGCATTGATTAGAAAAAAGTCCTATACAATCTTTTTTATTAGAGGTAAAAATGTTGGAAGCTAAATAGCTGTAAAAAACATTTTGAAGTTGAAAAGGGCTTGCTTTTAATACTGATCATCTGTAGCTCCTTCAAGTTTTTTATTAATATTTACTAATTTCTCAGGATATGAAGTATTACATCATTCTTTTTGATTATTATTCTATAGAGCGAGAATGCTTCCAAAGCTGCAAAACTGTGTATGTTACTAAATACAATTATAACTCGCCAGCTATAAATGCCAGGATTGAATAACTGAAAACATATGCTATATGCCTGTAATTTTAAGGATGATGAAACTGTCACATTAGTAGCACACAGCATGTTATAGAGAACTCCCACAATGTAGCAGTTGTTCAAAACTTGTACCCATCCGGTCATTCTATCTTTATAAAAAGATATATAATACTAGATGGCGATTTATTCAAAACACAGCTGCAGCCTAACTTAAAAGTAATAAGAAAAAAACCCCACACACACAAAAAACCCACAAAATACCTTTTCACGTTACAGCATTAAAGCCATGTCAGAACGGCATGCACAGAGAATAAAAGAAAAGCGTTTCCAAAAGGTCCAAATTTTATTCTCATCAGAGTTTGTTTGAGGGGAGGACAGGTGCGGGAGCGGGAGGAGCGGAGCAGCGCAACAACCACGCTCAGCTAGAGCCCAGACCGTTCGTGCTCCCTTCAATCACGGATCTTGAAGTGTCGCCCCCGGGGAAGGGGACGGCGACCGCCTGACGCGCGGAGCCCCGGCCCGGCCGGAGGAG